>LPNX010576513.1:0-31559 GCA_001517045.1 Pseudotsuga menziesii | reverse complement strand
AGATGAGATGCAAGCTCATCCATGATATTCGTCTATGTAATAATAATTCTAAAAAGATGATATCAACCCCTATTTTATGATATTTGTATTTTAATCTATGAGTTTTGTTTATGCATTCATAAGTCACAAAAAAATTCATAGAGAAAAAAACTAAGTATAACTTTTTCTATTTTGAAATAATTCATATTTACAAGTTCATTTATGATCATTTCATTAAAAGTGTGTTGTTTGCACTATGCATATATATGCAAAAGAAGAAAAACTAGAGATACAAATTCATTTATAATTGTTTTTTTCATTTTTTTGAAATATGTGATATTTGTCTATACATTCGTAAGTCACAAAGTTGATTAATTCAATCAAATGAAATCATTTATGATATCATAAGTCATAAAATGATCAAATCAAATAGATAAGATACAAGCTCATTCATGATATTTATTTCTTCCTTCAAAATATGTGATATTTGTCAATGCACTCATAAGTCACAAAAACAATCAAATCAATTAGATGAGATGCAAGCTCATCCATGATATTCATCATTTCCTTATAAATATGTGATATTTGTCAATGCACTCATAAGTCACAAAAACAATCAAATCAATTAGATGAGATGCAAGCTCATCCATGATATTCATCATTTCCTTATAAATATGTGATATTTGTCTATGCAATAATAACTCTAAAAAGATGATATCAACCCCTATTTTACGATATTTATATTTTAATCTATGATTTTTGTTTATGCATTCATAAGTCACAAAAATATTAAATCAATTAATCGCAATACAAACCTGGCCATGATATTTGTATTTTCCTTAGAAATGTGTGATATTTGTTTATATATTCATAACATCGATGAAAAGAAATATTCAAATTCAATTTCATAGTGTCAAAAATGATATGAAATTAAGCATAGAAACATAGAAACACATAACTAAACATATAATTGCAAATTAAATTAAGTGGCTCGTGTCCACGTAGAGTAATTCAATCTTGCATTAATAATTTTAAAAAAAAAAAAATATATATATATATATATATATATATGATATGATATGATATGTATTCATTTTAAGAATTAAATATACAATGAAAAATTGATCAATCTAATGTACAATTTGCATTTATTTATCAATAACTAAGAGCAATTATTGGAAAATGTAAGAGTCTCTTATTTGGTCAGAGAACTCAACAATTTATCTAAATTCAATCAACTTATGTAGGGATAGATCCTGTCCAGCCATCCCAGGATCGCGCACCCTCCGATTTCTCAAGAGTAATTGGGAGATTCAATGACGTTGGAATGTCTGCAAATTGTTTAAGCGGGTTGGATGATGCCACGCAAGAAGAGTTCGGGAACCCGACCCCTGATCGGACAATCAGAGAGCATGTTAGTAACATAATCAAGTTGCACTTTGAACAACAATCAGTGATTACACAAGTTCAAATCCTACATGGATTGATAAAACACAAAAAAATTAAGCGTGCCACAAAGTTGTTGGGTTTTAAGGATGTTATAAAAAAAAATGCATGTGAGAATGTAGTAGAAAATGTAACAACTGCACTTTCTGCATTTGGAAAATCAAGGAAAAATGATATTAGAGCTGCTCATAGGGAAATTACAACTGCTATTGTGGCACGAAGCACCTCAAAAAATCGAATGGTCACAACAATGTCAAAGTTGCTCCATGTTTCAAGAAGAACATTGCACAAATACACTAAATTTGGGGTAAAGATAGATGAAAATGATGAAGTTGCTTGTTGGGATCTTATTTGTAGAGAAGCATATCAAGACAGGATGGAAGAGGGCACCAGAGAGAAGGTGATAGAGTATTGGGACAGCCATTCTCGTGCTATACCAGATTGGAAACATGTCTTGCGACAACGTTCTAGCAGAGGTGTTTATAAGGAACATTGCAAGCATGTTATGGAGATGACAAAAGTTGCGTTGTTCGAGGAATTCAAAGAATCAAATCCAGGTGTGCATGTCTCATTTAGCATGTTCAGTAAGTTGAAACCGTGGTATATTAGGCCGAATACTATTCGGGACACTTGTTGTTGTCGATACCATGTTGAATTCCAGCTATACTACAACACATTTGTGGATTTTTGCAAAAAACATTGGGATGGTGAACTAGGTCCTCACACAGTGCGGGATTTTATTTCTATGATACTATGCAATAGAGATCCTGAAAATGTGTTTTTCTTTAAAAGGTGTGTAGGTGGGAGAAGATGCCATGAATGTGGTGATTTGGTGTTGTTCCATAGGAAGTTTCCTATTGATCCAACACACCCTGGATTGTCAGATATCACAGTTAAGTGGAAGAGATATGAGTATGTCTACATGAATCCATCATCTTCTTCACATGTTGGGAGGGTTAGGTTGGGTTTAGGTTGGGAGGGTTAGATAGGGGTTTAGGGATTATTAATAGTGATTTAGTTAGGTATTAATAGGGTTTAGGTATGAATTTAGATAGGGGTTTAAATAGGGGGTTTGGTAGGGTTTAGTTAGGGGGTTTTAAGTAGGGGTTTGGTAGGGGTTTAAGTTAGTATTAATATGGATTTAGTAAGGTATTAATTTTATACTTTCTTCCGATGCTTGTAAAGTTAAGATTTCTAGTAAATTATATTTGAATTTCCATCTTCTAAATTTTTTTGAGGTTCTCATTAAACTTCGACAATTATAATACTCATCAAATGTTTGGCGGTTAAAATACCCATCAGTTGTTCCTCTAAGAGTGAAAGGTGTCCACCAAATAGAGTGAAGTGCATCCATTGAAATTGTTTAAACTATCCATTAAGAGTTGTCCTAAAAGTGAAGCTAGTATAATGTTATGAACCTAAAGTGAAGAGCACTCACAAAATATGACAATCAAATTTTTTTAGACAAATGAGTACAACTTTCCACCATGGATTATGATGTAAAGAAAAATTTGTTCTTTTATGTTGTTATATTTATATTTGAGTTGGCATAATTTAGATGACTTATGATATACATTTTTGTTTGTTACAAGGGGAATTGGAAACTAGCCCGTTTTGTACTTGCATGACACGGGGTTGATTCCTGTCGCTACCACTATAAGCCCTTGGGTAGCCTACCCAACCCCCCTACACACTCTTGGTCGTCTTTCTGCACCAGATTGTTTGAACCTATTACCTACTTAACAACCTCCACGCCTTAACAAAACGTGGAGTGACCAATAGACCAAACCCTAGGGGGAAACTTATGATTTACATTAATTATTAATGCAAAAAAAAATTTCACCAGTTTAATATTTGTTAATCTAATATTGTAATGATATGTGTTGTATTATATACATAATAATTACAAGTATATCATATGGCATAGTATAAAAATGTAAAAAGTATGATGTTAAATTTATTATTAATAATAATAATAAAACATTTTAATATTTGTTAATCTAAAATTGTAATGATAGGTGTTGTGTTATATAGATAATGACTACATGTATATCATGTTGTATAGTGTAAAAATGTAAAAAATATGATGTTAAAATTATTATTAATAAAAAATATAATGATAATTTTTTTCAAGTTTGTTGTTTAGTTTTCAACTCTTACAACTTTGAATTAAAGGTTAGTTATTTAGTTGTTACCCCTTTGTTTGAGTCGGAATTTTTAAGTACTAAACTTCATTGCAATAAGGCCATACTCTACTTAGTTGTTTTAGAATATTTGAAGATAGGAACATACTTCTAAATCAAATCAAATGATTACGAAGGTTGTATGTTGATAAGTTGAACACTTTGTTTTCCCTTTTGTATGCCTTCATTTGGTCAAATTGAATCATTTCCCGTTTNATTTGGTCAAATTGAATCATTTCCCTTTTTAAGTTGGAATTGTCAAATGTGTATCTCATCTTCATCTTCTTAAGAGGTTTATAGTAGTGACAACTTACAGAGGCGGGGTTGCTCATTTGACATGATTCAATCCATATCTATGTTGCATACCTCAAAAGGAGTGGTAGGTACTTTTTTCAATGCTCTTGGATTATATCATTATGAATCCTATTTTGGAACAAGCCCTTGAGGATTCATCTTAGTGTGTCTTTAGCCTCAAGGTTTGTTCTTACTTTCCATTTTTTTCCCTTCGAGACATTAGCCTTTGGGTAAGGATCTCTCGAATGTCACATGTATCTTGACAAATTATACACCTTAAATTCATATTCTTGTTATCCAATTCATGAGTCGATCGATGATCATCACATATTATAATGATTTGATCAGATAAAACTTCACTAAATGCAAGCTCTATACAAATTATAAAATAGGTGATGATTCCCATATTTCTTTGGCATGGGTCATTCTTAATACATTTATCAAGGGGGTTTCCAATACCTTATAAAACTCTCATAGTCCCCAGTGAGATGGAAAGATTCAAGAGTCTTATACAAACTAGGGTTGTTGAGATAAGCATTGTCATTGGGTTGAAATTCAAGAACCATGGTTTAAAGAAGAGACCAACATTGCCCTACAATAATAGTCTTCCTTCCATGAATTTTTTGTTGTTGTTTTTGAAGTGGAAAAAATGACAAAAAATAAAATAAAATTGGAGTTGGTCCATTTGATAAGAGATGAGCATGATGGCCACTACCTATTGAATTTACAATTTAAAACATTGTCTTTGTAGTGGTTAATGTAAGTTTTCTATTCATCATTAATTGTATTTATAATTATAGGGTATCTTTCAATCTCCAGATAATGAAGGTTTCTAACTCAAGAGTTTAGGATCTATACATAAAGATGATTTATTTTTCATCTCCTCTTTGAAAGAATAATGCTTTCAGTATTGACCATCGTTAGCCCCTTTGTAGGTAGATACTTATAGAATCTTTGAGGAGGGGCTAGTTTGGCTACTCTAAGCCCCTCCACAAAGACATACAATAAAAACAAGTTTTATTACTTTTAAATGTTATAATCAAGTAAGGTACAACCATTTTCCAATTACTTACATGTTTTACTTTTGAGACCTGCACTTTGAATTTTATCAAATAGGGGTTTAGATATGAATTTAGGTAGGGGTGAATAGGGTTAGTAGGGGTTAGTAGGGGGTAAGGTACTAATATTGAGGGGGGGGTTAAGTAGGGTTAGTGAGGTCAGATTAAATGGTAGGTTTAATTTATGTTTTGAAAAAAGGGGGTGGGGTATGGGGATTTTTTATTAATATTATAACTTATTAACCAATTTCAAATAAATTTTTATAAAAAATTTATTATTTGTCTCGGGCCTACAGTTGATTAATTGTCTCTATGGTTCATATAGGTTTGTTTAGTTGGTGTTTTATGGATTTTTTTCAATCCTCCATGAATTCACGGAGGATTGAAAAAAATTGTGCAGCATTTCGGCTTGCCCGGGACACATTTCAAAATTAAACCGGTAGCATAAATGCTACCGATTGACATAATTTATATATATATAACAAATTAACAAAAAAATTCAATTTAACTACAAATTTTCAAAAATCCGGCAGCATTTCTGCTTACCGGTACACATTTTAAACATGAAAATTATAAAAACATACATTTACCAAATTTTAAAACAAATTTTATAAGTTTATAAAAAAAAAATTTAAATCCCATTTAAATTGAAAAACAATTATTTAAACTGTTACCTCTTGGCTTCGACGCCATCATGACGAAGTTGGGTTGCTTCGGGGTGCTTGGGTTGCTTCTCCTTACGCCGCTCGTCATTTCTCGGTCGAGCTTCCACAGTGATATTTTGCAAAAAAGACGGCCGTGGCCCCCGCAGCCTTTTTTTATAATTTTTTTGACACAGGCACCTCGGTCGAGGTATGTACCTCGACCGAGGTATTTCTTAACCCTCGGTCGAGGTTTTAATACCTCGATCGAGGGTTAAGAAATACCTCGGTCGAGGGCTGAACAAAACCTCGGTCGAGGGCTTGATAAAACCTCGATCGAGATATTAAAACCTCGGTCGAGGGCTTGTTAAACCCTCGACCGAGGTGCATTTTTCTGTTTTTGCCGAAATGCGCTTGCCAAAAAGTGTTACCCAGGTCCGCGGATTCACCCTCAGATATGAGTCATTTCGGTCTTTTATGCTTTATTTCCATACTCAATTCAATAGTATTTGCCCTGATCTAGTCTTTTTCTGACTTGATCTATCGTTCTCTTTGTGTTTTGTATTTTTACAGGGAACCGCACATGTTCTGTTGGCAAGGAGCGGTGCCACCACCTAAGTCTAGTTAGCCATACGTGGTGCCACCACTTGAATCCAATGAGCAAGGATCAATTCTACCTCAAAACCACCTATCAGCAGCTTCATCTACGTGGTGCTAGGTAGGCCCTATTCCAGACTCTGTATTTTGATTTTTGTGTGTTTTTTGGCTTACTTTTTGATGAAAATGAAGTGTATTTTGCAGTCTCTTTGATTGTTATATTCCCTTTGCATTCAAAGAGAGTTTGTGTTTCTTGCATTATATTTTACATTATTTTCTTTGCTTGAAACCTCTTGCTCTTCTCTATAGATATTATTCATTGGAATTGGAAAATATACATTTCATTTTCATGAGTAGGTTTCGGTTTGTTTTGGACTTGGAATGCATGAGTTATCCATGTTGTTTTGAGTCTTTCTTTGCTTGGGGTGATTCATTAGAGGAAATTTCAACTCAAAATGGGCCTCCTAAAATGAACTAGTAAAATAATAGTTAAAATAATAAAATAATATTTATTAATTTTGGAGGAAGAAAAGAAAAAAACTACTTTTTTGTTTGTATTTTTTACATATCTCCCTGTGTTTTTACTCAAATTTCGATCAGGAGAGCTCGTTGGATGCAAAATTAAATTTCTCATCCAACGAGTACCCACTCGGCATACTTTTGATGGACCCCACTACCCCAAAAACAAGAAATACCAGAAAAAATGGAATGATGATGTCATCATTCCATTTTTTCTGGTATTTCTTGTTTTTGGGGTAGTGGGGTCCATCAAAAGTATGCCGAGTGGGTACTCGTTGGATTTGAAATTTAATTCTGCATCCAACGAGCTCTCCCGATCGAAATTTGAGTAAAAACATAGGGAGATATGTCAAAAATACAAACAAACAAAAAAGTAGTTTTGTTTATGATACCTATCCCCAAATTTATATTAAAAAAGTGTTTAAGACCTATACGTTATTTCAAATTTAAAGAAATTTCATTGGCTAACACACGATGACATGGAATTTGAATAAAAGTTAAAAGGCCCATTTTGAGTTGAAATTTCTTCTAATGCTTGTTTCCTTTTGCATGCTGATTTTTTCAGTGCTTGGTAGGAAATATTGGTTCTTCGTTTCCTTGTCTATTTCAAAGAGAAGTTTTAGTTTTCTCTCTCCTTTGCTTTATTTGCAAGCATGTTAATCGATTTTCTTCTTATTTTTTGCATGATTGAGTGAAGAGGAGCTTCATTCAAAAATTGGAGATCTCAACGTTTCGACCCCTACTCTGGGATCATCATCACGAGACAATTGTTTGAAATTCTAGATCTTTCTTTCATCAAGAAGAAATATCTATTTTCAGATTTGCGTGCATTAGAGTTAGATTTGTTTGGAAAATTTAGTGAAATCATCTTTCCATTAAGTTTTTATGCATCTTTTTCAAGCATGAAAAGATAGGAAACATTTCTGGTTTATTTATGTTAAATGTTCTCTAGATCTCTTTTTTATTTGCTTTGAAGATTGTTTGGGGTGCATTGATATTTCACTTTTCGTTTGAAAAGATAGAATTGCATTTGCATTTGGGTGTGCATTTTTTGGGAATAAAAGTAAATCTCTCTCCCTCTTTTAGGTAGAATTTCATTGAAGAGGAAAACTTGCATCATCATATAGATTAGTGTGCGTCTTCTTTAAATTCAAGTTTTCACTCCATGGTTCCACCTAAACACACAAGATAAAATTAACGGTAGTACTAGGTTAAAAATTTTAGCAATTTGAGTGATAAGTTAGAGACGTGTTTGGGCATCATTAAACGTAGGAGCTATTGTTATTTGTTAGCATTACATCCCGAGACTCACGTAGTTCTTCCACGTACCGTTGGTATATCGAAAGGCCTTTCATGTACCCTTGAGGTATATAGAAAGGCACTTCACGTACTCGATTGTATATCGAAAGGCCCCTTGTGTACGGTTATGCATTAGACAGCACTACTATCGATTTGAGCTCCCATGTACCTTGCGTATATCGGGAGACCCTTTTAGGAATCCTCAAACCATCTGAGTTATCCTTTTGTCCTGTCCTATGAGATTCATGAATCTTATCCACTCCTTTCACATGTTTTCTTGTTGCTTTTAGTTTGAGTAGTACTTGCTTGTGCATGGTAGTTAGGGGGTTATTAGAGAGTTTAGAGATGGCATCCTCATTTTGGACTACCACTCAAGAGGTCCCTTTCTGAGGTGTACCTTTTGTATTCCCTCCAAGTGAAGGTATTGGTCCTCCCTTTATTGCCACTCTAAATCTTCCTGGATTAACTATAGGATTACCACTCTCGTTGTTTAATCTGGTAATTCCTATTACACCTAATGTCTCAAATGGCACTTCTCCTCCAGGAGAGGATCGACCTCAACCTAATGCCTCTCCTTCTTCTTCGGTTGTTGTTCCACCCCTTTCTTCTTCTTCGCTTGACCAAAGCTCTATGTTTAGTAGTCATGTGGATAAGAAGAAGAACAAATAGAAGGGTAAAAAGAAGAAGGATAAGAAAGAGAAAAAATAGTAACCATCTGCTCTTGATGGTGCTCGCTCTAAGAGAACACCTGGAAAACCCAACTTCCCTTGTAAGCTTTGCAAGGGGGACCACCTTATTAAGGAGTGTCCCAGTCTCTCCCGTGTACAAGAAGAGTGGTATAAAAGGTCCAAACCGTCTGTGTCATCAACCTCTGATCATCATGTTGACGATACTCCCTCAACCAGTGACCCATTGGTAAAAGGTCGTAAGGGTAAAGTCTTGTATCCTTGTTTGATATGCAAGGCTATGCATCGTACTTTTCTTTGTCCAAGCATGGATGAAGCTTCGTATTGGTTGGAAAATATTACTGATCATCAATAGGTGATTCCAAAAAGTGATAGTAAATTATCCCTCGATTCCTCGCTGGTTGACCAAGTGGTCGATTCGGATTTATCTATGATTGATCCCACTCTTCCTTTGGAGAGTGAATTTAAAGTGGTCGAGTCAGTGTCATTTTCACCCGATCCCGCTCTTTCATCAAAGATTGTTAAGACTGAAGTAGTCTCTTTAACCAAATCTTTGTCTTGTTCTTCTCTTCCAGTAGAGAATGAACCAAAACCTGCCGAAGTTTTTATGCTTCATTCTAATTGTTCTCGACAAGAGGAAATTTTGTCTGTTTCGACAGAACCCTCTCCCAGTAATGAGGTTATTTCCTTTGACTGGAGTAACCTAACAAACTCTCATCTTCATTCGAGTGTTCCTTTCCAGATAGTTGTGAATGTTACTGCTAGGCAGATACTTCGCACTATTTTTGACGAAGGGGCTTCTGTTAGTATTCTATCCTCAACTGCTTGGCAAGCTTTAGGTTCTCCTCAGCTTGTACCAGCCACCGATCAGATATTGGCTTTTAATCGTAGGCCTACTACACCTTTAGGGACCCTTCCTTATTTGCTTATTACATTAAGAGGGAAAATTGTTTGTATCGATGTTATGGTGGTCTAAGGTCCTTTAGATTTCAATCTGCTCCTTGGACGTGATTATGTTTATGCCAAGAAGGTTGTTGTGTCCACACTCTTTAGAGTTATGCATTTTCCCCATGATGGGAAGATTGTGACCATTAATCAGCTTTCCTTTGTTACACCTGACCATCGTGTGACTCCTAGTAATCAGACTACTTTGAATGTGCTGCATGTTCTTGTGGCTCTTTCCCCTTCTAGTTAGATTCTTCCCATCATAGGTAAAATGGGGGGCATGGCTCCAGGCTCTGGACTTCAAACAGGATTTAAGTTGCAAGCTTCTTATGTAAGGGGGCTACCTACCAACCTCCGTATATCATGTTCAGTAAGAGTAGGTTTTAGAGCATAGTTTACCCTATGGCTTCAAGCTCGTTAAAAAATAAAACCACTCCTTAAGCATAGTTTACGCTTTTGGTTTCAAGCTTGCATAAAAATGAAACCATGTCTAGAGCATAGTTTATTCTTTGGGTATGGAAGAAAAATCGACGTTAAATGGAATGAAGCTTGGGGGCATGTTGAGCCGCTAGCAACCATGTTAGGGGTAAGTTTTGCTAGCAATCATGCTGGGGACAAGATTCCAACCTCTGTATATCATGTTAATGGGATTTTTCAAGCATAGTTTACCCATTGGTTTCGATCTTGCATAAAAATGAAACCAACCTTGAGCATTCTTTCAACTGATCTTCAAGCTCGTTAAAAACAGTAAGATGGTGTTGAGATTACTTTTCATTTTTCATGCTCTAGTTAAAACATGAAATTTGGTTTGAGCTTAGTTTATTGCTTTTTTGTGCTCTAGATTCAAACATGAAAAAGGTTAATGGAGTTCTCTTTAAACTATTTTCAGGCTCCTAAATATGAAAAGATCGTCGAGCGATCTTGTCTTCTTCATGCTCGTTAAAGTATTTGAAGAGTCTTCCGTCCGACGGTAGGTTATCTATTTTTCGGTTCGGATAGGACTATTTACAAAAAAGGAACACTCCAGCTAATCATGACTAGAAGATTTCTCTAAGGTATGATTTTACACTTTTTCGGGCCTTAGAGACTAAATCATACGAAAAAGGACCCCCATGGAGTTTTTTTTCGTATTCATTCAGACTCTCTAAACATGAACGATACCGAGTTTTCTTTCAGTGGACTCGTTAAAATTAAAAATTGAGAGACCCGTTTTGGGATCGAACCCCTCCTCTCTCAAGTTCATAAAACATATGAGTCTAGACTTGTCTTCCGACAAGCTATATCGAGTGTTTGTTACCCTCTTTGAACTCGTAAAACTGAAAAGAGGCACTCATCAATCATGATGGGGGAAATGGGAAGGGAATCATATTTCAAATAATGGCAGTTGTTTGTCGTTACCTTTGAACATGGCACTTGTCTGCACAATCATGTCAGTCAATTGGGTATTCAACTGATCTTCGTGATGATCCACTTTCATGAGTCATGTCAATCCTTTGAGTCTTTCAAAAGAATGCATTGTCCACTGTCGCATTGTGTATATGTCCTGTCTAGTCATGGTGCCAAGTCTTTTTGTTGTGCCACCCAATGTTCAAAGGGGATCTGAAGAAGTTTTACCTCTGCAGTCTACACAGTCTTTGTGTCAATATCTTTGAGTCAGTCATATGCTTACTACATTTGCATCATTCCAGAACTATGTTTTGAGTTTTGTGTCGTCGATGTGGGACTCATCATGGCCCTCCTTCGACGAGACTATCCCCGTCGACATTAGCTCATTATCTGGGAAATAGTCTTAGAAACAATAGTAATTACCTTGAGATCTGTATGCCTTAATGACAATTTCTCTTGCTCTCGACATAGGTTCACATCATTGACCTTTGATCGATAGAATCAACTGGGTGTTCAACATCAGGACATCTATTCGCACTTAGTAGATTGTACTAAGGTACCTTGGGAATCATTGACATTAATGGTGATCTCCCTCGCACTTGTTAACATTTCACATCATTGGCCGGTAATCAAGTGGTTTCTACCATGTTTGGCTTCAAATCATTGTAATCACATGGATATAATTGTACTTTGTGGAGGACAAGATGAAGACCTTGGGCATTTGTTTAAAGCGCTCATTGCTTTTCCCCAGGTTGCGATGGAGTTTTGTATATCTAGCATGGATCCACATTTGTATGGTCATGGCTATGATCAAATTTGTGTCTTTATGATATAGATCTATGTTGTATTTCTGGTAGCTATGTCCAATTTTGAGTCCTCTATCACATGGATCTACGTTGTATTCTAGTAGCCATGCTTGTTTATTCCACTCATGGATATACCTTGTATTACTCTGCAGCTATGATTTTGGTTACGTGTGTCTATGAGTCAACATATTGATGTACTATGGATGCCTACTTGACTGTATACTCTGATCAAGCTGACATTTTCATCTCCTGGCAATGACTTATTCTCAAATATCTTGTTTATCGTATCACTCTAAGACTCATGATTTGGGGGGCATCCTGTTATACCAAAATCCTATCACCATCATGTGATAAGACATTTGACATACCTACTTTCCCTAAATCCCAACTTCTGGAGTGGAAACTAAATGGTTTTTCATCAATCTGTCATACAAATTCCCAGCACCGTGCATGCCCCTTTATCCAAGAGTGGTACCCCTATTCGCACCACCTTTCATCGCTTGTCCACAAGCGATGCCACTGCCCATTTCCCTTGGTCCATAAGAGGTTATTACTAGAACCACTCTATCATAGAAGGAGAAGCGCGGTACCCTGGGTAAAAAGGGAAAAAGAGAAGTTTCTCGAGGCTTCTAGATGATAACCCTCATGTACTGCCTAATCCCTACTATTGTGGGTTGGTTGAGCTCAAGGTCCCTCATCCTAGGATCTTAGAGGCCACCTCATCCACTAATTTCTCAACCATCTCTATCCATTAAAGCCCTATAAATATGAGCTCATATCCATGGTTGAGGAGGGAAATTTGAAGGTATTGTTATGCTGTTGGATGATTCTTGGCCCAAGATCATTTGGAGAGAGCATAGAGAGCTAGAGTCAGAGCTTTTGGGGATGAAGAGCTAGTTTCATGGAGATGCATGTCAACACTAAGGATTGGTTGTAAAATTCTTCATATTTCTAATGCAAGTTGATTTTTGTCTGACATATGATGTTGTTGTCGTGATTTTGCAAATATATGTTGCTAGATTCCTTAGTCACTAGCATAGATTAGTAGATCATATTCGGGTTGCTTTGATTCGTTTCGTGTTGAGTTTTTTGCAGGTACACAGGTGAATTGTCAAATCCTTGTATTCCAGATATCTACAGTGTCTAGGGAGAGTCTTCAACCTCTGTCCTCTATTTGTTGTGGATCTAAACCATTCAAACCGGTGGAACACCTTGCTGCCCACAGGAGGTGAAATATTCCAGCTAACAGCTGTCGATTTATCTAATCCTAAAAGGAATTTCATCCAGCATAGAATCACCCTTCAACTCTAAAACTTAAACAGGGTTCCATAACATCCCAAAATGATAGAACAACAAGAGCTTCCTTCCCATATAACATATTTATTGATTACCAAACATGGATGTGCTAGAAAAATTATTAGTTGGATCCACTTTAATGGTAGAGTTGATAGAGAGGGAATTTATCTGTGATCTTGAGATAAGATACAGTTTTTTATCTTATACAATTAGACTATCAATCATATCAATCATATTATTGCAAATGACAGTCACAAAATACGAGGGAAAAAAAGAGGAGAGAATTGATGTGAATGAAATCCCGACATAGAAATATGCTAGTGTAGTAAGATAGTATTGTAGAAGTGACATAGTTGACAACCACATACCAAATAGTGCCTACAAGGCATGGCACTGAAACTGTTGGTGATGTACTACTAAGAGTGAGAGGGTAGGTTACCAACTCAAGGAGGTTACCTGTGTCTCTTGTGATTATTGTTGTGCATGTTATTCTCTTAGAAAACTTTATTCTTGAATCTAAAATTTGTTTAAGTATAGGGTCTAACCAATGGAAAATTTAGTTTGGAAATTTGAGTAGATTCAACCGTACCCAAGTTTTTTCTTTTCACATCATTGGCTGGTAATCAAGTGGTTTCTACCATGTTCGGCTTCAAATCATTGTAATCACATGGATAGAATTGTACTTTGTGGAGGACAAGACGAAGACCTTGGGCATTTGTTTAAAGCGCTCATTGCTTTTCCCCAGGTTGCGATGGAGTTTTTTATATCTAGCATGGATCCACATTTGTATGGTCGTGGCTATGATCAAATTTGTGTCTTTATGATATAGATCTATGTTGTATGTTTGGTAGCTATGTCCAATTTTGAGTCCTCTATCACATGGATCTACGTTGTATTCTAGTAGCCATGCTTGTTTATTCCACTCATGGATCTACCTTGTATTGCTCTGTAGCTATGATTTTGGTTACGTGTGTCTATGAGTCAACATACTGATGTACTATGGATGCCTACTTGACTGCATACTCTGATCAAGCTGACATTTTCATCTCCTGGCGACGACTTGTTCTCAAATATCTTCTTTATCGTATCACTCTAAGACTCATGCTTTGGGGGGCATCCTGTTATACCAAAATCCTATCACCATCATGTGATAAGACATTTGACATACCTACTTGCCCTAAATCCAAACTTTTGGAGTGGAAACTAAATGGTTTTTCATCAATCTGTCATACAAATTCCCAGCACTGCGCATGCCCCTTTATCCAGGAGTGGTACCCCTATTTGCACCACCTTTCATCGCTTGTCCACAAGCGATGCCACTGCCCATTGCCCTTGGTCCATAAGAGGTTATTACTAGAACCACTCTATCATAGAAGGAGAAGCGCGGTGCCCTGGGTAAAAAGGGAAAAAGAGAAGTTTCTCGAGGCTTCTAGAGGATAACCTTCATGTACTGCCTTCTCCCTACTATTGTGGGTTGGTTGAGCTCAAGGTCCCTCATCCTAGGATCTTAGAGGCCACCTCATCCACTAATTTCTCAACCATCTCTATCCATTAAAGCCCTATAAATATGAGCTCATAGCCATGGTTGAGGAGGGAACTTTGAAGGTATTGTTATGTTGTTGGATGATTCTTGGCCCAAGATCATTTGGAGAGAGCATAGAGAGCTAGAGTCAAAGCTTTTGGGGATGAAGAGCTAGTTTCATGGAGATGCATGTCAACACTAAGGCTTGGTTGTAAAATTCTTCATATTTCTAATGCAAGTTGATTTCTGTCTAACATATGATGTTGTTGTCGTGATTTTGCATATATATGTTGCTAGGTTCCTTAGTCACTAGCATAGATTAGTAGATCATATTCTGGTTGCTTTGATTCGTTTCGTGTTGAGATTTTTTGCAGGTACACAGGTGAACTGTCAAATCCTTGTATTCCAGATATCTACAGCGTCTAGGGAGAGTCTTCAACCTCTGTCCTCTATTTGTTGTGGATCTAAACCATTCAAACCGATGGAACACCTTGCTGCCCACAGGAGGTGAAATATTCCAGCTAACAACTGTCGATTTATCTAATCCTAAAAGGAATTTCATCCAGCATAGAATCACCCTTCAACTCTAAAACTTAAACAGGGTTCCATAACATCCCAAAATGATAGAAGAACAAGAGCTTCCTTCCCATATAACATATTTATTGATTACCAAACATGGATGTGCTAGAAAAATTATTAGTTGCATCCACTTTAATGGTAGAGTTGATAGAGAGGGAATTTATCTGTGATCTTGAGCTAAGATACAGTTTTTTATCTTATACAATTATACTATCAATCATATCAATCATATTATTGCAAATGACAGTCACAAAATACGAGGAAAAAAAAGAGGAGAGAATTGATGTGAATGAAATCCCGACATAGAAATATGCTAGTGTAGTAAGATAGTATTGTAGAAGTGACATAGTTGACAACCACATACCAAATAGTGCCTACAAGGCATGGCACTGAAACTGTTGGTGATGTACTACTAAGAGTGAGAGGGGAGGTTACCAACTCAAGGAGGTTACTTGTGTCTCTTGTGATTATTGTTGTGCATGTTATTCTCTTAGAAAACTTTTTTCTTGAATCTAAAATTTGTTTAAGTTTAGGGTCTAACCAATGGAAAATTTATTTTGGAAATTTGAGTAGATTCAGCACCCAAGTTTTTTCTTTTCAAATTACTTGTGGATCTATCATCCTGACTTGAAAGACAGAGTAGAAGAATGATGGATGGGCCCTCCTTCAGGTGAAAGGAACAAAAATGTTTGCAATGGCCCAAAGGAGATGGAGTTGCAATCAAATATTCAGAATCGATGGTTGTTGTGGGACCTTCACAGGCAAGGTTTGTTACATGACCTTCTCAGGACAAGCTAATAGGAATAAACACCTTTTACTCTCATATGGGAGACATTGTGAGGATCAGGAGGAAATTAGAAGGCAAGCAGAATTCCATTTGAAGGACTACTTTAGGAAGAAGCAATTAATCGGTAAGAAAACAAATATGCACTCTTGTCTCATTATACCCCACTGAGAGATTTGATCAGGAAGAAAACAAGTTTCACTCCTATCTCTTATTCCCTCGTTGGTTAGAGAGGAAAACAACCTGCTTCTTGATTCAATTTCAGAAGTTCAATTAGCTCATTTATTAATGAAGAAGGACAAAGTTCATAGATCAGATGGCTTCCTAATTTATTTATTCCAGGAAAATCATGAGATCATTAAGGAGTATCTAATAGAAGTGGTGGAAGAATCAAGAAGTCCTAAGAGAGTTTTCAAAGATCTTAATAATACCTTTTTATTTCTAACTTCAATATAAGAAAATGTTATCTCCTTAACTACCTTTTAAGTGAATTTTCCTCTGTAAAACAGTCTATAAGGTTATTTCTGGGGTGATGGCAATAAAATAAAACACATTCTACCTAAAATCATTTTAGAAACCCTACAATTTTCCTCTGTAAAATGGTCTATAAGGTGGTTTCTGGGGTGATGGAAATAAAATAAAACACATTCTACATAAAATCATTTTAGAAACCGTGAAAGACTTCAATAAAGGAGATTCTAGAATGAGCTTATTCATTCATTTCTTTCCAAGAAAAGGGAAGGAATGATATGGCCAAATCTTTGCACAAAACATGTACCAGTTTCTGAAACAAACACGTGTAAAAATGCAGCTACACAACCCCATATATAAAATTTAAAACACATTATCTTTCAATATTGGGAGGGGAGGAATATCATGTCCCCATAGTTTTGGAGATAAAAGTGTTGACCATGCCCAACATATTGGGGGGTCAAAGACAAATCAATTACCTCACCTAGGGAATTTTGTCCAAATATTATTTATGAGGCATTAATTAATTATCCCTAGGAGAATGTTGCTAAATAAAAATTATATAGTAATGTATTTAATTTATATTTATCATTAATATTTATTATGCAAATAACATATGGAATTGAGCTTTCCATGTTAGGCACAATTGGCAAGCCAACTTGCCAAAGGAGGAGATTAAGAAAGTGGAAACTCTATGACAAAAGAAGTCAGAGAGAAAAGAGAAAGTGCCCAAAAGCTATGAAAAAAATTGTCATAACAAAAGCAGGAAATTTTTGGCAAGGGGGGAAAAAGTTTCCTTTTGGAGACTCAAAAAAGCTATCAAAACAAAAGTAGGAAATTTTTTACAAAGGAGGGCACAATTTCCTTTTGGAGCCTCGGTCTGAAAAGCAGGGAAATGCATAAAAGTTGTAAGGGATAAAAGTAGCAACTCTTTGAATAAGGAGGGAGAATTTCTAATTCAGATGGATGCCTTGGACAGGGAAACATCTCCACATGGCCCCTACATTCCAATTTTCTCAAGGAGGGCCCATGAATTGTCTAGAGTTAGGGATTTAGGTGTTGACTTGCTCTCACATGTCTCCTATTGTCTCTACTTACTAAGCAGTTCACCCGGAATTCTATTAAAGAAAAATTCAATTTCATTCACATATTTTGGTTGATGCATTAATTGCTTGATGCTATGTGAGCATTATTTTATGAGTGATGCACCTTAGAGCTTTGGGAGATGAGCCCCAAACCTTCCATTCCCCACTCCTTCATTCCTATTCTCTTCTATTTTCAGGTATGGAGCTGTTAACCCAAAAAATCACTCACTTAGCTCTACATGGCCTACACCACCCAAGGACACCCATGATCGACCTTCGTAACAACCCCTTTAGACCCCCACACCCTCAAAAAGGCTTAAGAATGAATAAAAGGGCTTAAAAACACCTCAAAGGAGCCTAAAACCCTAAAAGGAGCTAGATTTAGGGCGAAAGGGGCTAAAATCCCAAAAAAGGGGATAAAGCCCTAATCAAGGGCTTAAAACCCTAAAAGTCCCCAAGAAAGTTGTAAAAGGAGGGGTTGGGGTCACTCTCAAAACACTTCTCTCTTGCATACTATTATGTTGCCCATGGATGCCTTGATACCTCTTTGCCTCTCAAGCCACCCACATCCCCCTCTCTTCCACTCATATTCCCCAATGAGCCATAGCTCTTCCATTATTGAGTGAGATAGGGAGGTGCTTCTGGCCAGGGCATGGTGGCCCATTTCACCAAAGGAGAGGTATAACATCATTTTGTTTATGTATTTGATTTGTTAGTTTAGTTGTTTTATGACCACCATTGGTTTGCAGGTTTGATTTCTAACATGTTTGCAGGTTTATTGTATCTTAATAGTTGTTTGCAGGTAGCCAACGCAGAGCCCTAACCTTGTTTGCAGAGGGGCTCACGGCCATACTCTTTCTTGTTCTTTGCTTTATTTCTGTTCCACTTTTCTTTCTGCATTTTCCACACATAGGAACCTACCCTTCTGTTCTATAGATAGAAGGGAGCCATTCCTGCCCCTATAGCAAGGAGAAATCCCTGCTACAGAACTGGCGACCATACCAGGTCGATCCCACAGGATCCCTGGTTTAGTTTTTTACAATTTCAAGTTTTTTCAATTTATGCCCTATTTTTAGAAATTTTTTGTCAAATCTAGCTTAGATCTAGTTTATTTCCAATTTTTGTTACTGTTGAGCCTCTGCAAGGAAAATTCGAGTCAGTTTTGCCACAGTACAGGTTACTTTCGGCCGGATCTGACTCAGGATCAGAAAAACCCCAAATATGGGGCAGGTTGCACTTATCAAGCCTGAACAGGGGATGAGGTCACTCTTTCAGGCCTCACAGGCACGACCAGGTCACCCTTTTCACCCCAAAAGGTGTGACTTCACTCAGACAGGGAGACCGCTTCTCTCTGTCAAATCTGTGCAACCCCCTCGCTCGTTTCTAAAAAAAATTCGCGACCCCCTCACCAAAATTGACCTGAAACGTGCGGTCTGTCAATCAATACTTAATTTTGAGTTTAATAGGGACTACTAGTTCATATCAGCCACCTCTTTCCAAGAACAATAGTCTAATTTATGTTTTTGTTTCAATTTACTGTAATTGCATCAACAAACAAAGTGTAAATTCAAAATAAATTTTAATGGCTTAATCAATGAATGTAGCTTAACTAAAATTAATAGTCTTACTTACCCTTCCTCCTCTACCCTATCATCACCCTTTGAGGTATTCTCGGATATGACAAAGGGCATAGCTCGTATAGTCCTAGGCCCTTCACTAAATATTGTTCTAAACCATTAAAAACGAATGACGTGGAAGGTAGAGAGGGTAGAGAAGGAGGGATTCTCACGGCGCTAAGCGTCCTCCCTGTTGACCAACCTTGCATTTGGGAGGGGACCTATGGATCTACGGATGGGCCTAGTCCCATTGTGTTGAGATCCCAGCACCTTCTCTTGGTCTAAGAGGAATATAGGTTTATGGTATTCAACTAGTTAGGTTGTCACATTCAAGGTTAAAAATGTATCTGTTTACAAATTTTTGATTATTCACTACTTGCACAACAATGATATGAACTTTGTCACAATATGATGAATTCATAAACCATTTACAGCCACCTGATACCAGAAAGATAGAAAAAAAAATACACAATACCAAGTAATCAACCCAACTCAGTTCATGATGCTGAGAGAGCCTTAAAATTTATCAATCTACACTAAGTTATAACAAATTTGCAGTCTTTGAGGACATAAGTCCCTGACTGCTTTAACCGTGGGAAGTACTTGGGCTCATCCCAGAAACTCATTGTGAGGAGGACCACGGGAACCCCAAAGTAGCTGGCCGCTGAGAGGAATTGCCAAGCAAAACGGGCAACAACCCCCACCGATTGAGTAGAAAGGCACGTGAGGAAAAAGCCAAGCATTTTCTTTTGGTAGTCTTGGTGGCCAAGTGACCACCTACAACTAATAGGAAGCCATTGAAACCGGGGTCCAAACATCATTCCCATCAGTTTGATAAACATCTAACACAATTGATCCCCCATGCTCTTCCTCACGCCTAAGAGGCGAACCACCACCATTCAGGACATTAAACCAACACCATCGACACTGTTCTCAGTGATCTCCCACACCATCAGAAGGCCACACGGCCTCTGATTCAGATTTAGACCCATACCAATCTGAACCAGAACTCCATACTGCACCATCAAGCCCCACGGCTGCTGCAAATCTGGATCCACTTTTCGGCATAACCATAGTAAGTGGACCCATGTCCACACTACAACCTGTCACCAACGACCCTGCAAGTGGCCCAAGCACAGTCATGCAAACTATCATCAGTCAGCTACCACCACCCATAGTGACCAGCCAAGTTGGCCCACTTGCAACACATGGGGGAAGTGGCCCTTCCACACACACTACCCCTCCTTCCACACAGGGGGAAGTGCACCGTCCACTTACATTGCACCTACTGTCATACATGGGGGCAATGTCCCCTCCATTCACACTATCCCTCATGTCATACTTGGGGGCAATGGCCCATTAACTCACACTGTCCCCCCCCACCACACTTGCGGGCATTGTCCCATCTACAATGGTGCCACCACAAGTGCACCCAGCCATGCAGGTGCATTATGCACCTACAAACCCCACCACCATACCTCCCCCATCCCACATAAACCTGGGGTCAAATCTGCCTTTCATGGCTCATCTTAACTTATTGGATTTGGCTCAATTGAAAAACGACCCTATTTGCCATCAAGCTTTTTGGCCTCCAATGCCAACTGAGATGCAATCAGACATCCCCAATTTTGAAGGCAAGGCAGGGGAATGTCCCCAAAACCACATTATGACATTCCATCTATGGTGCTCATCCCATAGTATCGTAGACGATTCCGTCAGGCTGAGGCTATTCCAACGCACCCTTACAGGTGTTGCGGACAAATGGTATATTGAGCTACCGCAGGCCAAGTACCTGGATTTCAACTCCTTAGCTTTCATGTTCCTACAGTATTTCCAACTCCCCGTCAGATATGATGAAGGGGTGGAGATCCTATTATCATGTCGCCAAAGCACTGCAACACATATAACTGACCACATCCATGAGTGGTGGCTATGTTGCAGCTTATGTAAAATCCAACTTGATGATAGGATCTTCTTAGATTGGTTCCTCAAGACCTTGCTCCTGCCCATAGCAAAGGACATCACATCCGAACGTCCCCAATCCGAAGAGGAGGCCATACTAAAATCCCAACTGTTTGACCTTATCTACGCCCAGTCTGGATATCTGTACACTATCATTCCAGATGCTCCCCACCCGCGTACCTCCTACTGGGATGCACTAGGGGCATCCCATGCTACAGATGGCATCATAGGCTCAGTCTCCCAACAACCATAGCACTGTCCAACACCACCTGTAGCTCCACCACAACCAAGCAATAATGCTAGTGTTTCTTACCAGAACCAAACTCTGGACTATGCCAGAATGATGTCCCAGTATGGAGCAACAACTTCCTACGCACAACCTGTGCCACTACAACAGGCTCAAGCCATGGCTTGGCCAACACAGCAGTACGTGGGGTAAATTCCCACATTTGTGGCACCACAGCCCACCCAAATTTATTATGCACCACTATTGCAAGTAGTTCAAACCCCCATCCCTGCTCAACCCGCTTTGTTGGGACAAGTATTTGCACAACAAAACCGTCCCAACCAGCCTACCCCCAACAATCAACAAGGGCAAGCTAGAAATAATCGGCCCCAGAACTAAGCCAATAACCAACCGTAGGGAGGCAGTCAACAACCAAACCCTCCCAACAATGCCGCGGTAAACTGACCCACCCAAAACCCCCCATAACAAAATGGACCAAGATGCAATGCCCCATTGTGCAAAAACCAACCCTGCACACTCTGCGACGTCTATGGGAACTACACATTTGAGTGTGCCCTCATGAGTTGCGCTAAGCGGGCCATTTAGAACAAGGCCCAACATGCTGTCAATGCTATGAACCAAACCCAACCCAACCTGGCACCACAAGGACCTTCCCCCATGGTGCTTCAAAACCCACTACCAGTCCAAGGATTGGTGGCAACCACACCCCCTCCCAAGGCCAATCCCAACACTCCGGGGGCACCTCCCATGGAAGAAACAAGTGTCCACCACTTGTTAGCCATGACGACTGAAGAAGTTAACCTACAAACCAGACGAAATCAGTATGGTACCACCACTGAACCCGCTGACACATCAACAACATATACATCCAAAACAGTCAACGTACCTCTTCAGTTAACCCCATTCCCCCATCCCCCATATTCTGAGTGGCAAGCAACGCCACAGCTAGAGCTACTGTCAGCTATAGCATTGTGTATGATTTGGGCCAAACACCAATGGCCATGTCCGCTCTAGAGGTACTCAAAATGTGCCCAACATAGTGGAAAGCATTACTAGTTGCCCTTGGGACCGTAGACCCCTCCGACTTCAAGTTAATCACGTTCAACATAGAGAATGGAGAACCATGCATGCCATTAACCATCAACTTCCAAATCTCGGTATCTATCCGAAACTTGGTTGTGCACCGGTGCATAGTAGATGAGGGGGCATCTACGTGCATTATGTCTACCCTGGTTTGGCAGAAACTAGGATCACCAATTCTGCAACCATCCTCCACAACTCTGTGGGCTTATGATGTCCATCCCACTAAAGCCTAAGGAATCCTCCCCTATGTCCCCATCACATTAGCTGAGAAGACAGTGCTGATCGACATAGAGGTTGTCAATGCTCAACTAGACTATAACCTCCTCCTAGAAAGAAGTTATATGTATGCCATGAGATCGGTCGCATCAACTGTCTTCCATCTCATGATGTTCCCCCATGAAGGGAAGATTGTGATATTTGATCAACTCACTTATCACGATCTGCAAGGGTTAACAGCATCTGCCAACATTATCCCTGCCATCACCATCATTGAGCCACAAGGGACAACCACACATGCAAATATCGTCCCTGCAATCAATACCATGGTTGACAACACACCAGCCTCCCCATTGTTGAATGTGGGTCCTGGGTTGTTTGTCGATACCACCATGACAGCTCATTTCCCCTTAGTGTTACCACCACCAACACAAAATGAGACAGCAGACTTGTACATGGTATCATCCAGTGCCACTACACCCAAACAACAAGCGCAGCTGCAACCCCAACCCCAACCCCAACACCATCTGTAGCCGCAACACCAACAGCAACTGCAACATCATCCACAGCAATAACGTTTCTCACAGCGGCAACCACAAACGCATCCCCACATGTAACCAGCAGGGAGTTATCTGGGCTCATCACCAGTCCATATGATTTCCTTCCTCTTTCCCCCACCTAGGGTCATGAGCAAGTCAGTAATGGCCACCTTAATCCTACCTAACTTCACATTGGGAATTTTGGTATGGTATCTTGATCCACCAGCTCAACCACCAATTCCCCGAGTCATTTTAACCTCGGTACAACCCATTGTGGTGGAGTCTCACCCCCCACCCATCCCACAAAAGCCAACAGTCACACCCGCACCCGCACCGCCCCACCCAAAAAGGGCGAGGGGAAAGAATGCGAAACCTACCACAGAGCTGCGACAAGTCCCTCCTTATGCCATCTACGAGCAATAGGGCCACCCAACTCAGAATTTCCCTGAAATCCCAATGATTCATGTGCATTTGGATGCCATCGATACAAACGAAAACATCCCCATGGTCGAACTCCAAACTGCACCGATAGTCAGAAACAAGGCATTGAGAACAAACCATGCTTACGCCCTTTGTGGTTTGTATGGACATTACTCTCACCATTGTCAATAATTTCCCAAATTTCGAATGGCTCTAGCCGACCTCCATCAACATTCCCTGGAATCTGAAATCACCTTGATCGAAGAAGTTTACCCCCCACTGCCTTCTTTAGACACCATGTCCATTTACATGATATCCTGTTCAACTGAACCACTTATCTCCACCTCCAACGACGGTCCATCAGACCTGTCTCTTCATTGCTTCAACAACGATGAGGAGATACTTGAAGCTCTGACTGCCTTAGAATACCCATGGGACAACATGCACCATCGCTCATTCTTCCTCCTTGAAGGACTTGTGTCGCAGTCTAACCAGTTTTCAGTGGAGACCAAAGATTTCATCCATGGGAAAGTCGACTGGTTCAAGAACCCCATCCTAACACCTGGTGCCTTCGAAGAAGGGAACATGGAAAACATTTCACCCACCATCAAAATCGACATCTTAACCAATTCTGAGATTGTTGAAGAAATCATGCTGGGGGCATCTTGCTCCCTGGAAGAGGTCGCTGCCTACAAAGCTCTCTTCCAAGAATTTCATGAAATCTTCACCTGGTCATACACTGAAATTCCTGGCTTAGATCCATCCATCATGGAACACCACATTGACACATGGCCCGATGTGGCACCTGTATGCCAAAAGAAATGGCCCATTCACCCTTCCAAAGTGGCCGTGGTAAAAGCTGAGATAGAGAATTTGTGCACTGCCGACTTCATCTACCCCATTGCATACACCACTTGGGTTTCTAATCCTATTCCCGTGAATAAAAAATAGGGTACCATCCACATTTTCACAGACTTCCGTGACCTCAAGGGGCATATCCCAAAGACAACTTCCCAACACCCTTCATCAATCAGATCATCGATGCATGCACCGGACATGAGGCCTTTTCCCTCATGCATGGATTTTTCGGCTGTTAACACCATTATTTAGCAAGGGGATAAAAAACCATGGTGGAGGAGAAACAACAAGTGTTTACCAAACTTTGGTTAAAGGATATATTGTAAGAATGGGGCGATAGGCAAAAAGGTGATTAAGTTACCAAAGATCCTAAGCCACGGTGGGAGAAGGAATAAAATCAATGGCCGATATCCTCTCCGCTCTTCAAAATTGCGAGGGATATAACGTATGTCTGGGCATTCATCAGGTGTATAGATCGACAGCTGTCAATCTATTTCGGGCAGATCTACGATCCACATTTAATCCGCCTTGTGAAATCGCATGCTGGTTAAAGTAATACAGCCCGGCGGAATCAGGTACATGCTACTCAATCCAATGGCGGAGAGGTGATGTTGGATCGCATCCATGGTTGAGATTGATTTCGGAACCAGAGCCTGCACGACCGATAAACCTAAAGCGCCCAGTGGAATGGGTTATCCGGTGATCGATCTGATGGTTGAAAATCAAAGTGAATCAAATCAACGACTATTATGATTTCCAGAGAGTGAACTTGCGCGGTGGATAATTCCGAAGTGCCCAGCGGAATTTGGTACGTGGCATATGATCCGACGGTGGAAAGTTAAAGGGGTATCACATCCATGGCTGAGAATAATTCCGGAGATCAGAGCTGCACGATGGTTAAAGTGACGGAGCCCAATGGAATTTGGTAGGTGTCACACGATCCAACGGCTCACAAATAAAGGTTGATTGCATCTACGGCTATAGGAAATTCCGGAGCATGAAGTTTCCCGAATGATAAGGTTGCGAAGCTCAGCGGAATCGAATATCTCTTTCCCAATCTAACGGTGGAGTGATGAGAAGCGATTGCATCAACGGTTGGAGATGTTTCCGGGGTAGAGACTTGCACGTTGTTTATGACAGGGATGCCTGGCGGAATTTGGTACGTGGCATATGATATGACGGTGGAAAGTTAAAGGGGAATCAGATCAATGGTTTTAAATGAATCCGAGGAATAGAAGTGCGCGGCAGATAGGAATAGATGGTGGTTGCGGAAAATAAATTGTTGTCCACGTGGCGAATTGTGGTAGGCTCCAAAGACAAAAGTGGCCTATAAAAGCAAGGTTGACCCATATCATTGTTATTTTATTCGCTTGGGACGGGTGAAAAGGACTGGACGATTTGTCAGCTTCCATTTGTCAGTTTTGGACACGCTCCGAGCACATGCCTCTACAGTCGACCAGGTAAATCTTAAACCCTATAATTCTGTAATTCCTTCATCCAAATTACCATTGTAAATTCAGTAATGGACCAAGGGAAAGAAATTCAAGTGTCTGGTCAGGTCGTAGATGACAGAGAAGAGTTTTTAGTAGATAGAGATAGGAGCGTGTGTGACCCCTTCCTATCTGTAGGGAGCGTGTCTGTTAGTAAGGAGAAATTATGTTATTACCATTCGCGAGGGAACGATGTGTTGAATGTTTGCAAGTCTTTTCTGTACTATTTCGCTATTGAGCAAACCCTCCATTTCCCAGAGTTCGCAGAGTGGTGTGCTATAAACTATTCTCCTTCTCAGAGGATTATTGTGAGTCAGTCTGTGTCCAGAGTACTTTGTAGAGTCGATGCCACGGTCATCAAAGAAAACGTTAGTTTACCTGAAGATTACCTAGATAGTCATGAAGCAGTAAATGAGTCAATCCTGGTCGAATTATACAAGAAGTGTGAAGCCGAAACCTGCTGCAAATTCTTGTGTAGTGTTTTAAATGATGGTCAGTCTTTAGATGGTATATTCCTGCCCTACCCTGTACATATTTTCAAGAGTGAAGTCCAATTAGTCATTTCTTTAGTTTGTCAAGTACTAGGTTTGGATGATGATTGTCATGTGGGCGAGGTCATTCTCGGATTTTTGTTGAGAATAAGTTCCTCTATTTTTGAGTCTCAGTCAACCCCGGTTTTTAGTCTAGACGAATATCTAGCTGAAGCAATCCATCTTCAGCTAAGCGAGTTTCCAAAGGTTCGGTTTTTTAGGTTCCAAACTTACTTGCTTAATATGCTGTTATGCTCCAATATCACTGAGTTGAAGTTTTTGAGTACTCTATGCTCTTCTGATTTGCCTAAGCAAATCAACATGTTCGAATTTGCTAATTCGATCATGTCGGAGATGTACAAAATGTTGTTTGATGAGGAATTGCCCCGCGTCCTGGACGAAATGAGAAATTTAATGCAGTCTTCACCAGAGGATCGGGTTGGAGATTGGTTTCTATACAAATATTATACTATGTTAAGAATATATGGATTTACCGGTCAGCCTTATAGGCTACCCTCCTTTTTAACCCCGAGGATCTTCGCACTGGAATTCATGAGGCAGAGATTGTTGTCTGAGGAGGAGCATTTTTGTGCTTTCAAAAAGTCTTCAAACATAAAATTTTCGTTTAAGGTTGGCACTTTCATTTTTAAAAGTAAGGGTGCCTTGGCTTTTATAGAAAAGTTGCTGGAGAATATGGATTTCATAAAAGACGTAAATGTGAATTACAACCCCCACCATGTGATCTCATTGAGAAAACAGGCCAACAAGAATAAACCATTTGAGCATCAGGCTACTGAGGGGTTAGCTGAAATGGCCAATTTGCTACAATGTACTGACAGGTCAAAGTCTGATGAAGAGACACATACTATACATGTCACAGCAACCCAAATAATAGAAGGTGATCGTATTGTGGTCAAGAGGAGTTTGTCTGAAACTCAGAGTATGGATATAGACGAAGATGGGCCCCATAAAAGGGCAAAGCTGCTTGAAAGTGGTGAAATTTTAGATGAGGAAGTTTCTGATGGTTCCAAAAAGGTTTCCCTAGTTCCCATGAAAGCGGTGCAAGTAAGTCAATTCTCTTTTAAAAATGTGGAGGGTGATGTAGACAGTTTGGAATTATGCCACGTGTTTAAGTCGAAGGAAGAGCTCAAAGCCAGTTACATGGAGAAGAGGAAACATTCTATGGAGGAGACGAGAAATTTTCTCCCGAGGGTGAGAAGTTTGTACAGTTCAAAAACATCTCTAGTCTCTGCTAGAGATTCTGAGAGAAATACATTTAAAATGGCTATGGTAAGCGACAAGAAGATGTCTGAAATGGAGATCCGGTTAGACAAAATCAGCACTCTGAATAAAATTCAACTTCACAAACAGACCAGCGACATCATCTACTCAGACTTACTCCAAGCCATGGTGAGGATTAATAAATTGCAAGTTTTGATAGACAAATTAGAAATTCAATTGAAACATGAGAGAGTGGAAAATAAAGCAAATGTTGTTCAGATTGGGAAGCTGCAAACAAACATTACTAGTTCAAACAGCACCCAGGAAGTCAAGAGGATGTTAGAGGAAAAGTACAATGCACTCCAGGTCCTAAAGAAGAAGCCGAAGATCGCAGGTGTGAACATGTTCAGTCATCTGAGTTACTAGCTCTCCAAGAAGAGAAGGATAAAATCCATCAAGAGATGATGGAGTATAAAGGAAGAGCTGGGGAGCTACAGGAAGAAAAAGACAGGTGGGAGGCCGAAAGGGAGGAACTGTTATCCCAAATCTCCTTGATGAAAAAAGATCAGAATGAAGAGAAGGAGATTATGGAGGAGTTGATGAGCCAGACTCCCACCGATGAGGACTTGTCTATTGTGAATTTCCACAAGCCATTAGATGATTTTTCTGCCGATGATTTGTTGGTGTCAATGTCCCAGGTGAGCTTGAAAGAAGAAGCAATAAAATATTTGAAAGCAGAGAATGAAAAGATGAAAGCTGAATTGGCCAAAGTAAGTGAAAGCAAAAAACAAATACTACAGGACAGGAATCAATTACAGAAGAAATTCAATGAGCTAAAAGAAAAATGCATTGGGAAAGGCCCTCTTCAGGGGGAAAAACATATCATTTGGGATACGTTGTGTATAGAGATTACCAAGTTCCGGCACTATCTAAATTTTATTGATGATTTGAATATAATGATAAATTTGGCTCACCAGAGATTAAAACTGGTAAATGAACATATGGAGAAAAGACCTCTTGCTACAGCTCGAAACACACTAAATTTTCTGAATTCACTGACATATCAAAAATTGCACGAGATGGGCATAAAGGACAGAGTATCAATAGTGATGTGGGCAAAGAAAATCATCCATAAGCATCACTTAATCAAAACAGTCCAAGATAAATCAGAAGGATTGCTTTTGCAGGTTAATAATTTTAAACAGGAGTTTAAAGGGCTATTCGAGGACGGATTTCCTTCTTTCTGGGACGGAGAGGGGCGGATTTTCTCACAGGATCATTATCATAACCTGCTTTTTCAGTGCCACATGGACCACTCCAAATTCAATGATTTGGAGAAAAGCCTGACAGGGAAAACCATTGTGGATATGCTCACAGAAGATTTCGAGATTCTGCAGAAGCTCGCCATCATCAGAAGCAGATTTCCCAAGAAGTCCTATGAAGCATATATGGAGCTCGAAGTAGCAATTCGGGAAATGATGGAATGTGACACTCCAAGTTCGGAGCAGTGGAAAGCTG
This sequence comes from Pseudotsuga menziesii, assembly GCA_001517045.1. NCBI lineage: Eukaryota > Viridiplantae > Streptophyta > Pinopsida > Pinales > Pinaceae > Pseudotsuga > Pseudotsuga menziesii. The sequence goes on along the minus strand of LPNX010576513.1, from coordinate 2,283 downwards.
TGGAGCGGTTTGGAAAGACAAAGTATATTCTTCATCCCTAGAAACAAGTGTCATGCACTGAAGAGCTGATGGGGAAAAGACGTGGAGCTGATGGGGCAAAGACGTGGAGCTGATGGGTGAAAGTTTGTTATCAAGTTGATTTGTACTTTATGATCTATTAGGATTGGAGTTGTAACAAACTTCCTAGGGGTTAGGAATTCAATTACAAACTCTAAATTAAGCCGATCATTCTGTTATTGATCTTCTTGTTGGAGGACCTATCATTTTATGTATAAATATGCATATTTTTTAAGAGATGGGGGTTGGAACCCATCGGGTGGTGAATAATTTTGGAGAACATATCTGTTTTTGAAATAACAAAGTGAATGCATGAGAGTTTTTGTCATAGATTCATGTGTCGGTGATATTACAGCCTGTGCTTCTTTCTTTATGTGATTGTATTTCCCTTGTGTAACACTCCATTTTGTTTCTTCCTCGCATCTGAAATATAGCATTAGATGATTGGAATTCATGTGTTTATGCTCTGGTCATCATTTCAGATATTATATGATTTTTTTTCTGCTAAAGTTGATATAGAACTCATCCTTGTTGATGCTCTGTATTAATGGCTTGTTTCTTCATCTCTTCTGTTCCACCTGAATCAATTTGAATGACTGTGATGATGTGATTACCTTGCCTTTGATGAATATCATGTATATGTCTTTGTGGTATCTTTATATTGTATATGACTCCATGCCCATGGTTATGTGATTGTTTCAGCCAAATACATAAATCTTTGAATGTTATTTTAGATCTGGTCTTGTTAAATCTGGTCCTGTTAAATCTTTATTGAGAGATCCCTCTCTAGAAGAAAATACCAGTTTCTTCCTAAAGTGGTTTTGTTGTTACCTTGGATTTTACCTTTTACAACCTGGGTACATTCTGAGTGCTAACAAACTGGCGCCGTTGCCGGGGACGAAAGTGCTTATCTGCCCTGGGAGAACGACAAAGATTAAGAAAGATTTCTGTGGGCAAACAGGAATTTCAAAAAGAAAAGAAGGTTGTATATTTGCCCTGGCGACTTCATTGTGAAATTGTTTCAGAATTCAAGAATGGCATTCTGGCTTCAAGAAGACATACACGAGGTAACTCTGATACCGAAATTCTGAAAAGTTTTGAGGATCCAGAAAAGTTGTTTAAGAGAAAAAATAAAGAGAAGTTAGATTTTCCTTTGTTCGGCCCATCATCATCACCAGATTCTCATATTAATCCAGCATGGGAAGTCAATACTGCGCAGACCCTGTTGAGAACTAGATCTAAACCTGACCTCAAAAATACTGAGTTCAATCCTCCTCGTAGGTTGAGAGCTAGATCTGAATCCAACCTCAAAAATACTGAGTTCAGTCCTCGTAGGTTAGAGTCCTATCTGTTAGATTCCCTCTGGAAGGACTTGTAACAAACCTCTAAAGCTGAAACAACTGCCTCTGAGCATTCTCAAAGTACTTCAGTTCCTGTGAACCCACCTAGACCAATGGCCGCTAGATTTTCTCCCTTGCGTTTGGCGGCTGTATTACATGATCTCCCCCAAAATTATTCTCAGATAATTTCTTTATTTGATGGGGAAGGTGATATAAACACAAAACAGCATGTTGCCAAGTTTGAAGATTTCATTGACTTGGAAGAAGTTGACTATCCTGATGTCAAACTGCGGTTATTTGCCCAAAGTTTGTCTGGGGAGGCGAAGAAGTGGTTTAAGGACTTGCCTAATGGATCTATAGCAAATTTTCATGCCTTTCAAAATGCCTTTCTGGACAGGTGGGATGATAAACAGAACCCTCTGTAGCTTTTATCTCAGTACAATGGTCTCAAAAAGGGGGGTTTTGAGTATGTTCATGAATTTTCAAGCAGATTCATGAGGGCTTACAACTCTATTCCGAAAGATATAAAACCTTCTCCTGTAGCTGCTAAACTGCATTATGCTGGAGCTTTTGATAATGATTTTGCATTTTCATTGCGGGAAAGGAAGTCGGCAACTCTTGCTGCCATGTTTACTGATGCCCTAGAAGTGGAAGCTAACATGATGTCTAGTGGAAAGATGAAACATAGAGACATGGATAGGAGGAGAAAAGAAGAAAATGTGCCTTCTACTTCATCTTCTTCCGCTGATGTTAAATTTGAGACGATGTTGAAGACTATGGAAAGGTTGATGGATAAGTTAACCATGGATACTAGGCCCTTCAACAGGGAGCAAGGGGAGCCCCAAATCAGGAATCCAAATTTCAGAAGACCAAATCCCCCTGTTCC
>LPNX010576491.1:0-41942 GCA_001517045.1 Pseudotsuga menziesii | reverse complement strand
GCTGGAAACGTGCTACACCGTCGTAGCTCTGCCCTGTCCTTTTTCCGCTAAACTTCTCTCTTTTCGCCAAAATTAGCAGCTTCTTCTGTAGCTGCGGGGTCCTGCTCCAAGAGTGGCGATTAGTCCACATTTTTTATATTCCCAGAGGTGCAGCGGTTATACCATGATGTTGTACTGATACTCCACCACCCCCCGTCTGACGTAGCTCGGGGGAATTTAACCTGAGACCTATGCTATGATACCATGTATATGAGTGTAGAACACATGTTCACATATTCCCCCCCATTGTCTGTGTAGATGATTTTGATCTTTCTCGCGGACAGATTCTATGCAATTGCTTTGAAGTCTTTGAGATGCTCAAAAACTTCGGATTTCTTCCTGAGAAAATATGCCCAAGTATATCATGAGAAATCATCAATAAATGTAAGAACATACCTCGCCTTTTTGATAAACAAATGAGGAAAGGGTCCCATCAGATCACTATGGATGAGCTCCAAGGGAGAGGAGGCCCTCTGAGCCTTTTCTTTTTCAAACTTCTCTTGAGGATGTTTGCCAAGAACACATCCTTGACAAAGTCCTTAGGAATAATGAATGTTGGGAAAGCCAATGACCATTCCCTGCTTGTAGAGTTGATGCATGTATCTGAAATTAAGATGACCAAATATTTTGTGCTATAACCTACTACCATCATCAACATGCGTAAGTAATAAGGCAGAATCCCGTTTAATGAATTCAGAAGAGATGTAAAGCCTAGATCTGTGATTTACCTCTCCAATGGAAACTTTAGAGTTTCTTTGTATGTCGAATATATTCACAGCATCAGGAGTAAATTCAACTCTCTTTCTGGTGCCAAAATGTGTAATCTGATAGACGGAGAGAAGATTCACTGATATTTTTGGAACATGTAGCACATCCTCAAAGCTACCATGATTGACTTCAATTCTTCCCTTGTCGGTGATCTCAACAGGAGAATCATACCCCATGAGTATAGGAGTACCTTTTCATCCATCCAATGAAGAGAAGGCTTCCTTGGTGGCATCCATGTGGTGAGATGCGCCTGAATCTACAATCCAGGCATAGGGAGATGAATTAATGGAAATCAAAGCATGGCTAGAGTTAGCTTTTCTCGGGAGCATGATCTTTAGGATTCTTCTTGGTGCCCTTTGGAATGTGATCCCCAAGGTTGTGCTTCTAAAGTATCTAGGACATATTATCTATCTTTTTCTTCATGCATGAGGATTCTGGATGGAATCCTCTCTGACAGTATGTGCATTTCTCTCTTTTCTTCCCTTTTTCACCTTTGGATCCGGAGGAATAGTTGAAGGGTTTGGTGTTCCCTTACTTCTTTGTATTTTCATGTGCCTTTCCTTCCTCTTTGGTATTAGATGTATTTTTTTTGGTTATGACTTCCATCATGCAAAACAAGAGCATGTGCCTTGGAGCCCTTCATTTTCCCATACTGATGAGCTTGTCTTGTTCCTGAGAAAAAGATTCAATAAAAACATCAAGAGTGGGCATGGTCCAGTTCTTACCAAAGGTGAGCCTCACTGAATGAAACATGGAGACAAAAATAGAGTATTCTAGTCCAAGCTTGGAGAGAATGGATAGATCCATCTGTTTTTCCTCCTTAGATTTATCAACCCCGCAACCCTTGAGTTACAAAAACAAATCCTTGTATCTTGTGAAGAAATCTTGTATATTGTCGAAGCTTCATGGATCCAAAGAGAGCATCTCTACTTCAAGCATGTGGCCTTTCATCTCATCTTGCTTGCCAAAGAGTCCTTTCATGGTGGTCCAAACTTCATTAGGATTTTTGCAAGAAGAAATATGGAAAAGCAGCTCAGGGGAGATGTTCATGCATCCTAGGGCTCCGTAGGACTCATCCATCTGATTGAGGTATTTGGAATTTTCTATGGCTGTTGTAGGCACAACCTCTGTGGCCATAGAAATCCTATACAATCCTTTGCTTCGAAGAAATATCTCCATATTTGCTTCCCATGCAAAATAATTGTATGATGTGAGAATAGCTTCCTTTGGAAACTCCATTCTTCCAACGATTTTCAATCTTCTATACTTGCAAATAAATAATATTGGCACGCCTTTGTCCTAGCAGCAGAGATCTAATACCATGTAGATGAGTGTTGAACACCTGCACAGAAAGATCTAGGTAGCAAGAGAGAACACACAGCTTGCAAAATAAAAAATAGTGAAAACCATAAAGAAGGAATGAAAAAATTCTCTATTGATATGTGTAAAAGATTACAATACTTAATATCTACCCTGATTAACAGAAATGAGGAAGCATGCCATAGTGGTGGTCTATAAAGATCTAATGCATGACATCAGTTACAAAGTGAAATGACACCAAGGTCGTCAGTTACAGAGGGCATGAGACTGCATGGGTCTCCAATATGATCCATGCCTATTTACATACACACACCATCAATATATTCATTATATATACACACACACATTAAACAGATCAGCCTTGAAGTTCAGAATAAATATAGTAATAATAGCCTAGGTAATTGGGAGCAGTGGCCACAACATGAGGTAAATCGTAGTTGATTCCTCTAATAGAAGGATAATCTCTCTTGATCTATGCCATTATGGTTCCAGTACCATCGCCAACGTCCACCAAGGAATTCACGTCGCGGAATCCCTGATAGTTGGACAACAAAGCCTTCATCACAATCCTGGCATTGCAGGACATGGAATTATTGAAGAGCTGACTAAAGTCAGGATGAATGTAGGAATAAGTTCAGACCTCATCACTGTTGTCCCTCTAGAAGGAGATGCCACTGTCGAGAACACTCTCGTTGAAATGGTGCCATAGTGCCATGTTCTCTCGTCGTTCTGCATCAGCATCATCAGCACCCTTGATAGCTCCATGTATTCTTTAACAAGCCACTTGGACATAAGCACCAGGTCGTATCTTGTGATTTCGTTTCCAGCTCCGTCATGGTCTACAGAGGCTTGGAGCATGTCGTTCACCACCGGGAAGCACATGATTCTGAAGAGGCACAAGGTGTCTGGCCATTCTTTGGGAATCCTGGCCTTGATTTTGTCGAGAGAAAGAGTGGCATGGGGGCCTTCGCTGACAATCATGCTAGGGATTCCCAACAGAACCACGCACTTCACGGCTAGCGACTGCGCAAATGAAAAGGTGCACTTCCATGCTTGAGCCTTCCCCACCAGTTCCTCTTCCTCACTATCAAAGAACCCATCGCTGCCCATGTTTGGTTCTCTTGCACACCAATTGAAAATAATATTCTTAGCAACACAACACCATGCAAATATATTCGAAAGGTTAATACTAAATATTATAAACATTAAACATGTGATGCGCATTGTGGTGTGGTGTTCTATGTAACGCGGGAATCAAATTTTGTCACATTTTAATATGGAACGGTATTCTCCCCGGATGCGGGTGCTTTCCTTGAGTTTAATCCACTTGGTGGCCTACTCCCACCATTTGGCATCGGTAGGCGGTATCCGTATCCCTTTAGCCATGCATACAGGTTGCCATTTAATGGTGGTCATTCGAAAATCGATGGTTTAACCGCGATCAACGCGGGGTTAATGAGTTGTTTTCTGATGCGACGGAGGCCATCTCCTGGCATTAATGCTAGAAATTGTATGTTGCATCTCCCACGTACGGCTCACCTACTTCTCACTCCATTAGTGCATGAAATGACATTCAAGCTCGAATCCTCTCTCATTCACTCCCCCTCGATGTTCTGTGTGTGGGTCCAATCTGTCTTTTTTGGCTCTGCATATTCAGTTGACATTTAGAATCTCCTTGTCTTCCCCATGACCTGTCCAAGAGGTTCCTTCCATTGTGGATCTGGGCATGGAACTGGCAGAGAGGCCGTGTCTCCAGGGAAAGGCAAGGTAGTAAAAAATGGTTATGACAACAGTGTCTTGACCCCTTTTCGTGTGCTCATTGACGACTGGGAATTTGGTCAAGTGGCAGATTTTCTAGTTATAAGCAACTTCAAAAACCAAATAAATTTTTACTGGTTGATTAAAAACATGCTTGACAATTAGTAGAAGAGGTGTTGGCCAATTGGACCTCTGCTAAGACCTCCATTATGGATAGCAGGGACCTTCTAATGCACTTGGATGCTAAACTGGAAAGCCTCGACGCCATCCTTATTGGAGGTAAGTATTATCTGGAGCGGTGCTCAAATTTTCATAGGCACTCTGCTTCTGCAGAACCCACTACCTCTCAGGCTGATTTGGATAGTCTGGTAGCTGCTCGCCCTGGGGGGTCTTCTTCTGCGCCTACGGTTCCACCAATTATGGGGGAAATTATGGTAGGGGTTTCTGGAAGCTCTAATAATTTGGTGGTTACCACCTCTGGACCAACCTCTACTCAACCCAGGCATCTCCTCCATCTTGGCTCCCCTACACACCACTTTTCTTGTGCCCACTACCATTGATTTGTTGCATTTCAAGAGGGTCTGAACTTCTGTTGGGGGCACTTCTCTCTCCTGAAAAATTGAGCCTTTGACACCTAAGCTCCCTCCACAGGGTTGGGACGACGAATTCTTTGGAAGTTTCCCCATTGTTGAAGACAAACCCAACCCCCAGAAGGAAGAAACTACTGTTTCAGATTCCCATCCTTAGCTCCCTCGACCAACTTCAAAGGTTACACATTTTTTTGTTATACAATGTGTTTTATTGCTCAGTTATAGTATATATTAAGAATTGTAAGTTCTTCTATGGCCTCCAGCCCCTCGGGACTTGCTTGTTTCTTCATGCTACTTTTCAGCCTAGCAATTTTGAGCGTATGGTTTGGTGGTTCTGCCATCCTTAAAAGTCAATGCTAGCAATTTGCCATGTATTATTTTTTATACTTATAATATAATTTTTGCTACAAACTTACAAAAAAAAATATGGAACGATCTTCTCATAATGTTGTCAACATTAAAAATACTTTCACTTATCTTAAAATATTATGAACCATTATAAACAAACAAAAAAACATGAGCATTGTGGTGCTCAAGACAATGGATTGTACCTACCCACTATGACAAACAATTTTGTCATATTCCAATATGAAATTGATAACCATGAAAATGTGCATCAATAACTTAATTTTGGTTACCTGTAATGGATTGTACTTTCCCACCATCGTCAATATTTTTAATTAGAGTTGATTATTATTATTTAATTAGAGTTGTACTTTCCCGAACTATTGTGGTCCAAAGAGAGATTGTATGTTCAGGAAGGAGGAAACATCAGGTCTAGCATCCTAACGGAGTTCCATTGAAATCCCTACTCGAGGCATCTGCGATATCAAAAGATGATATAGATAATGAAGAAACACTTTTTATGGCCTAAGTTAATGGTCGGCATAGCATTATTCATTGCAAAATGTCAAGAATGCCAGCTAGTCAAAGCTGAACACCAACATCCTTCAGGATTACTACAACCGTTACCCATTCTAGAATGGAAGTTGGGGGTTATCAGTATGGATTTTATTATGATTCTACCAAAGAGAAATAAGCATAATGATTCCATATTTGTAGTGGTTGAAAAGTTATCTAAAGTGGCACACTTTATCCCAGTTAAGTCAACTTACAAGGCAGTTCACATTGCCGATATATTCTTAAAGGAGATATTCATATTGCATGGGATACCCAAGGCAATCATCTCGGATCGAGACACGAAGTTTACCAGTAACTTCTAGAGATCATTATTCTCTAGTTTAGAGATGCAATTAAACTTTAGTACTGCCTACCACCCGCATACAGACAGAGAGACAGAACGGGTAAACTAGGTTTTGGAAGACATGCTTAGAATGTATGTCATGAACAATCCCAGGAAGTGGGAGGATTATCTGCACCTCGCAGAGTTTGCATATAACAATGGATACTAGACCTCGGCTAAAATGAGTCCCTTCGAGGTACTCTATGGTTGGAAGTGTGGAACAGTGATTACTTGGGATAGCCCGGTGGACCGGCTCATGTTAGGGCCATACTTACTAAAGGACCTATAACAAATAGTCACCAAAGTACAACATAATCTCAAGGAAGCGCAAGACCGCCAAAAACGTTATGCGGGTAAGAAAAGAAAAGATAAATATTACCAGATCGACGAACATGTTTACTTAAAAGTAAAAGCGAAGAGAAGCTCATTGAGCTTGGGTAGATGCAGAAAGTTGGCAATAAGATTTTGTGGACCCTTTGAGATACTGGCCAAGAGAGGGTCAGTGGCATATGAATTAGCTTTACCTGCTCATATAAAGGTTCATAATGTTTTTCACTCATCCTTATTGAAGAAATATGTATATGATACTAAACATGTTATTGATTGGTCCTTGCTACAGGTGGAACCTAAAGCGGAGTTTGTACCCGAACCCCTTCATATTCTGGACAAAAGAGAAGTACAACTCAGGAAACAAACCATAGTCTAGCTGAAAGTGCAATGGAATCACTTTGGACCCGATGAGGCCACTTGGGAGAATGAATCCACCATGAGAGAGGCTTACCCCACCTTATTTAATGACTTCATTTCTAGTCCCTAGAACATCGAGACGGTGTTGTTCTAAGCGGGGAGGGATGTAATATCTTGAATTTTTACCTTAACTATAATGGGCATGAGTCCCATTGCATATGAGTTACTTTGATGTTTATGTTTGTATATTGGGCGTAATTCCCCACTGCACATGAGTTATGTTGATTAGTTAGATACATCAGGAATAAGACAATTCATATGTTTTATTATCTTGTATATGATTGTATATGTTGGGCGCGGACCCTGATAGACGAGGACTATTGTCATGGTGCGATGTATTGGATTCATTATCATGTGATTATGCATATACATATACTGAGATTATTATTGTGATGAATTGTGCTGAAAACTGAATGCATGATCGAGTTCTATAATGTGTTGGGCGTAAACCCTTAAGCACATAGGTGATGATATTTTGTGTTGAGCATAAGCTCTAGAGCACATGATTTATGAGATTTTGTGTTGAGCATAAGCTCTGGAGCACATGAATACAAGATTGAAAATTTTGGGCATAATCCTTGGAGCATTCCAAATTGATGTTGAGCATAAGATCTAGAGCATTTGATCCTTAGCCATTGTATCCCTAGGTGTATTATACAAGTACATCCTAACATTAGTGTTAAGCGAGAGGCTCTAGAATTGCACTAAGTGTAACTCCCAATTATTAGCGTTGATATTAGGCTCTGAATAGCGCCAGGAGTTACTGAAATTAAGTGTGTTGAGTGAGAACAAATCTGAATAGCATCGAACCTTATCTTACTTATTTTGAGTTGATTAAATGAAATTTCAAATCTACTTCTCATCAAGTAATGGAAGAACTACCACGATACACGAGGTAATCCAACATGCAAGGAGGATCTAGAGTTGCCTAACTTAGTTGACCAACCCTACCTGAGGCCTTGATAAAAAAAATAGTGAAGGCTAAGGGAAGCATCAATTAAATGAGATTATTTTATATGATGCATAAATAAATAACAAAGATAATATGTACAATTTATATATATTATGAATAAAAGAATAATTATATTTATAAGGAAATAAAGATAACTAAAATAATTTATTATTAACTAAGATGATTAAATCAATATTCCATTCTAAAGTTCAAATTAGGAACTAGTAAAAGGTTCCTAAGCTAAAAAAATTTATTATTAAATCCACATAAATCAATTAAAGATTATTTTCAAGAAAATAATTGATTCTTGATCTAACTGAAGTTTAAAACAACTGCCCTTTCCTAAAATATTTTCTATAAAGACCCAAGCCAAGATAAAGCTTGGGGATCTTATCATTATTCCTAAATAGTTCAGTGGAGAGCAATTCCAAAAGCAAGCATCGTTATACAGAGCCTGATATTCCAAATAAGAGCAGCCTCACCCTTAGGAGTTCTAGATCACTTACATGTTAGAGCCAGCTCGGGGGGGTTCAAATTAGAACCAAGAATGGTTACGGGTCATGGTTGGGAGGAACGTGGTAGTTCCAAAGTTATTCGGTTATCAGATTTAAGGTCAAAGATAGCCAGGTTTTATTAATTCTGTGTGTTTAAGTGTCTAGGATTCAAATCCATTAACAAGCTGAATAATTGCAGGTATGAGGTTTCTACCTCTTCCAGTTATAATATTTATGTTCACAAGTTATACTTATAGTTATCATGCTCTAACATACAAACAGAGCTACGTTTTCCTTGGAAACCTACATAACTCTTCCATTTAAAAACAAACACATAGACAAGAATTCTTCCATGAAAAACCAAATCTCGTACGAGCAAGGGATCTGCCTTTGGAATCATTTTGAAAAAAAGGTAATTCACCTAAATTAAAACCATATCAATCAAATCAATAGAGCAACATCCTTGTAAGAACGAAGAATCAACTAATTAAACCACATTTCCACTGTCCATATCAAATATCGAAGTAGTGGCACCATAGTTCCATTGTAGAGCAATGGCATGGACATAACTTATAAACACGCCCCTTAAAATCCACGGAGGTTGTAGTAAACAAAGAAACACATATTTAAAATTATTTAAACCAAAACCCATTACAGAGCCATACAAGTTTTTTTACATAGTCGCATCAAATGGCCAAACGGGATGTGAGAACCCCAAACCCAAACCTACAAGCTAACAACCTAAGCTTTACAAACATCATTTCCCCAGACCCACGATCGAAGCCCAATAGGGTGGTTGTATACAGTATGAGCAACATAGAAACCGTGTAGCAACATAAACGACCAAGATTTTGTGTAAAGGGCCAAGGCCCTTTCTCTACGTGGGATTACTCGGATGGTTACGATTCAACCAAGTCTCTTCCCATCCAGTAGAGCACTCCAGCTACCCCCAAAACCTGCAACAAGCAACCAAGCAACCATGAGAATCATGGCGTAAAATATAAAACCAAAAGAAACTAAAAGAGTTGAGACTTATGGGAATGATGGCATACCTATTAAGGAGTTTTGCGCCAGCACTGTGAGCCCAACCAGGGTATACACGACTCCAACCACTAGAGCATGAACCTCCCTCATTACCAAATGAAAAACCAAACAAATGGCAGGAGAAAAACCTATAAAATTGAGCACATTTATCTGTGGACCAACACACAACTCACAAGATAGATCAGACAATTTTACTCAGAAATTGAAGAATGAAACAGTGCAAAAATGGCTTGCAACTGTGAATGCTTTCATTAATAAAAAGTAATTGGATAATTAATTACAAAGTAATACACTGGTATTAATAACCAATCAATTCGAATGCATGAGAGAGGAATTCGAATTGATTGACTCTACCTAACTGCATGGAAAACTGGACATGTCTAAATCATTATCGGAGCTCAACTAGTTAGCCCTAGTTGCCTCAATCAGTGCACCAGTCAGTTAGAATAAGTTAACTAGCCTAACTGAATGTGGTAGGTGAGGAATTGTGCCTTCCCACATGCAATCAAACAATGATTGGCGCTAACTGAATGTAACTGGATGTAACTGAATGTAACTGACTCCTAACTAGGCTTAACTAGTCACTAACTAAACTCAACTGAAGGAGGTTGGTTTTGGTACTCCCAATGGATCCTAAATTGTAGGGATTAGTATAGGAGGCTCCTAAATTGATGCATGCAAGAGCATTCAGTGGAAGTTAGCCTCAATTAGTGTTCCCCACACTCTAGTAACTAGTACATGTGACCCAATTAGGCCAAGTGGACCCAATTGTGCTAGTAACTAAATATAGACTGAAAGGACTCTTGATTTAGATATAATTGACCAAATTGGACAAGGGAGGATTATAATCCTAACAAAACCCTAACGCTAGGGTTAAGGCTTGAGCCTACCCATCCCATGGCTCATTGAATGCGCCATCCTGGCTTCCACTAAACCTCAAATCGAAATCCCCTTGCCTATAGTTTGCTCCATACATTTCGGTATTGAAATATTTAAAACCTAAATACCATAGTTTCGATATGCACATAAGTTTTAAACCCTCAATAACATAGCTTCAACATGCACATAGTTTTCTCAAAAGTATAAAACCCCCTTCACCATAGTTTACCAGCATACATTCACATTTAGGCTTAAAACCCTTCCTCCTTTAGTTTGAGTTCAGAGCTTGGAGTATAGGATTTTCTTTTACATTGACAACACCTTGAGCGCTTAGGAATAGCTAGTTGTAGATGATAGGATTATTTTTCGTCACGTTCATGAGCCTAGGTTTATAGGTGAAGTCACCTGTAGTAAGATAGGTACACATGCTTTAGTTCACAATGAACTAAGTAATCCCAATATCATATGAACCTTACCTTTCCAAGTGAGTCGATAGGTAAAAATCCTGCCACTCCACCCCTTGACATACATAGGTAAATCAACCTCTTCGTTATAAACAAATAATAACTAGATAACAAAATTTGAAAGAAAAACATGAACAAAATAAGATCAGCAACATCAATAAACAAGATAAACATGTACATAAACTACAAGCGCATCAAAATATAGAATAGTGACATGTAAACATCATCATCATACAAGAAACACACGAAATGAAAATAACAACATAACTTAGGATTAGTTCTTCATCCAAGTTTTTATTCCGAAATAAAAATAAGATGTCCTTAAGATCTTAGTAGTTTTATTAGCCTACGATTTTTTTTTTTTTTTATGGATTTTAGGGACATTACACGTGGGGTGAAATTTTATTCTGCGAAATTCCTGGTTCACTTGCAAGGATTTGATTGCCCTTCCCAATCCTTCATCCATGGTGACAAAGAAGAAGGGGAATAATGTTTGATGAGCCCTGTTTGGGAGCCATTAAGAAGGATCGAGAAAAAGGATGAAGTTATTAGTTTTATTACCCATATTATCTAGTCCTCCTGAAATCCAAACTTCTTGAGGACTTCCCAAATGTATTTCCAATTTAGATTGTCAAAGGCCTTAGCAATATCCAGTTTGAGCATCATCCCAAGAATTCAGGTTGTTTTGAGGGAGTGAATGACTTCATGAACCATCATAATTCCATCCATGATGTGGCGACCTTAAAAAAATCATGATTGTTCAAGAGAGATCAAGAGGGGTAGAAGAGGTTTTAACATGTTTTATACGACCTTTGTTATAATCTTGTAGATAAAATTACAGAGTGAAGATGTTCAAAAAAATCCAAGGGAATATGCACCCTCTTATTTGGGAATTAGGGATAAAAAAGTAGCATTGAAGGCAGGGAAGATTTGTTGGGATCTTCTGGAATCTTCCACAATTTTCCATACTTCTTCCTTAACCATGTCCCAGAAGTGACGGGAGAAATTTACCGTGAATCCATCTGGTGTTGTGGCTTTCCCTTCATCCATTTTCTTTACAACCTCATCCACTTCCTATTGGGGGATGGGTTGCATTAGGAGATCATTCTGGGCGTCTGTGACCAGGGACGATATGTTCATAGTGCTAAGATCAATTGTCGTACACCTGTCGTGGTTCATTTCAGTGAGAATATCCTAGAATAAGGAGGTGATATCTTCTTCAATTTCCTCCCGGGTCTCAGCTCATTCCTCATCCTCTTTATTAGCCTCGAGATCCTTTTTAGATTTCTATGTTGAATGGTAGCGTTGTGAAATAATTTTGTGTTTCGTTCACATTTTCTTAGCCATTGACTCTATATTTTTGCTTCCAAAGTATTTCCTCATGTCGATCTCTTTCGGAGAGTTGGTATAGAATACTCTCCTCATCCTCTCGGAGCTCCCTAGAAAATCCCTCTTTTATTCTCTATTTTTGGATATTTTACAGTTGTTCTTCTAGGTAGGATTTGTCTTTAAAAATGTTTCCAAACTCATCTTTGTTCAAATTTTTTATTTTATTTTTGTGATCCTTAAGCTTGATTTGGAACTTGTGCATACTATGTCCTCTTTCCCCAAGCTCCTCTCCCTAGGTTTGGACCTTATTTTTGAACTCTAGATATCCAAGCCAAAATTGTTCAAATCTAAATGGTTTTTAAATTGGGACCCTAGACCACTCCACCATAGGCAAACTATCCAATGGTTGGATCCCGCCGAAGGAAGGACCAGGGAGGAGACCTCACTACCTAGACCCATAATTGATTCCGAGATCAAGAATTTATCCAGACATGAGGAAATATGTCTATCACCCCCCTGCTTGTTGTTTCACGTGAAAATGTCCTCCATAGAGATGACATCAACTAAATTCATTTCTTCAAAGGTGTCCCTTAAGAGGATTCTTTCTCGCTCCAATCTATGTTTCCCACCCTTCTTCTCTCCAAGGGAGGTGATTAGATTGAAATCTCCTCCCACACCCAGTGCTTTTCGTTGACCCACTGATGGATCCAGTGAATAGAGTCAATAAATATTTCCTTCAACCAGGGAGCATGAGGGCCATAAACATTTGTGAGAATACCTTTGATATTGGTGCCCACGACCTGGAATTCTGTCGATAGAGAGCTTCTGATGGCTATGAATACGGATAAGGTGACTCTTGATGGATCCCACAGGATTTCTATCCCACCCACTGCTCTGGCTGCATTTATTATTATTCATTCATAGTGTCTCCACTCTTTCTTCCCTACCCTTATCATGTAAACCTTATAGCATTAGTTTCCAAAACTAACATATGTCACATCCCCAACCCTCTACTCGGCGGAGAGGATGCGACTAACATCTATCAACCCGGGAAATCTAAGCCCCATGAACATATATATATATATATATATATATATATATATATATATATATATATGCATTGAACTTAAAACATACACAAATGCATAAATTATTAACATATAGCAGAATCAAAATCATTCATTCAAGCATTCATCATGTTCATAGTAATTCATAAAAAAAGTATAGTTGTAGAGAATAAAATATAAGAGAATACTTATCTTTGAAAGAAGCTTTTCCTGCAACCAGCTATGTCGCTGCAACGTTCCACCCAACCATAGGCTAGTGTGCTCTTTAATCTCTTAGAAACACTACCACCCCCGAGCTAGGCATGATTTCCCCTAAGGAATAAGGAACACTAGCAGACTTCACCCAGAACCAAGGATACAATAAAACTCAGTCAAGCCAACACAGTTGGGTTTATCAGACTTACACAGGCAGTGGTTTACACTTATCCAAATTCACATGAGACACAGCCAAGCCAACAGATGGGTTTATCAGGCTACCAACCAAGCCATCCTGCTAGTTGGGTTTATCAGGCTTCCAAGGAGGTAGAAAGGCTGACTGCTAAGCTAGTGAGCTCAATCCAAAGCTATGAACGCCCACACCGGATCTAGCCTGACTTCTAAACATTTACACACATAACATAAGGAAGCATCCCCTTCTCTGCTACGCAGTCCCGCAGGCCATGCATTCCCTTCCAGATCTATTCAATGTATGCAAAGAAGAAAATCAACCCTCTAGATCGGTCTGTGAGGTGCCTTCACACACTATGTTTATCAAGAAAGTTCAGACTCCATTTCCATTCCCCAAATCAGTTCACATTCCAAACGAGGATGCATACACAGTGATCTCAGCCCTAGGATTATCAAACGTAAGAAGAAGCCAAGGAATTACACATGCACACAGTAATTTATGAATTTTTGAACATTGCCGGTGCTAGACCGACTGTTGCAAAGTACCACAACAAAAACGTTTGTTGGTTATTCAAATCAAAGACACAAAATCGGATTCAGGGCATTCATGTTTAGGAAAATGACTAGCAGATTGGAGAAAACATGAAAAGAAACAAATCCACGCAGGAAAAGCCAAAATGTGAAGGATCCAGATCGTCGAACAAGAGAAAATCATGAAGGGTTCAGACTCTGAGTGGTTTTGATTGCTGGGTGAATGAATATTGGGATCCAAAAACGTTACACACCGTCAAAATCGTGAGGGGAAGGTGAAATGCCCATGTGTGAGGGAAAGATAGTCATTTTTGGTGTTTTCTTTCCCAAGAAAATTTCAAAAACGTTTTTCCCGAAGTGGTGCTCTGCCCAATTCGAATTTCTTCCCACTCTTCCAATCCCCCCCCCCCCCAAACCCCCTTATCCTTAGGAAAAATCATGCCCCCATCTCATTTGGTTGCGTTGACATAGCTAGTTGTATGTTTTTAATTAAATATTGCAAATTTAACATAATGTCTAGCTCTTTTAATGTTTAGCTAGCATAAAATACCATCGACTCAACCTTAATTGTCAAAACATAAACACTAAATCAGTGGTGGGGCTTTTTCCTAGCTCCACACCATGATTATTTACATCATATTATTGAAATGCAAACGGGGTCAAAACCGGGGTGTTACAACATAACTGACATTTTTTCCTTTTGGATCTTCTCCTTCAATATTCTTGTTTTCTGAGGGCCATTTAGCCCTCTTATGTTCTAAGTTATTATCTTCATTGAGAACAATATAAAAATTACAGACCTAGAGCAACCCTTATTGTAGGGTATTGAACTAATTCCACTAGTTTGATTCCATCTTCTGTGGTTCGGGTTTGGTTGGATTTCCTTGTCGCTTTCTTGCTTGTTTTCGTCAGCTTCCTTCTGTTATCATTTAGGGAGCTGGCAACGATCCCTAAGGGTTTTATGCCTTTGTCTTTGATGATAGCATCACTCAGGACTGAGAATTTCTCTTGAGGAACATACCCAATATTTTTGTTAGAACGATATTTTTCGATGCCATTGAGATCCAACTCTGCAAGATCCATATCTTCTCCTTTGTCCTCAATGTCCATCTCTTGGTGATTTGTATTTTCCTCAATGGTTTTGTCATTTACTTCCTGGAAGTTTCCTTGGTCTTGTTTGCTCTGATTAGGGTTGTCTTCTTGCATAGTTTCTTCCTCCTCCTCTAGAACCGCGAATTGGTTTGAGATTGTGGGTCGTTTGATGACCTCGGGGATCTTCGTTCGTCTTGCACTGCTCTTTTTTTATTGAACCCTTGAAAAAACTTGGGTTCCCTCTTCTTTACTAGGTTTAGGATCCCAAGGGGAATTCTGTGGGCAATCTCTGTAGAGATGCCCATAATTGTGGCAACGACTACAACAAAACAAGATCTACTTGTAGTCTAGCGTCTACTTCCATTCCTCATCCTCTCACATTAGGTTTATGGATTCTCAGAGTGCTTTTGTTAGATCCATGTAGGCACAGATACGAGCATAGGTCGTATATTGTTTCGCCTTGGTTTGTTCAGATATTTTGATGAATGTTCTTAGGGTATTACTAATGTCTTCCAATATTTATGGGTCCCAATATTCGCTAGGAAAGGAGTGCAGTAGTATCCATACAGGGGAGGTCTTCAAGTCCTCCTTTTCTGGGCCGAATCTCTCCTTCCATGGCTTGAGGAAGAGCTCAACCAAGTAGAAGAAATAGGGTCGCCGGATGCATTTGTGGTCTTCTAAATTAATAAAACTGATAGTAAAAAATATTTTTGACCCAAGATGCAAGTCATAGTGTCCTTTAGGTTTCCAAGTAGAGTTTATCTACTAAACTAGGGATTTCTCAGATAGCATAATACCCACAAATTTCTCCATCAAAACATGATCCTTCATGAATTGAATTCGATATATCAAGCCAAAACTAAAACTAATGCCAAACCCTCATCACAAAGATAAATCACCTTGTAAGAATTAAAGTTATATATGACAAACAAAACAATTAGAAACTATGAATTATGTGCATGTAGAAATAGGAATAAACTATAAAATATTAAACTAATAAAATAACATTGAATTCAATACTAATTTTATATTAAGAATAATAGTAAATAATAATTTACTTCAAATTTTATATTGATATTATGATAATAAAGTAAATAATAATTTTAAGATAAAAAATCACAATAAATATATATTTTTAAATATATTAACCAAAATAAAAATATTATATTTTTATAAATATTATAACGTTAGGCATATTTTTAAATCTAATTAAATTAAATTAAAAAAAATAAAATAATTTATTTAAACCATAAACATTTTAGATAAGAACAATTTCCACAAAATTGTGCACTTAAAAAATAAAATAATTTATTTAGAACATAAACATTTTATAAAAAGAATTTCTACTTTTATAAAGTTTCATTATAGGAATGAAAATCCATCCATACTTTTTCTAAATATAGTTGGTAATTAATAGTTATCTTTAAAGGAGGTTTATGAGTAAATAATTTAATAACTATCTTTAAAAAGTTTGTGATATTAATGTGCACGTTTCATTATAGGAATGAAACTGGATCCATACTTCTTGTGAGTATAATTAATAATTTAATAACTATCTTTAAAGGTGGTTCATGGTTAAATCATTTAATAATTATTTTATAAAAATTGTAATATTAATTTTTGGTTTACTAATATTAATAACTTTTGCCTTAGGTTCATTAAAAGATATAATTTTTAAAGATTTTATGTTGTTAATTTGTTATATATAGTTTATAATGTATTTTTTTTATTTAATGAGTTCTTATATTTATATGACTTTTTAAATTGTAATGAAAATAATGATGGATCTTATTTATCATGAATACTTAATAAAATAATTTTTGAAAACTATATTTTATTAAATGGAAATATCATTAGATGTTTTAAAGCATTTTTGAGGAAGAGTGTCATTTATAGTTAGTGTTTAATCTATTACACCAGGAAGCGCATGAATCTGAAGAGGCATGAGGCGTCTAACGATTCTCTGGGAAGCTTCTAGTGTCCTGACCGGCTCTGTCCATCTTTGAAACCGTTTCAGATTTGATTTTAATTTTCAAAAATGCTACAAAAGTTGGAACAATTACAATGGCCAATGTTTAAGCCGTAGGCATTTTTCTATAAGAGTCAGGTTTCATGTTCACTATTACAGATTTGTTGTCACTCACACAAATCAATACCCACCACATGTTCATTAACTTGTCTAACCTGAGCTTGAATTTGTAAGGTGTGGTTGGTGATAGGATGTCATTACGCTAGTCCTTGAATACCTTCACTGTAAAATAATGTATTTCTTTGAAACTCTTCATTAATGGTTGCGCGGGTGTTGTCGCTGGTAGATTGGACGTTGTCTATTTCATTGAGGAAAAATCAAAGAATTACTTATGGAATTTTTACTTTGTAAATACTTATTTTTGTAAGGATACGTGAAAATTCTAGGATGAGCATGGAAGGAGTTACACATCTCTCCTTATTAAAGAGTTACACTCTTGGAATACTTACTCTGTAAATTCTTTAAGCCTAAATATCAAAGAATTGTTGTACATTTCTCGGCAGCATTATTACGGTCTTTCATAATAAGGTATTATGTTCCCATGCTACTCTCTAGGCTCCAACCCTTGAAATAGAGTCGAAGTATAACTGCAAGATATGCAACTTTTACATTAACAAGATAGTAAAAATGGAATTTGCGAGACTAGGGAGTTGTTTCCATGCATCTTCCCAAAAAAGGACAGACTCGCCATTTACAACTCCCCATAAGCAGTTTCCCTGTATTAAGCCCCTCCCTTTCCTGACTGAATTCCAGATATGAGAGCCTCACGTTTCCATGTTTAAGTAGATTAGATCTAGCTTGACCCTTTCTTGAGCATATTTTTTGTGCCATATTTTAATCCAGGGTTCCGATCCATACATGACCCAACGCCACCAGATTTTGGCACCCCTAACTACTTTCATTTTTCATGGGTGAAGGAGGCCAAGTAGTACCGTGTATTTTGGGTTTGAAAACATTCTCCCATTTGACCAGAGCCCATTTTTGGTATTCACTATGCCCACTCCAAAGAAATTTCCTCTGAATGTTGTGAATTTCATTCTGAATCATTTTTGGGGCATCCATGCTCAAGAACAGATATATTGGCATTACTCGGAGGACAGATTTTACAAACACCAACCTGCTGGAGAAGTTCAAAGGACAGTAGGTTCAATTATCCAACGTTCGTATCATGTTGTCAAGGAGATCCCTCTATGATCCTTTCTGCACTGTTGAATCAACCAGGGGGGCTCCCAAGTATTTGGAT
Organism: Pseudotsuga menziesii; assembly: GCA_001517045.1. Taxonomy (NCBI): domain Eukaryota; kingdom Viridiplantae; phylum Streptophyta; class Pinopsida; order Pinales; family Pinaceae; genus Pseudotsuga; species Pseudotsuga menziesii. The sequence goes on along the minus strand of LPNX010576491.1, from coordinate 23,966 downwards.
GGAAGAGAGCTCACTTGGAAGCCAAGGATTCAAACAAATGTTAGCTATGGTGGTCTCGGGGGCGTTAAAGAAAAAAACCTAGGATTTTCTCTCGTTTACCTCGAGGCTTAAATATTTTCCAAACTCCAATCAAAATCTTTTTATGGATTTGGCTTCCTAAACTGAAGGGTTACCCATCAGCATTGTGTCGTCCACAAATTGTTGGTGGGTTTGGAAGTCTGTCACAGGGTGAACTTGTATTCCGCAAAATTCTTGGTTAGCTTGCAAGGATTTGATTGTGCTTCCCAATCCTTCATCCATGATGAATAAGAGGAAGGGGGAAAAGTGGTGCAAGTCCGGGATCAACCACAGCCAACCCAACCAGCACCTCTAGGATCTGGTGGCTCCTACACTTAGCAGGACTGTCGAATTTATCCCTTGGCCAAATTCTGTGCTAAAATTGCCTCTCCGCAATTCTGCTTCCGCGAATTCCTTTCCGCAACTCTGTTTCAGAAACAATCCTTCCCGCAAGCAAGTTGTGGGATGTGGGATGCAGGATGTCAACTTTCCAAAGTTTCTCCCCTGCAACTTTTCCTATGCAATTATTTTCAGCCGTCAGATCTTTGCGGCCTTCTCCACGACCGTCGATCTACTCTTTGGTGCGGATCTCACGGATCTTTGTGGATCCGTTATCGCCCTCACAACTTCCATTGTGGATCTCTCCTCGACCATCAGATCTTCGTCTCCAGACTCAATCTCCAACATTCATTCCCTGCAATAAACTGGTTAAGGCAGAAAATCTGCGGATTGCGTCGATTGACCATAGAATCAATCAATCGACCCTGTAATCTCTAAGATTCATTAGCCTAACTCTTCTAAACATGCATTTATGAACTATTCCAACTACTCAAGCAACAATTTAACGCTTGAATCAATAATTTCACAGAAATACACCGATATTTAGGAAACCATCGAAGTCGGCTCTTCATGAATTCACAATTCAAAACAGTAAATGCATAGAGGCTAATAATAATGTAAACACACAGCTAGTCTTCATATTAAGCAACCACACAAACAAATATCTCAACTCTCTTATTCAATCTATTAGAATATTTACAAGCGAAACCAGATGCAGGTCTGTCCGTCTCTCTACAAACTCAAAATTCTAATGATGAAGAGCAGAGCCCCCTCTACTTCTCTAATCCGCCTATTTAAGCTAAATTGTAAACCCCTACACTGAGTGGTCCTGCAACTAAAAACAAACAACTACAAAGCATGATGAAAACATCCATGTCTCAAACAAACAAACTATGGCTTGATCTCCACGCAGGGAGTCATGATACACAATCACTCCCACCGGTACTAACAAACTATGACTCATCAAAATAACAAAAATATGCCACATCATGTGACCAACTCATCACATTGTTGGCATGCCATGATGTTCCTGCATCAGACTCGCAAGGGTGAAAAATTATGAACCCATGTTCATTAGTTCAACTACAGTGAAATTCTTGGCTTCCAACTCTGCAGTGCTCATCCAAGTAGAATCCTCTGTTGGTCACTTCTTCCATTTGACCAAATACTCCAGATAGTCCTTCTTCCTTGTACTCTTTACCACTTTAGTGTCCAGAATGGCCTCAACTTCCAATGGTTGTGTCACAGGAATCTGTCCCACCCATTGTAAGTCTTCAGTAGGATATTCACCTTCGGCAAAAGTTTCAATGTCACCTGCTACATAAGGGTATAGATCTGCAACATTAAAGATTGGTGAAATACCCACTCTAGTAGGCATCTCTAACTCATAAGCATTTGCTGAGAATTTTCAGAGTATCCTGCAGGGACCAATCTTCTTCATCTTCAACTTGTTATACTCTCCCTTTGGAAATTTGTCTCCCTTTAGATATGATAAGACCAAATCTCCTACTTCATAATTCTTCTCTCTCATTTTGGAATATTCTCTGGCCTTGTATCTGGTGTTACTCTATTGTAACCTTGCTTTCACTTGCTCCTGTAATTCACCGATCCTCATTGTAAACTCGTCTCCATCAGCACTCCTTTTCTCCAATTGACCTAAGTCACAAAGTTCACACACTCCTCTTGGATGCATTGCATACAGAATTTGAAATGGACTCATCCCTGTACTTCTGTTTGGTGAATCATTATAGGCAAACTCAGCTTGATCTAACTCTCTATCCCACTATTTAGGACTCTCTCCAATCAAAATTCTCAACATGTTTCCCAGACTCCTATTAACTACCTCTGTTTGTCCATCAAACTATGGGTGACATGTTGAACTGAAGTTTAGTATGGTACCCAACTTCTTCCACAAGGTCCTCCAGAAATGACCTGTGAACTTCACATCTATGTCTAATACAACTCTTCTAGGTAAACCATGCAGTTTAACAACTTCATTGAAAAACAAGTTAGAAATGTGTGTAGCATCACTAATCTTGTAGCATGGAATGAAATGTACCATCTTAGTGAATCTATCAACAACTACGAAGATAGAATCATGTCCCTTCTGAGTTCTTGGTAAACCTAGAATGAAATCCATACTCATAGAATCCCAAGGCCTAGTTGGAATAGGAAATGGTGTATACAACCTTGTGTTCTAGCTTCTTCCTTTAGCATGCTGGCATACTCTTCATCTACTTACAAAATTCTCATCTTCAAACCTCATCCTTGGCCAAAAATAGAAATGACCTAACTGTCCAAAGGTTTTATCACTTCCAAAGTGACCTGCCATACCTCCATTGTGTTTTTCTTGTATCAAGTTCTCTCTCATGGAACACTTTGGTATACACAGTTTATTGTTTCTAAAGAGTAAACCATCTTGTAGTGTATACTCCATCCATGGCTCTCTGTCCACCTCCACTGGATTCTTACAAGCCTTGTAAGCTTCCTGGAAATCAATGTCAGTTTCATACAAATCCCCTAAATGCTCAAATCCCAAGACTTGGATTTGATTCTCTTGCATAATCAGCAGTCTCTTACTTAAGGAATCAGCTACTCTGTTTGACTTTCCACTTATGTGTTTCAACACAAAGGTACAGCTCTATAAGAACTCAAACCACTTGACATGTTTCAGGTTCAACTTAGGTTGTTGCATTATGTACTACAATGCATGGTTATCATAATATAACACAAATTATCTAGGCATCAAGTAATGTCTCCAATGCTTCATTGCTTGAACAATGGCATAAAACTCCTTGTCATAAGATGAATACTTCTGCTTTTCATCATTCAGCTTCTCACTGAAATACACTATAGGCCTGTCCTCCTGACTGAGTACAGATCCGATTGCTACCTCACTGGCGTCACACTTTACTTAGAAAGGGTGTTTGAAGTTTGGTAACTTCAATACTAGTTTCTCAGTGATCTTCTTCAAGAACTGAAAACTCCTTTCAGGCTTTGATATCCATTGAAATGGATATCTGCCCTTCTTAATTCTTTCGACAATAGATGCACAAATACCACTGAAATTCTTTATAACTTTCCTGTAAAAACTTGCCAATCCATGGAATCTTCTTACCTCAAATATGTCCCCCTAGGTGAAGGCCAATCAATGATTGCTTGCACCTTTTCTGGATCCATCTTCAACCCATCTCTTGAGATAAAAAAGCCTAAATATACTAACTCATGCTTCATAAATGTACACTTCTTTACATTTACCAGCAACTTTTCCTGTTGTAGCCTCTCTAAAACATATCTTCAGATGCTTCAGATCATCTTCCTTTGTTTGGCTGGAAAAAAAAATGTCATCAAGGTAAACTATCACAAACTTACCTATGAAATCTCTCAAGACTTCATTCATCAATCTCATAAAAGTGCTTGGTGCGTTGGACAATCCAAATGGCATGACCGACCACTCATACAACCCATCATTTGTCTTAAAGGTTGTCTTCCACTCATCTCCTTCCCTGATTCCGATATGATGATATCCACTCGTCAAATCCATTTTTGGAAAGAATGTTTCCCAACTTAGGTAATCCATCATGTCATCCATCCTTGGTAATGGAAACATATATATGATAGTAATCTTGTTAATCGCTCTGGAATCAATACACATCCTCCACTCACCATACTTCTTTGGTGTCAGTATTGCTGGCACAACACATGGACTCACACTCTTCTAGAACAATCCTTTGTCCAACAATCCTTGGACATGTTTCCTCACTTCTTCATTCTCTTGATGTGTCAACCTATATGCCGCCTTGTTTGGTAAACTGGCTCCTGGAATAAAGTCAATTTGATGGCTTATATCCTCCTTGGTGGTAACTCATTGGGTAAATCATCCACCACGATGTCACTAAATTTACTCAGCATCTCTTGAATCTCCTCAGGTATATCTATCACATTATTCTTCATTGTCACCACTCTTGGTTTGCATACCACAACATAGTTCAACTCTTCCTTCTCGGTCAGCTACAAATATTATTTTCCTAACAACATCAAGACTTTGGGTGTTGATTGTCCTACTATACTACCTTCTTGTAAAGGGTGAATACATGTCTTATCCCATTCTACTCAAAACTATGACAGTTACTCCTACCATCATGAATCACTTTCTTATCAAATTTCCATGGTCTTCCTAACATTATATGACAAATGTCCATGGGCATAACATCACACAGAATCTTGTCGTTATGGACCTATTTGGAAATCAACTTCACACTGCTCACTCACTAGGATTTGATGTCCTTTATGTAACCAAGATACTTTGTACGGAACAAGATTCTTGTTCCTCTTTAAACTCAACTTCTCTACCATCTCTGTGGAAACAAGATTGTCAGTGCTCCCACTATCAATCACCATCTTACGACACTTCCCTTGGACTTTACATGTAGTCCTGAATAAATATTTTCTTTGAGAAGGCTCTTCTTGTTCCTTCTATGGTTTCAACAAGAATTTATTCATCGTTAAAGCCTCTCCTGTTTCTGGCAAAACTTCCGTCATTGTCGACTCTTCTTGCTGCTGCTCATTTTCAGCTACATAGGATCCTCTCTGTCCTACGTCTTCCTTTCCTATACATTCAAATGATTTATGCCCCAATTGGTTGCATTTGTAGCACCTAATGACAGTTTCTTTGTCTCTTCCTCTACCTCTACCTCCTTGGTAAGGTTCTCTTCTTCTAGGGTCACCTCCTATACCATGCTGCTTTTGCTTGTTAGAGTTACTGGACTCTCCCCTCTGTACTCCAAATATTCCTCTTCCAGCTGCTTGTCCTCTTCCTCTGGTCGAACATCGACCTCTGTTGAAGCTTTGCTTCCTCACTATCTTTTCTTCTGCCCTCAAGGCACATTGATACGCCTCCTCCATTATTCTAGGTGATATCATGCTGATCTCTTCTTGGATATCCATCCTTAGACCATTGACATATCTAGCAGCCTTTTCTTCTAACTCTTCCACATATCCTGCCCTTAGGTTTACTTTGTAGAGCTCTTCAGTGTACTCTCTCACTGTTAACAATATTTTCCTAAGGTTGTGTACATGTCTATACAAAATTAATTAGTAATATTTGGGAAAGAACTTAGCCCTCATCTTTGCTACCATCCTATCCCAACTCTTTATCAATGACTTATTCTTCCTCCTTCTTTCTTCTTGCACACTATCCCACCACAAGGATGCATTCCCTTTCAACCTTGTCACATCCAATCTGATTCTCTTGTCTTCTTCAACCTCATCGTACTCAAAGTACTTATCTAGCTCACTGATCCAGTCAAGGAGATGCTCAACAAAGAGACTTTCATCATAGGTAGGAAACTCAACTTTCAGCCTTGACGTTGCTCCTAGAATAGATCTGAAATATCTTAACTCAGGTGTCTCCTGCATAGGTGCAGCTTCTTCTCTTTGTTCTTCATCCTTGGGTTCACTTTCATCCCCTGTTTCTGGGTCTCTTTGTCTGTCTGTCTCCATGGATTCCAAGCATGCTCGTAGCTACCTCATTTCCTCCATAATTTCTGCGTTCACCGCTATCCAACCTCTGTCACGACCTCTTGCTCTGCCTATGCCAGCCATCCTCTTGCACTAAGCCTCTGCAAAAACAGTTATCTTTCACACTGCTACGACTGACCTCACCAAGCCCCTTCTCTGTACTTGGTCTTTTGGTAGCGTTGGTCCTCTATCTAGAACCTCTTGATCACTCTTCTTTGCTCTTTCAGGCTTCTACGACTACTCTTCTCTATCAAACGAGCTTCTCCTTACTCTGATACCAAAATTGGTGCAGGTTTGGGATCAACCACAGCCAACCCAACCAGTACCTCCACGATCTAGTGGCTCCTACACTTAGCAGGACTGCCAAATTTATCCCTTGGCAAAATTATGCGCTAAAATTGCCTCTCTACAATTATGCTTCTGTAACCACCTTTCTGCAACTCTATTTCCACAACAGTCCTTCCCACAAGCGGGTTGCGGGATGTAGGATGTCAACTTTCCAAAGTTGCTCCCCTGCAACTTTCTTCCCGCAACTTTTCCTCCACAATTATTTTCATCCATCATATCCTTGCGGCCTTCTCCATGACCATCGATCTACTTTTTGGTGCAAATATCATGGATCTTTGTGGATATGTTATCGCCCTCGCAAATTCTGTTACGGATATCTCCTAGACCACCATATCTTCGTTTGAGGACTCAATCTCCAACGTTCATTCCCTACAATAAACTGGTTAAGGCATAAGATCTACGGGTTGCATCGATTGATCAGAGAATTGATCAATCCAGACTACAATCTCTAAGATTCATTAGCCTAACTCTTCTAAACATGCATTTACGAAATATTCCAACTACTCAAGCAACAATTTAACACTTGAATCAATAATTTCATAGAAATACACCGATGTTCAAGAAACCGCTGAAGTCGGCTCTTCACGAATTCACAATTTAAAATAGTAAATGCATAGAGTCTAATAATACTGTAAACACATAGCTACTCTTCCTATTAAGCAACCACACAAACACATAGCTCGACTCTCTTCTTCAATCTATTAAAATATTTACAAGCAGAACCAAATGCAAGTCTGTCCGTCTCTCTGCAAACTCGAGATTCTAATGATGAAGAGCAGAAACCCCTCTACTTTTCTAATCCACCTATTTAAGCTAAACTATAACCCCCTACATTGAGTGGTCCTACAACTAAAAACAAACAACTACAAAGCATGATGAAAACGTCCCTGTCTCAAACAAACAAACTGTGGCTTGATCTCCATGCAGGGAGTCATGATACACAATCATTCCTACGAGTACTAACAAACTATGACTCATCAAAATAACAAAAATATGCCATAGCATGTGACCAACTCATCACATTGTTGGCATGCCACGATGCTCCTGCATCAAAAAGGGGTCCCTTTGTCTAATCTCTCTAGAAGGTTTGATGAGCCCTGTTGGGGATCCATTGAGAAGGATCGAGAAAAAGGTTGAAGTTATCAATTTCATGACCCATATTATCCAGTCCTCCTGAGATCGAAACGCCTTGAGGACTTCCCAAATGCATTTCCAATTTAGATTTTCAAAGGCCTTAGCAATGTCTAGTTTGAGCATCATCCCAGGAATTCAAGCTATTTTGAGGGAGTGAATGACTTCATGAACCATGATGATTCCATCCATGATTTGGTGACCTTCAACAAACCGTGACTGTTAAGGAAAGATCAAGATCGGTAGAATAGGTTTTAGCATGTGTTACTATGACCTTTGTTATAATCTTGTAGATAACATTATAGAGTGAAAATGGTCGAAAAAGGGCAAGGGAATCCACACCCTCTTATTTTGGAATTAGGGATAGGAAAGTAGCATTGAAGGCAGGGAAGATCTACTGGGATGTTTTGGAATCCTTCACAATTTTCCAGACTTCTTCCTTAACCATGTCCCATAAGTGATGGAAGAAAATTACCATGAACCAATGTGGTCTTGGGGCTTTCCCTTCAGTCATTTGCTTTACATCCTCATCCACTTCCTGTTGGAGGATGGGTTTCATTAGGAGATCATTCTAGGCATCCGTGACCAGGGATGGGATGTTCAGATTGATAAGATCAATTGTCATATGCCTATCATGGGCTTGACCCATTGTTGTGTCAAATATATACCGTATATTTCAACACTTAATTGTCAACCCGAGAAGGTAAGCTTAGAGTCACTGATATAGTATGTAAAAAAATGGAGAAATACTATCTTGCTAACAAAAGTTTCCAATATTCACACTACCTAGTTAAGGAAGTGCTTATGTTGTTCTAATTACAATGAAGTTCTAAACATTCCACGTGAAAGAATTTAACTGAAACAAGTTTTGACTACCATTACTTTAATCTTGCATTCCATCCACTAATTCAAACTTGTAGAAATTAATCTGCCAGTTTTCTTTCTTGGCCATTAATTTATCATATCTATATTTGGGCTATCATAAGCATGTGGAACATAAAATACCAAGTTTTCAACTCAAAATAGAACCCGTTATTTTGGATTCCACTAGATAACTTAATATGTTACCTTGCTATTAAACCAACTATTTTGCAAAGACAATCTTGACAGTCAAATAGCTATTCAAATGGAAATGGTGACAGATCAATAAACAATCTTCATAATCTCAAAGCTTCATCACTTTATCCAAATGAATTTAAAACAACACATAACTCACTCTACTATGAAATGAAAATAGATTCAGGAAATTAAGACCACTCAAGCAGCCAATTGTGAATTCACCACTCTTTAACTATTGTAATCAAATGAAAGCTTAAGAACCATAAGCATAACTGGAATCAAATTACAAGAAATCCATCAAAAATTCTGAAATAAATCTATTGTATTCTTCTACCATATCCTACAATGCATTGCAATCCTAGGCATGGGGCCCTTCCTATCTAGGTTGCGTTGATAATTTTAATATTAACTAATCAACCCATGCCAATAAATTCATTGTGACTGACCATATATATAAAAACCAAAAGAAGCAATATTTTATATTTTACTCCATCAACAAACAATCTATTACATTCTTATATGGATCATGCTATGTTCTCTACACTATATATCATCTATTCCCCTACACCCTTCTTATTAGAACTTGTGCCTTTTTATACACTCAGAATTCAAGATTTTGTCTATATCCACAAGTCCTGAGATAAGGATATAATTTATTACATAATCTACGCTACTTTAAAAGCAGGTTCGAAATAGAAAATATTTTCTTGAAGTAGTTTCAACAGTTTGCACTTTTGTTGGAGAAGATAACATATTTCTTTGGCTTCCTTAATCTCATGACACGAAGTGTCATGAGATAAGGAAATTTAGTATTGTAATTGTTTGTTGCTCAAAACAGAACATGCGTTGGCTATCCTTCATAGCATCCATATATTTGAATACTTCCATGAATCCATCAACCCATTTCTTGTTACATTGGTACTGGAATAACAACGTTAGTACATGAATCCATATTTTTGCATTAAAATCTCTTCAAAACTAATTAAAAACAAGAGAATAATTAAAGACAAGTTTTAGGCCTTAAAATCTCAATCAGGACAAGGATTGGATCAAAGTTCTTCATACATGATGATCATAGGAATGTCAGAAGGATAACAAAGGTTCAAAATTTAGTCAAAATTTGAGGCCTAACATTCCCCCAAACCCAAAGTCTTGCATGTCCTCATGCAAGAAATAACTCTTGTAGACAAAAAGAAGAAAAATCATACTTCTAGTTATTCTCTTAGATTTAGGCTTTAAAGATGACACTTATCCTGTAGTTTTGATCTTCCTCTTTCTACCAGTCTAAGAGAGAGAGCCTTCAATTCTGGTAGAGACAATAAGATCCCCTACCTTTCTTCTAGATAGAGGACTACGCAAATTTCTAGCTATGAAATTATCCCAGGTATCTTTAAGGCCTCTTAATTCAACCACAATTAACAATTTAATTAGACCATGATGGAAAAAATGTTGTTCAAGGTTTACAACTGACTTCTTTACTGTTATACACATTTTCTTTAAACTTTTCCAAATAAAATAAGGAAACTGCATTTCCTTACATTGTGCAAAATGGTGTAAGATGCATATATGGTAGGTGAAAGTCAAAATGTACCACCCTTCACAATTCAGGTATCGTTGGAGAACAATCAATGGTTTCTTCCATTCATCCTTAAGCCAAGCCCTTGGAACTCCTTTAGACCAATCTGCATCATGATACTTTTTCTTCAAAAACCAATTACGCTCTATTATTGGCAATTTCTTCTTCTTAAACCATTTTTTCCTAGTTTGAGGCAAGCCTGTGGCTTCAACAATGGTCTTCTCTGTAACCTCCATCACGATGTCCCTAAATCGGGTGACCCTGCAAACAAACCCTTGGGAAAATGAAAGTGAGATACTACTATCGTGCCCATGAAATTTTCCGAATAGCTTATGCCATCCTTGGTTGTGGAACATTCCTCGACAATCATTGTACTCTGGTGTTGCCTCTAAATCCTAAATTGAACCTAGTTCATAACGAATAGCTACCATTTCTGATAACAAATGCAATCGAGAATCGATTAGGGATAATTGGAAACTGAAAAAGGGACGAAACGATATATTGATACAACTCATTTCGAATCCTTACAGTGATTTGAAATGAGATAGGTAAGAATGCATGAAATGACGATGGAAAATGATATAAGGATGGTTGTGTTTGGAGTTGGGTAATGATGTTGCGGTGAAGGAATAGATAATCTAGTATGGGAATAAAATCTCGTCTTGTATGGAAGTAATCATGACAGGATAAGGATTTGACAAGCAAAATTTTGATTTCAAATTTTGATGTTATGCTTGTTCCATAAATTTGATTTATCTCATTTTAACTCAGTAAAGGACTTAGAGATACATTCTTTGTATTATAACTTACCCATTAATGATGTTAATCCCTTGTATGATCGAGAGATAAAAGAACCAAATAAGTCAAAGGCCATCAAGATGCTACATTATTCCTGAGCTAAAGAAGTTCCATGAAAATTTAAATCAAGTGTTGATACTGTTGCCTCGTCCATCTATGATGTTAATATTTTGAATCTTTAGAAAGTGCAGGAGTAGGATCATCCAATGTAAACTCGTTGACTATTAACCTCCAAATACTCATATTGCTTGCATGTACTAAAATAAATGACAATGGCGTAATATCCAAGTAAATATGCAGAAAACTGCAACCCACAAATTCTCTTTAAATTCAAGAAAAATTCCCTTTAGAAGATCTGTCTGGCACCAATTATGCTCATCTAGTACTGGTATGGAACTGATCTGGTACTCATCTAATCTTTTTGTCTTACTTTTTGGATGAAAAAGTTCTATAATCCCTAGACAAACTCTCCTTTAATCGATCAAATATAAAGACCTGATTTGTAAATAGATTATCAACAAATGCAAGAGTTTTTATCCAAATAATATGTAGAGAATTTATCTGCATACATTCCTACACCTCTTATATTATAATTTAGAAATATGTTTACCAACGATAGGGCCTAGGAAATGAGATTAACATAACAATCTTTTTGTTGGATTATGAAAAACTTTGTAGCCCATTAAAGAATATATTTCAAATCCTTTCAATGGTTCAAAATGTGAAGTAGGAAACAATGGTATAGTAGGACAATGATGAATAAAGGAAAAGTTTTAACAAAGCAGAAAACAGAGGATTGATCATAACATGTCTTTGGAAATCAGAAATAACTGGAATGAGGAAGATTTAGATAGGCTTGAAATGGCTTAGATACAGGAGTATACTTGTCCATAATTTTCTTCTTGTATTTAGTTAAGTCAAGATTTAAAAATGCATACCTCAACATTGTTGTTTACCTGTACTAATGGACTGAAGTGGGAGCCACTGCTTTGTGCTTCCTTCAAGAAACTAGATTAATTGTTGGAAACCAAATATGATGGTTGTAGAATAATTGGTACATAAATGATAGTGCAAAACCTATGGTAACCCTTGATGTGATATTCATAGAAAAACAGGGGCTTTCTAACCAGTTTCTTTTTTAATTACTGACACCCTTCTCTTATTTGTAACAAATATTGTTGCTTTATTTCCACACTAACTATTTGCAACATTGTATTCGCTAACCTACCTACTTGAAAAGAATACCATCTTCTTTCAAGTATAAGCATATTTCCAAAGAATCCATGTTCGTAACAGGTTTACAAATAAATTCATGCTCATATTTAGAATGTAAACTTTGACATATACCTGAACATGAAGAACCAGCTGATCATTTTGATGTGGTGCTACGAATTGTTAAAGACTAGATTCAATGGTTGGACTTATGTCGGACTATAACCATTCTTCAATATAATTTGTCTTTCCTAATATCTCTTGTCCATCCACTTCCATATCTTCCTCTATCATATTTTGGCTTTCACATTTCTGAGTGCCCAAAGGAGCCAAACATGCCAGGAACTCTTCAATCTTCAGCTCCAAATTATCTCCATTTGGTGGAGTTTTCTGTTCTTTGACCTCTGTTTCCCATTGAAATAGATGCTTAAGGGAGACTGCAAGATATATTGATTTTTCTTTCACTTCCTGAGTTGTAGATATCTCTTCAAGTTCCACCAAAATATGAGAAAGCTCATAGAGTAATATCTTTCTTCTTTTAATGATTCTTGAATTCATTTGAGTGCTTCTTGCTGGATTTTTATGAATTTTAGTGTAGGGGGAGGGGTTTTACTGTATTGAAAACTTCGCAAATCACACCAATTGAAAAATAAATCCTTGTACTAAATCTGCAAACTTCACACCACTGAATTCACACAACTGCAAAACTAAATCAACGCATCATCTTTAAAGAAAAAGTATACTGCTGAAACAAAATCACACTTGCTTGAAATGAAATCTCACACTATGAAAAGGGAGGTCACACTTGCTTGAAAGGAATATCATGCTGCTGAAAGTAAAGGTATTCTTGCATGTGAAAGAATCTCACACTGCTGAAATGGAAATTATACTTGCACCAAACAAACCACACCCTTGGAAGTTGAATTCTCACAATTGCAGATAAAATAAATTATGGTTCTTCATAAATGAAATTTGCATTCAAATTATAAATTTTGAACCAACTACTTCTTGTTTTCCCAACAAATTGAAAACTCCTTCAAACCAACAGGGAAAGGATTTGAAGGAACCGGCAAAAGCATATGCGTAGGTTCTTACCTCTCGTCTTACCGTTCCTCTTCCCTGCAGCCTCTCGCAGAAACAACACGAGATATGTTCTCCAATCATTTTTAGCACCTCCCTGAAAACAACGCCAAAAATGTTGTGTGAAATATATACCATATATTTCAATACTTAATTGATAACCCTAGAAGGTAATCTTAGAGGCACCGATACAGTCTGTACAAGAATAGAGAAATACTATCTCGCTAACAAAAGTTTCCAATCTTCACACTGCCTAGTTAAGGAAGTGCTTATGTTGTTCTAATTACAATGAAGTTCTCAAAATTCCACGTGAAAGAATTTAACTGAAACAATATTTGACTACCATTAATTTAATCTTGTATTCCATCCACTAATTCAAACATGTAGAAATTAATCCACGAGTTTCCCTTCTTAGCCATTATTTTATCATATCTATATTTGGGTTGTCATAAGCATGTGGAACATAAAATACCAAATTTTTAACTCAATATAGAACCCATTGTTCTAGATTCCATAAGATAACTTAACCCGTTACCATGTTATTAAACCAACTATTTCTCAAAGCCAATCTTGATTGTCAAATAGGTATTCAAATGGAAACGGTGACAGATCAATAAACAATTTTCATAATCTCAAAGCTTCATCACTTTATCCAAATGAATTGAAAACAACACATAACTATCTCTACTATGAAATGAAAACTATATTCAAGAAATTAAAACCACTCAAGCTGCCAACTGTGAATTCAACACTCTTTAACTGTTGTATTCAAATGAAAACTTAAGAACCATAAGCATAACTGGAATCAAATTACTAGAAATCCATCAAAACTTCTTAAATAAATCTATAGTATTCTTCTACCATATCTTACAATGCACTGCAATCCTGGGTAGGGGGGCCTTCCTATCCAAGTTGCATTGATAATTATAATATTAATTAATCAACCCATGCGAATAAATTATCATTGTGACCAACCATATATATAAAAAGCAAAAGAAGAAATACGTTTCTATTTTACTCCATCAGGAAACAATCTATTACATTATTATATGGATCATGCTATGTTCTCTACACTATCTATCATCCATTTCTCCACACGCTTCTAATTAGAACTTGTGCATTTTTATACACTTAGAATTCGAGCTTTTGTCTATATCCAACAAGTTCGAAGATAAGGGTATAACTTATTACACAATCTATGTTGCTTTCAAAGCAGACTCGAAATGGAAAATATTTTCTTGAAGTAGTTTCAACAATCTAACTTTTGTTGGAGAAGATAACAAATTTCTTTGACTGCCTTAATCTTATGACACGAAGTGTCATGAGATACGGGAATTTAGTATTGTAACTATCCGTTGCTCAAAAACAAAACATGCACCGGGTATCCTTCATAGCATCCATGTATTTGAAGACTTCCACGAGTCCATCAATCCATTCCTTGTTACATTGGTTTTGGAATAACAATGTTAGTACATGAATCCATATTTTTAATTATAAATGAGATTTTTGCATTAAAAACTCTTCAAAACTAATTAAAAACAAGAGAATACTTAAAGATAAGTTTTAGGCCTTAAAATCTCAATTAGGACAAGGTTTGGATCAAAGTTCTTCATACATGATGATCATAGGAATGCCAAAAGGATAACAAAGGTTCAAAATTTGGTCAAAATCTAAGGCCCAACACTCATTCCCCATCCTCTTTTTTTAGCCTCAGGATCCTGTTTAGATTTTGATGTTGAATGGTAGCGCAGTGAAAGAAGTTTTTGTTTCGTTCACCTTCCCTTAGTCAATTGACTTTGTATTTTTTCTTCCAAAATATTTCCTCTTGCCGATCTCTTTCTGAGAGCTGGGATAAAATACTCTCTTCAGCCTCTCGGAGCTCCCCAGAATATCCCTCTTTCATTTCCTATTTTTGGATATTTTCCAGTTGTTCTTCTAGCAGGATTTGTCCTAAATTTTTTTTCCAAACTCCTCTTTGGTCCACTTTTTTATTTTATTTTTTAGAGCCTTAAGCTTTATTTGTAACTGGTGCATATATCCTCCTCCTTCCCCAAGCTCCTCCCACCAGGTTTGGACCTTATTTTTGAACTTTGGATGTCCAAGACAAAATTGTTCAAATATGAAGGGTTTTTAAATTGGGACCCTAAACCACTCCACCATAGGAAAACTGGCCAATGGTCGGATCCCGCCGAAGGAAGGACCAGGGAGGAGACCTCACTACCTAGACCCATAACTGATTTTGAGATCAGGAATCTATCCAGACATGAGGCAATATGTCTGTCACCCCCTCGCTTGTTGTTCCATGTGAAAATTTCCTCCCCAAAGATGGCATCAACTAAATTCATTTCTTTAATGGAGTCCCTTAAGAGGATGCTTTCTCGCTCCAATCTACGTTTCCCACCCTTCTTCTCTTCAAGGGAGGTGATCATATTGAAATATCCCCCCAACGCCCATTGATTTTCGTTGACCCATTGATGGATCTAGTGAATAGAGGCAATAAATATTTCCTTCAACTAAGGAGCATGAGAGTCTTAAGCATTTGTGAGAATACCTTTGATATTGGTGGCACAACCTAGAATTATGTTGATAGAGAGCATCTGATGGCTATGAATTCAGATAAGGTGATTCTCGATGGATCCCATAGGATTCCTAGCCCACCTGCTGCTTTGGCCGCATCTATTCCTATTCCTTCACAATGTCTCCACTCTTTTTGTCCTACCCTTGTCATGTGAGCCTCAAAGCATTTAGTTTCCAGAACTAGCATAACTGTCGGTTTCTTTCTTTTAGATCTTCTTCTTCAATATTCTTGTTTTGTGAGGGCCATTCATGAGCCATTTAGCCCTCTTATGTTCCAAGGTATTGTCTTCATTGAGAACAATATAAAAATTACAGACCTAGAGCAACCCTTATTGTAGGGTATTGACCTGATTCCACTAGCTTGATTCCAGCTTCCGCGAAAAAATGGTTTGGTTGGATTCCCTTTTTGCTCTCTTGCTTTTTTTCGTAAGCTTCCTTCTTCTATCATTTAGGGAGCTGGCAACAACCCCTAAGGGTTTTATGGCTTTGGCTTTAATGATAGCATCTTTCAGGACTGAGACTTTCTCTTGAGGAACATAGCCAAGCTTTTTGTTAGCACAAGCTATTTTGATGCCATCGAGATCCAACTCTCCAAGATCGATATCTTCCCCCTCGTCCTCAATGTCCATCTCTTGGTGAGCTGTACTTTCCTCGGTGGTTTTGTCATTTACTTCCTACCAATTTCCTTGGTCTTGTTTGCTCTGATTAGGGTTTTATTCGTGTGCACTTTCTTCCCCCTTTTCCTCTAGAACCATGAATTGGTTTGAGATTGTGGGTCATTTCATGACCTCAAGGATCTTCATTTGTCTTACACTCCTCTTTTTTGATTGAACCCTTGAAAAACCCTGGGTGCCCTATTCTTTATTAGGTTTAGGCGACCAGGGGGAACTTTTTGGGCAATCTTTGTAGAGGTTCCCATAATCGTGGAAGCGACTACAGTGAAACAGAATCTGCTCGCAGTCTAGCGTCTTCTTCCATTTATCATCCTCCCACATTAGTGTCTTCTTCCATTCAACATCCATGTAAGCACAAATACGAGCATAGGTCGTATATCGTTTAGCCTTGGTTTGTTCAGATATTTTCATGAATGTTCCTAGGGTATTACTTATGTCTTCCAAGATTTTTGGGTCACAATATTCACTAGGAAAGGAGCACAGTAGTATCCATATGGAGGCAGTCTTCATGTCCTCCTTTTCTAAGCCGAATCTTTCCTTCCATGTCCTGAGGAAGAGCTTGAACAAGTAGAATAAACAGGGCCCCCCATCTAAGACACGATTGTGGTCTTCCAGATTAATAAAACTGATAGTAAAAAACCCTTTTGACCTAACATGAAAGTCATAGTGTCCTTTAAATTTCCAAGTGAAGTTTATCCACTAAACTAGAGATTTCTTGAATGACAAAATACCCACAAATTTCCCTATTAAGAAATGATCCTTAATAAATTAAATTCGATCTATGCAAAAACTAAAACTAATGCCAAACCCTTGTCACAAAGATAAGTCACCATGTAATAATTAAAGTTATATATATGACAAACAAAACAACTGAAAACTATGAATTATGTGTATGTAGACATAGGAATAAATTAATATTAAATTTATAAAATAACATTGAATTCAATACTAATTTTATATTCACAATTATAGTAAATAATAATTTACTTTGATACTACGATAATGATGTTGTGTGAATAATTAAAGTAAATAATAATTTCAAGATAAAAAATCACAATTAATATATTTTTTAAATTTATTGATGTAAATGAAAATATTTTACTTTTATAAATATTATAACATTATACATATTTTTAAATTAATTATATTAAATTAAATTAAAAAAATGAAATAATTTATTTAAACCATAAACATTTTAAAAATAGATCCATGCTTCTTCTAAGTATAGTTGGTAATTTAATAACTATCTTTAAAAGTAGTTTAATTTGATAACTATTTTTAAAGGTAGTTTTTAGTTAAATAATTTAATAATTATCTTTAAAAAAATTGTGATATTAAATTTTAGTTTATGAAGATTAATATCTTTTGCTTTAGGTTTAGTTTTTTTTTTCAAGAAGAAAAAGTGAGTTTCTTAATATTCTATTGAATCAAATGTAACAAAAAACAAATCATGATACGATGTATCATTTAGAGTTACAAGTGAACCCGTCAAGCATATAACATAGCCATATCAAACATGCTAGGCTGAATACAACATCCCCCACTCTATTCTCTCCTAGAAAGACACTACACACAATCCAAAAGAAGCACAATATCGAGCCCTGAGAGCATATCCAAAGGAAGCAGTGGAGGGGAAAGAAGATACCCCTCGACACAAGACAACTAAAGTGCCAAAATAAAACTACTCATACCAGAGAAGCATATGGTAAAAGAAAGGCGTTAATATTTCAAGGAATGACAAGTAAGACACTGTCGCAGAGAGCAAATCAAAAGAATTTTACATTTTCATATCCATTCACCTCTCCCTCCAAGTACTCAATGAAGGAGAGGTTCCCCATATCCAAGGACAATGCTTCCTTTGATAGGCCATCATCGCTCGAATTGCGCTCCCTATAGATGTGTTGAAGTCTAATGGAGAGAAAAGAATCTATCACTGTTCTGATACATGCACACGAGTGCTCAAGCTCAATCACCTCAAGGTGGGCCTTTTTGTTTGCCCAGTTTATGATGACCTGGGAGTCCCCAAAGACTAAGAGACAATTACCAATAGAAGCTACGAAAGACAAGAGAGCCCACTGAGCTAATAATTCAGCTCTAGTATTTGTATTGTTGTCGTATCCCATCTTAGCATGAAAGACATGGGTTGGACTGATAAGAAGGATAAAACTGAATCCCCCAGTGTTTGTAGTTATTGTGCCATCAAAGTACCCAATGGGGAAATTGATAATCAGTTTCGGGCCAACGTCCTATTGAATTGTCGATTCCTTCTCATACAGATATGCATTGAAAAGAAACATGATTCTGTAACAGACTGTGCCAACCATTTGAACATGTTCCCCAAAAATACAAAAGATTGTGGGATTTCCAGAAATACCACGTATAGAAAATTGGCAAGTAAAGCAAATTGTGAGCTTTCTCATACCATTTATTTAAATTCACCAAGAAGAAAGGTCCATTCCAATAGAAAAACAATGAAAACCGAGAGGCAAGTGTGTTTCTTACCGCCTATGCAAAAGGAGCAGGAGACACAGAGATGATCAACCGACTCATAATCTAATTTGCACATACAACATGGTCTGGGACCAATCCATACTCTGTTTTATATGTTATCCCAAGTACATATGCGATTTTCCACACTTAACCAATAGAAACCCTTTAATTTCAGTGGAATCTTCCATCTTCAAAGTTTGTTGAATTGCCATCCAGAATGTAGCTCAGACTGAGAAGTCGAAACAAGGTCATAAGCTAGATGAGCAATCACATCCCCATTAATTTTATTGTGCATCCAAAGAAGATGGTCGTTGTGCTCCGAGAGTGATATTCCACCATGGAAAAGACTGTCAATATACCTCGACCATTCCTCCTTCGAAGTTCCACCAAGTTCAAGATCATTAGCTGATAACCAATTAGATGATAAATAGAGGTTTACGAGCATGTGAGAGACTAGTTATAAAGATAGAATGTTTATATGGTTTATCTTAATGATATATAATTTTAATTTATATTATAAATTTATATATTTTAGGTTAATCTAAAATAAATAATATAGATTTTAAAGATTTTATATTGTAAATTTATTATATATAATTTTTATGTATTTTATATATTTTAATGAGTTTTTATGTTTATATAATTTTTTTAATGGCAATGAAAATAGTTGAAAATTTAATTTTATTTGTAATAAGAAAAATACTTGGAAAAATAAATTTTGAAACTCTATTATGTTAAATGGAACCATCATTAAATGTTTTAAAGCACTTTTGACCAAAGGAAGAACTTCATTCATGGCTAAACATTTAAAAACTATATTATGTTAAATGGAACCATCATTAAATATTTTAAATTACTTTTGATTAAAGGAAGAGTTTCAATCATGGCTAGTGTTTAATCTATAAAAATGCAACTAATTTCATTTTTCACAAATCCAAAGGTATGGATCGTATATACCTATAAATATTTTAAGAGTCCAGAGGTATAAGGCATATATATCTATAAAGATTTCATTCATGGCTAAACATTTAAAAACTATATTATGTTAAATGGAACCATCATTAAATATTTTAAAGCACTTTTGATCAAAGGAAGAGCTTCATTCATGGCTAGTGTTTAATCTATACAAATGCAACTAATTTCATTTTTCACAAATCCAAAGGTATGGAGCATATATACCTATAAATATTTTAAGAGTCTAGAGGTATAAGGCATATATATTTATAAAGATTTTATGAGTGAAATCCTAGACCAAAATGGTCTCTTATTCCACACAGAAAAAAGTTTCAAACACCAACATTTAAAGCTATTCCAATGCATTCATTTACAACTTGGACAATAAAAAAGTCCCTTGTTCCACAAAGAAGAAAGTCTTAAACACCAACATTTAACGCTATTCCAATGTATACATTCACAAGTTTGCTAATCAAATAGTCTCTTATTCCACAAAGAATAAAGTTTCAAACACCAACATTTAACACTATTCCAATGCATTCATTCACAACTTTGCCAATCAAATAGTCCTTATTCCACAAGGAAGAAAGTGTCAAACACCAACATTAAAGCTATTCCAATGCATTCATTCACAACTTTGCCAATCAAATAGTCTCTTATTCCACAAAGTAGAAAGTCTCAAACACCAACATTTAAGGCTATTCCAATACATTCATTCACAACTTTGCCAATCAAATAATCTCTTATTCCACACCTAAAAAAAAGTCTCAAACACCAACATTTAAGGCTATTCCAATTTACATTCATTCGCAACTGTGTCAAACATAGCCTTTTATTACACAAATAAGAGTCTAAACCACTAACATTTAACGCTATTCCAATACACTCATTCACAAATTTATGGTCAATCACCTTTTCATATGCGGGTTGTCTAACTAGGGGACTATTTTTCCGCTATTTTCGGTTGGTTTTTACTGGTTTCTGGTTACTAATCTTCACAGAATTTTCAAAACCTACAAAAACTTGTTTCTGATTAATAATCTTCACAAAATTTTCAAAACCTACAAAAACAACTAGATCTTATAGAGTGTGGGTGCTTGAGGGTTTTCTTGTCATGTGATCTCATTTCTGCAGTTATTACTGGTTTCTGGTTACTAATATTCACAGAATTTTCAAAACCTACAAAAACTTGTTTCTGATTAATAATCTTCACAAAATTTTCAAAACCTACAAAAACATCTAGATCTTACAGAGTGTGGGTACTTGAGGGTTTTCTTGTCATGTGATCTCATTTCTGCAGTTAAAATTGCCCAATAAACAATAAAAATTACAAGATCTTGTGAGTTAAATTCACGAAATTCCAACAGAAAATCAACCTAAAAATCAAAATAGTCCCTAATTAAACAACTCCTTTTATATATGTCTTGATTTCTTGAAAAAAAAGCATTCATTCACAACTTTACCAATCAATCACTTTTTCATATATATTGTCTTTATTTCCCAAAACTCTTTTTTGATATATCATTCTTTGTACTCAAAAACCAAATGATAATAGTTAGCCTCCCCAAATGGATGAAAAAAGCGCACTCAAAGCGCAGGCTTAATTCACGTAATGATGAGAAAGCATTGTTAAACAATGTAGTGCAACCCAGATCCACCAAAAGCCGTGTGACATTTCTGTCGGACAATACACCAAGTTTTTGTTTAAATTTTAAATTAATAATAAATTCAATCCAATCAATTGCAGAAAGCATACGGAACCCTCGGAGTGAAGCTCAAATGATGTCATCTTGGCTTGGGAGGGAGTCTTCTTAGACAAACAAATTGTTAAGTTGACAAACAAGATTGGCATTCCATAAGAAAGTGCAAGAACAACTACACAGAGCTTCACATCCTTATATACAACACCATAATCAACATAGAAAGTGCAAGAACAACTGCACAGAGCTTCACATCCTTATGATCAACATAGGGCAACCGAGTGGCCCCGGGGTTAGTTATAAGGTGCTTATAAATAAAAAAATAAAATTTAAAGACAAGGACCTAGTGGCCCCGGAGTTCGTTATAAGGTGCTTATGAATAGAAAAATAAAATTTAAAGACAAGGACCAGAAGATTAAGTCTATGAGCTATTTAAAGTTTGAGTACAGAATGCTTTTAAA
This sequence comes from Pseudotsuga menziesii, assembly GCA_001517045.1. NCBI lineage: Eukaryota > Viridiplantae > Streptophyta > Pinopsida > Pinales > Pinaceae > Pseudotsuga > Pseudotsuga menziesii. The sequence goes on along the minus strand of LPNX010576491.1, from coordinate 1,990 downwards.
TTTGTTTGCCCATGAGCTACATCTACTATGGTATCCGAGAGCCATTTCTGCAGCTAGCTGATAGCAGCGCTCAACGAGGGAACGCTTCAATGACAGACTGCAACGATGGAATGCCGATTATGTTGTAACGACCAAACCCGCTTTCCAACAAAATCTTCTTCCATTCTGCCTCGGTTCTCTCTTTCCCGCCGGAGGTGTGCGCCACCATTACCAGATCAAACACTAAACCTAAATTTGGATCCACAGCCGCCATCTTTTTCTCATCTTCATCGCCCGCATCCAGCACCACGTCTACCATGATCACCTTCCCCGTCTCTGGAATGGCCTCTCTGCACTTTTTCAGTATTTTTATGCAATCCCCGTCACTCCAGTCATGCATGATTGACTGTGATAAGTCAAGGAAAAAACAAATTTCAGTAAATGTGTGTTCTCAATCTGCCATACATATAACTACATTGTCATTCAATTACATCTGGGTGGCCGGCTCACCTTCATGAATATTGCCTCGGCGGGCGGCACGGTTTCGAACATGTCTCCTCCCTGGTGCTCCACACCTATTTACATATACAGTACAACATCAATATATTCATTACATATATAACAGTTATAGATCGGCCTTGAATGGATATAAGAATAACCTGGGTAATGGGGAGCAGTGGCCACGACATGAGGGAGATCGTAATTGATGCCTTTAATGGAAGGATAAGCTCTCACGATCTCTGCCAGGGTGGTTCCAATCCCGCCGCCGACATCCACCAAGGAGTTCACAGCGTTGAAGCCGTGATAGTTGGACAGCAGAGCCTTCATAACGATCCTGGTGTGGCAGACCATGGCGCTATTGAAGAGATGATTGAAGTCCGGATGAGCGCGGGCATAAGGCCAGATCTCGGAACCGTTGGCCCTCTCGAAGGCAATGCCACCATCGAGCACGCACTCATTGAAACGGTGCCATGGCGCCGTGGTTCTCTCGTCGTTCTGCATCAACAGCATCGGCGCTATTGACAGCTCCCTGCATTCTTTGAGAAGCCACTTGGACGCGGGCGCCAGGCCGTATCTCGTGGTTTCGTTGCCAACTCCGTCGTGGTCTACAGAGGCTCGGAACACGTCCTTCGCCACCAGGAAGCGCATGATTCTGAAGAGGCACGAGGCGTCTGGCGATTCTCTTGGCAGCCTGGCCACGATTTCGTTGAGAGAAAGAGTGGCCCGGGGACCTTCGCGAGCGATCATGTCGGGGATTCCCAGCAGAACCGCGCACTTCACGGCCATCGACTCCGCAAAGGCGAAGGTGCACTTCCATGCCTGAGCCTGCCCTGCCAGTTCCTCTTCCTCGCTATCAAAGAACCCATCGCTGCCCATGTTCGATTCTCTTGCGCACTGATTGCAAATAATATTCTTAGCAACGCAGCACCATGAGATGATATATTCGAAAGGTTAACTTGGATTATATAGATCCAACAATCCCCGCATCGTGCTAATTGATCTGAGATGTATTAGTTGAAGCTACGGAACATCCAGTTGTCACGACCTTTGCTCTAACTAAAGAACTATCGCTGTCATGTCTTTCCATCTATAACTAAAACTCCCTTCATATGAGGGGGAGGAGCAAATTCAACGCTAACTTTGCTCCTCCTCCGTCCAATGAGGGAGGATTGCGCCACAGCTAACTTACTCCAGCGTTATATACTGGACAGAATCGTCTTTAAGACGAGACTGTCCACTGTCAGATACGCACGACTCTTCCTGCATAACATATGGCCATCGGCCATGGTCATCCATGACATACCCACCATCGATAACGACGACTACTTTCCGGTGACTACTCTCCGGTGACTACGGTCGGTGGGAAAATTGAATTTGAATATTCAATGTGTGCCGCTCTATTATTATGTTGAATGCCATCCCGGATCCTGCCTCCGTCCTCTTCACAGTAAAAGTTTCGGGCGATAATTGTCGAAAGCATAGATGACCATTGCGTTCTTGATTTTCTTCA
>LPNX010576486.1:11838-24743 GCA_001517045.1 Pseudotsuga menziesii | reverse complement strand
AAAACACATACCAATTCATCAAAATATTGGGATAAGGGAATTCCTAGAATTACTCTATTTTCATGGGTAGTAAAACAAGAAAAATAACTTATTGATTAAAGGGCCAATTTGTTTTTTCTTTCAATTATTTAATCTTATATGTTGGCATCATTTAGAAACATAGTCTAAATTTCTCCCAGGGAAAAAATCAAATGTAACATCATAATTTCATGCCATCATCGTTAACAAGCATGCTTTGGTAAGACATAGACCGACATGCTTTGTATTGGCTTCCTACAAATTGATTTCCAAATTTGAATTCCGGGAATGCAATATTTGCATTGTCTCTCTTTGGGAAAATATTAACTCCATAATTTCTTAAAACAACACCTCATGGGTTTCCAAACCACTAAACAAGGGAAACACTAGGGCTATTCCATCATCACCTGTCTAATGGGACTAATAACTCATTGATTGAAGTCTTAGTGTGATTTGTATCAGAAGTTGCAATTTTTGGCCCAAAGACATTTAGGGACACAACTAAAAGTTGTTCAAAAGGAAAAACAAAAAAACAAAGTATCATATCTGCATGGCATTATATTTTTCAAGTGTGGTCCAACATGATAGATACTAACATGCTAGATACCGATTTCCAATGTAGGGTTTTCCAAATTTAATCATAGTATCTCCTTGGGACAAATTCTAACTCAATACATTTTTATAAATTCACCTTTTGGGCATCCAAACTTCTATAGCGAAGGGAAACCATATTGCTACTCTAGTATCATAAGTCTAGTGAGACCAGAAATCATCAATCTAAAGTTGTTTTCTCTTACCATGAGTTGAAACTTATGATATGGATCCATTCATGTAGATGAGCCAACATGGTAATATAGAGGAAAAGATACACAAATAATCAAACTTCCATGGCTTGCATTACTCCCTTGTCATTTTCCTCGGAATTAAGAGACATTAATATCAAATCATCTTGGAAACATATTCCATTAATGCATGGGAATATGAGAATGAGTGATGCTCCAATATTCATTACCAATTATCAATATATTTCTATTATTAAGAATGAGCTTTATCGCCATGCATAAATCAATACTTTTTCCTTAGTTCAAAAATATTATGACAATATTTTTCCTTCGTTCAAAAATATATATATGACAATAGTTCAATACAATGACAAAGGCTCATGTAAATGGGATTCATTACAGAATCACAAGGAAGACTCTTGATAAATAGTACATCATTTTGCTAGATAAACAAAAAATGCCAATCAACAACTATAATAACACAACAAAATATTTGTATTAGACCATTTATTCTATAATAGCCAAGACAAATATATAAATTTCAAAATTTATATCATGGTGAAAGTACATGAATTGCATTTATATCACAAAATAACATATAATGTCCAAATTACAAAATCTTTATGTTGAATATGTTAAAAAACAAAAAAGCCACACATTGACCTCTTGATATGCTTTCCATTTACAAAGTTGATCTTCCTCTTTTTTCTACTCAAGAATTATCAAGGCTACTTGCATTAAGGATCAATGGCTATGGTCCTTTGATATCCTCCTCCTCATTGTAATAATCCATGATGCTTAGCTGCAAAATATTCAAACGATGATTTTATAACCAATTCTAAACACTTACAATGAATTCGATATTTTCTTGATAATAATTTCACCAACTAGTGAATCAGCCTAAAAAAATAGGTGATATATATTGTAGATTAGCCATCTCAAAAAGGAGGTTGACTCATTGATTGATAATCATGTTATGGAACAAAAAAAGAATATTTAATGATGGAAGATGAATTGATGATATAGTGCATAATAGTAGGTGCATCACTAATAGTGACAACAATAATATAGATACAACCCTAATAAATGAATTAGTAACAACTACATTATGAACAAAGGAAACAACAATAGATGTAACAATAGTAGAGGGAACAAAAATATGCACATCATCCATAGAGGAAACAACTATAGATGCACCTTGGCTAGAGGAAACGCTAGTATATGCATTGTCGATAGAGGCAACAATAATAGATGCACCATTGATAAAGGTAATTAGTAAGAGTAGGACCATAAAAACTTGAAATAGGTGCAACACCATTAAGGGGAACAATACTGATAGGAGTAGTGACACTATACAAGCCGTCGAATGGCCTTTGAATATGTGGGGTTTGGGGCATGATAAACCTACATCATCACTTGTAAATAACATATTTTGAACTACTTAGATGCCTAAATTAATATTAACAACAAACATGAAAAGACAAATCTAAATTTTTGTTCAATAGTTAAGTGTAATGAATGCCAATATTACTAATAATTCCAACAACTTCTATGGAAAAGTAAGAAGGACTAAAGTGTATATGAAAGTATATCTGAGGGAGATGAGGGAAAAGTACCATTGATAGCTAGAAATACAAGGTGTTGAAAAAGTTAAGAATGTTGAATAAACTCATAAATTTGACCATCACAAGAATTTAATATATTATAATTAAACCAATTAAAGTTTTTGTCCAATACTTGAGAATAGGCCATGCTTGAAGAAATGAAAATGTTGATAGCTTAGGGGAATGGTGGTATTTGAGCTAGTGGTGTAGGATTCCCATAGAAAACACCTTTCATGTACTACAAACAAAATCTTACAATCCAATCACGCCACTGTAAGATAATGAAACTAATAAACACGATCACTAATAATGTATTATAAATGAACAATATTAACTTGTCATGTAAGGCATGTTTGTGGGTCATGCTAGGAAGAGTTGGAAAGATAAAGGGTCTATAATATAGTTAGATGGTAATTTCTTATGTACTATGAAATACATAGCAAGCTAAGAATCAAATTAAGTGCATGCAAATGAATTCCAAGTTAAGAATAAATAACGAGAGAAGTACAAACAAGCTTATGGAACCTAAACCTTAGTTAGTACTTCGATTTCCATAGTGAAAAGAAAATATTTCTGTAATACTTGATTCCATTGTGACATCCTCAAATAAATACTAGTGTCAAAGAGTGCAATGAATGTCCTCTAAACCTTTAATGGAGGTGGTACATGGAGGAAACTCACAAAAGGATGTATGCATGTGTAAATAGGTTGGAATAGTACAAAACCATAAAGAGAATAAACAATAAATATGTATTTCACATAAGCCTAAATTAAATTCACTCTACACCTGAACATGAGCCCATTAGCTAGAAGAAACTAGAATGCATAATGGTGCAATTATCATTCCAAAGGAAACATATAGTCTCGAAACCCTTCATAGAGATGACGAATTTATGTATGCCATAAACAACTTTAGAAACATATGTGAGACTAATTATATTAATAAAAAATGATGAAAAAGATTATAGAAATACTACAATACTACTATCATTAAAAAAATACACAATACCTATGTGTGAGGTATAGAATTTGAGTAAGCTGCCATGATCGCTACACCAATATGAGAGAGAATGACTAATATTGTTGTGGAGTACACGTATGAAATTATAGCACATGGGCACACCAAAGAATTAGATAACTACAATATGTTTGCAATTAAATTTACATAATATTTTACATTGTATTTATCCATATAATCAATGAAAATATTAAAAAGAATTTTAATTCTTACGTCATCCACAAAACTCTCCTAGATAGGAATTTCCATCACCCTATAACAAGCCCTCCCTCAACTTTTTTGTGGATGAGGATCATATGATCTTCAACTTGAATGCCCCACCTAGTCAAAGGTTGTGCACTTACTAGAGTTTACCACTTGGCATGAATAACCTACCCTTGGTAATCAACTATCAAGTTGCAATTTGTGACAAGATCCATCTACCAAGATGTTGTGACCAATGTGAAAGGATAGAGTAAATATGTATAAGGGTGGAAATTGTAGTTTAGTTTTCATGAATATGATCTATAATAGGAGCATATTATTGGGAATATGGGGAGGGGAAGATGAAAACCTACGACAATGTGGGCCAACTTTTTGGTCACATTTAGAATTTTGTTGATCCTATGGAGACCTACCATCAGCCTCCTAGAATTCCCTAATTTCAAAATAGTTTACATTGAGACCTAAAACAAATTAATGTCAAAATAGTTTACATTGGGACCTAAAACAAATTGAACCCATAGTTTCCATAAAAGGTATAGTGCCACCTCATAAAAAGTACAATGCCACCTCATTATGATGGGAGGGAGGTTGATTTGTCACTAACTATATAACCATCCAATTATTAATAAATAGATTAAAAATACACTAGTTTATAAAAATATGTTTCTAATTCCAAAGTGAGTGTTTAGAAATTCTATATAAACAAAAAGTTGTAATATATCTCTTTGTTTATAGTATGTAATTCTCTGAAAACCTCCTTACCAATACCCTTCCCTGATTATTTTATAGTTACATGCCCTGTATTCAATGATATCAATTAATTTCTCTCAAACATGAAAAGTGGAAGAAACAATTATCTTAAGCAATTTAATAAAGGAAGCCCATCAATGCCTTTCACAATCTAATTTAGGGTTTGGGTATATGTCACTTAAATTCAAATGAAACATTCCAACATTTATAAACAAGTTGATTCCATGCCTATACAATAGCATAGCTGGCACAAAAACCATACGTGGAGTTCTAATCAAGTAGAGAAAATGCCACTAAAATTGATGGAACTACTATTGGAAAAGCTAAAAAGCACATCACAGATGCTATATTCTTGATTGGAGTGAAATGCGAGTTAGGATTAAAAATGTTCCTCAAATGAGGGATTCGAGACTTCACTAACACTCATTTTAAGAAGGCCACACTTACTGAAGACTTGTATGCCATATGTAAAATGCATTATTATAAGATTGCTCAATATTTATTTTATGACTTCTTGTCCTCAAATAACTAAACAACTACAATGAAAGGATTTGACTTCTTACAGCTTTGTTCATTAAATAATGACTTCTTGTCCTCAAATAACTAAACAACTACAATGAAAGGATTTGACTTCCTATAACTTTGTGAGTTAAATTCCACAACAATTAGGTACATACTATAAAATGAATTGGGTACATACTATATAATGAATTCACTAATTCTAGAAGAAAATATCTCATGCAAAAGATTGATATCATTGCTTCCAGAATGATATCTAAAACATTATTGGAGAACCTCCATAATCAATTTAAAGATATTCTATAACCAAGTAATGAAATTATAAAATATGTTTAAATGTGCATACTTAATTTAATTAAATAAATTATCATGGTTGGGCATGTGCGCAGATCCAATCACAAAGCTGTTGGTCTGCAACTCATTGTGAAGCATAAATAAGCTATAACTTGAGGATGTCCTTAAACATCCCATCACAAAGTTATTGGGATGAAGCTCATTGTAAAACATAAATAAGTTATAACTTGAAAATGTGCTTAAACCAATGGGCAGAAGCCCTAGGATATCTTTTTAAATTGTCCTAGTCCTGCACATAATATAATCCAAATCGATAAGTATATCCGCTTGACCATTTAAAGTCATCCAGGAATGACCAGACCAAATAACCTAGCACATTTGCTCCTTCCCTGTACATTCAATTTATAACATTCAAAACAAGATCATAAAACCAAACTCCACATCCCAATTTACATAAAAACAAAAAACAAAATTCACAGCCATACCTCATGGCTTCAAGTAGGTAAGACAAATGCTGAGGATGGTACTTCACTCGCTTCCGATCGTTCAATGCTACTTCAAGGGGTGTTGCGCCATTGTCATAATCAGCATATCCTTTTCAAAAATAACGAAGCTTCTTAATCCATAAAATTGTCTTAGTATGAAAGTAGCTATGTATTTTACAGTACAGTATAATGGAGATGTTGTTACAGAGTAAAATGTTATTAAAATGTTGTTTTTTATCTGTAAAATAGGAGAGTAGCATTGTATTTTACAGTGTAGTATGACATAGATGTTAAGTAATCTTACTATTAAAAAATTTCATATACTAGAAAAACTTAGCATCTACTTACCAGTCTCTGTAATGTATATGGGTGGGTTTTTATAGCGATGCCAATAGCCAAAACCAAGACAACTAAACTTGGGTTTAGGGCTCAGTCGAAAAAAAAAAAATCACTTTTCACGTCGACCACTTTACCTTTTTCTAGTCGGGTGAAACTTGTCTATGTCTGACTAGACAAGTTTATAAATTTTAGTCGGTCCTACACTCGACCAAAATTACTTCGACTTACATGTTCGACAGGTTTTTACCTCGACCACTTTTTACTTCGACCAAGTTGGTTGCTTCGACCAAGTCGGCTTGACCACTCTAGTCGGCTCTGACCACTCTATTCGGCTTGACCACTCTAGTCGGTTCCGACTACTCCAGTCGGCTTATACAACCGACCACTCTAGTCGGCTCACTTTGCTCGAAATCTGCAAAATATGTTTCTTAGTATAAAGACATAAGAAATTACAAATGCTTTTCACCTGTGAGTAAGATGAAGTAAAATATACACATTTACAAATACAAATAACTTATGAAAAACATATGCCCAAATATGTAGGAAGACTTGAGTCGACCAATGTGTCGTAAAACCTCGAACTTTCATGCGGTGAGATTTTTATGGGTTCTTGTTCTTTTACTTATCAGTAATTGTAAAAGACATTTACAGAAGTAAATTTGGAAATATGTGCGGCCAAATAATCATGCACTCAACCACAAACTATTTCATATATTAACTATGCGGAAATGATGAAGTATTACAAACTTGTCGGTTACAAACTGGTCGGTCCAGACTTGTCGGTCTAGACTCGTCGGTCTACAAAGCTTCAGCTCTTCAACTAAATCACATGCGCAGAAGCTTGAGCTTCGACTTCTCTTTCTCACCGTAAGTTCCTTCGCTATCTAATGTCTGTATATGATGATGTGTAACTGTAAACTAATTTACAATTTGCATCTTCTATTTATAGGAAACCTAAAGATTGCTACAACATCGCCCAACTGACTTGCCATTAAAGATTGTAATTACTATCTACCTAACAACTTAGCTTCAGAAATAAATTTGACTGGATTATGCTGCCTACTTGTGGACTTTTCCTTCTTGTCAGACTGACAGACAAGCTCTTGACTTGTATGGCCTCTGACAAAGTCGACTAGAAGTCAAGTACAGATCTGCTAGTAATTACATTTTTCCAACACTCCCCCTTAATTATAAGCAGATGGGGTTTTCAAAAAAAAAATTTACAAAATGTTTTAGAGCTTAGACATGCTCGGTTTATGACAGAGTTCACTGTGGAGAACTTGTCATTCCAATATAACTACGCAGATACTGGAATGTGTCCTTTGCCAATGGCTTTGTGAAGATGTCAGGAAGTTGGTCTTCAGAGCTACAAAATTCCAAACAAATTTCCTTGTCATTCACCAACTCTCTTATAAAGTGAAACCTTGTCTCGATGTGCTTGGTTGTATTTTGAAACACATGATTCTTTGATAATGCTATGGCTGAATTGTTGTCACAAAAAAATTTTTGTGGGTTCTTGATGGTTCTGTGACAAGTCTTTCAAGACTCTTCTCATCCAGACAACTTGACATGCAGCACTTTATGCTGCAACATACTCTGCTTCAGCTGAAGATAAAGTTAGTATGGGTTGTTTCTTTGAAGCCTATGAAACATCACCTGTACCAAAATGAAATGTGTACCTAGATGTGCTTTTCCTGTCATCTATGCTGCCTCCATTGTCACTGTCAATGTAACCAATGAGTTTAAAATTTTCTGAGGTTGAATACATAATACCAAGGTCTTTTGTGCCACTTACATACCTCAAAATTATTTTACCTGCTTGCCAATGTGAGTCTTTTGGTGACTCCATGAACCTTGAGATCAGACTTACACCATACATAATGTCTGGTCTTGTTGCTGTCAAATACATAAGGTTGCTAACAAGACTTTTGAACAGCGTAGGATCTACAGTGGATCCTTCATCATCCTTGCTCAATTTTAAACCTGTTATTACTGGTGTTGGCGTTGTCTTACAGTTAGAGATATTAAACCTTTTTAAAACTTCACTTGCATACTTAGACTGTGATATAAAACTACCGCTTTCAGACTGCTGAACTTCAATGCCCAGAAAAAAACTTCATAAGCCCCAGATTAGTCATTTCAAATTCACTTTCCATGACTGTTTTAAAATTTGGTATGCCATAATCACCAGTAAATATTAAATCATCTACATACAGGAAAACAATTAACATCTTACCTTGCTCATTGACTTTGGTATACAAAGTCAGTTCACTCTCACTTCTATGAAATCCATTTTCAATGAGATAGGAATCAATCCAACTGTACCAAGATCTAGGAGCTTGTTTCAAACCATAGAGTGCCTTTTCAGCCTATACACTTTGTACTCTTGACCTGGAACTTCATACCCTTGTGGTTGTTCCACATATACTTCCTCTTCTAGATAGTCATGTAAGAATGCCGACTTGACATCCATTTGTTGAACTTGCCATTTGTTTTGTGCAGCAATGACCAAAATTGTTCTGACTGTATCCATGCATGCAATAGGTGCAAACGTTTCATTGAAGTCGATGCCAGGTTGCTGTGTGAACCCTCTTGCTATCATTATTGCCTTGTGCTTTTGCACATTCCCATCAGTGTCTTGCTTTGTCTTGTAAATTCATTTGACACTGATTACATCTTTGTCTTTTGGTACATCAACCAGTTTCCATGTCTGGTTTTTCTCAATGCATTCTATTTCTTCATCCATGGCTTGTGCCCATACTTTTTCTTCAACAACTTCTTCAAATGTTAGTGGATCATATATAGGGGAAAATAATGCAAATAGAGAGAATGAATTAGGTGTACCAGCTTCATATATCTCTTGCAGACTTCTTGTCTTCATCGGTTCTGTCGATGTCGACCTCGACGAAATGCTTGATGGAGTTTGATGTCCTCTAGGTGTACTTTTCGGTGTAGCTTGAGCTGCTACTTGTGTCGACGGTCCTTGTGTTGAACCATGTCTTCGTGTCATGGGAGTCGATGGTGCTTCGACTAGTTGACTTACATGTGGTATTTGAACCACTTTCTCTTCCATATCATCATTGTCAACATTCGACACAATCTTGACTCTTATGTCGATGGTTCCATCCCATTATTCATTCTCGACAAATTGAGCATCCCGACTGATAATCACTTTCCTTGTGACAGGGTCATACAGCTTGTATGCTTTTGTGTCTTCTGAATAGCCGACAAAAATACATTTCTGCCCCTTCTTGTCTAGCATCCTTCTCAGCTCATCTAGAATATGAGCATATGCAATAGAACCAAAAACTTTTAAATGTGAGACACTATGATTCATACCTGTCCTTGCTTCTTGGGGAACTTTGTTCTTCACACTCTTTGTTGGACACTGGTTCATAATGTATACAGCAGTTGCGAATGATTCACCCCAATAATCATTTGGCAAATGCTTGGCTGCCAACATGCTGCATGCCATCTCCATGATGGTTCTGTTCTTTCTTTTAGCTATGCCGTTATGCTGAGATGTATACCATGCAGTGAATTGTTTCTGTATGCCATGGGTTTTGCAAAAATTCAGAAATTCATTTGAAACATTTTCACCTCCTCTATTGGTCCTTAAGATCTTGATGCGGTGACCACTTTGGTTCTCCACGAGTGCCTTGAACTGCTGAAAATAACCAAATGCATCAGATTTGTGTTTCAAGAAATATACCCATGTATTTGTTGAGTAATCATCAATAAAGGTTAGAAAATACTTGCAGTCACCAATGGATGATGTCCGCATTGGACCACAGATGTCAGAGTGCACAATTGCAAGTGGTGTGCGTGCTCTATAGGACATTCCGACTGAAAATGTCTCTCTGTGCTTCTTGCCAAAAATACAGCCTTCACAAACCCTCTCTAGTATGTCGATCAATGGCAATCCATTCACCATATTCTTTGTGTGCAGTAGCTTTAGCCCACCAAAATTCAGATGTCCAAATATGAAATGCCACAACCAAGATTCATCATTAACTTCTGTGTGAAATGCAGCTTGCAAATTAGCGCTGCAATTTTCTCTCTTGTCGAGGAGATCGACTGTTTGTTCACTTTCTGCCTTGAATGTAGCTCCTGTCTTTGTCTTCCCTTTTATGTCGGGAACTATCCTCAATGGAAACAAGCGATTGCTTGTCATTGGAACTTTTTCTATTAGCTGGTCGCTTGGACACTTGTCTTTGATCACACAGTGTTCATCTTCCATGTAGACTCTGTAGCCTTTTTGTAGCAATTGTCCAATGCTTAAGAAATTATGTTTCAGACCTTCGACATGATAGATATCAGGGATATACTTAATCTCCCCCTATTTGGTTAGAATATCAACTGTGCCTTTTCCTAAGACAGTAACTTGGATATTGTTTCCAAGTGTAACATCAGTTTTAACTGAAGTGTCTAGACTGAAAAATAGATTTAAATTACCAGTCATATGGTTGTTGCATCCTGAGTCTAGGTACCATATGTCATGTGGACTTTCTTGAACAACATTGCATTCAAGTGGAGATGTCGATGCCATTAACATTACACCTATCAAAGTTTTGGTGCTGGTCGACTGACTTGGGCTTTGTCTTCCTTGGTCATATTGCTTCTTCCTGCATTCATATGCATAATGGCCAAACTTCTTATAGTAATGACATTGAATTTTTTATTTATCAAACCTCTGGCCACTTGGCTTACTTTGGTTCTGGTTATCTCCTCTGCCAACGACATTTGCAGGACTTCTGCCTCGTCCTCCTCTTGAAGAACTTCTTGCTTTGCCTTTGAAGTTGTTTCTCCCACTGCCTTTACCACGGCTTATGGATGACTGTGCTGCAAATGCACCTTCCAATGATGTCTGTGATCTGTTGATTCTGTGTTCATGATTGATGAGTGAAGCTTGCAGCTCATCAATGGTAAATGTCGACATGTTTGTGTGTTCCTCTAAGGTCACAACAAAGTTTTCAAATCTTGGGGGAAGACTTCCCATAATTTTTTCAACAACCCTTTGGTCTGACATGGGTTCTCCATGAGATTTTAGTTGGTTTATCAACCCAAGAACTCTGGTGTAGAATGTCTCTACATTCTCTGAATATTTCATGGACAAAGATTCAAAATATTTTCTTAGAATCTGCAGCTTGGATGTCTTTACCTTATCCAAACCTTGATAGGAAGTCTCTAATGTATCCCATGCTTCCTTGGCATTAGTCTTTGCTGCTATTCTTGGGATTATGCTCTCATGCATAGCTTGATATATGAAAAACAAAGTTTTTCCATCTTTCTTCCTCTGTTCTCTCAAGACATATTTCTCAGCCTGTGTGAGATTGTTATATGCTGCCATGTCTGATGGTTCTGCATAACCATGCTGGACTATCTCCCAGACATCTTGACCTCTGAATAAAGCCTTCATTGTTAAAGACCAATATTCATAATTTTTTCCTGTAAAACTTGGAGGTTGCAATGAACCAGAAGTGGAAGCCATTTTAATTTTTAATTAACTTACCTTAGAAAATTAATTTCCACCTTTTAAGACAAGATTTCTTTCCTATAATCTTGGGCTGATATAAACCTTGCTCTGATATAACCTTGCTCTGATACCAGATAGCCAAAACCAAGCGGACTAGACTTGGGTTTAGGGCTCAGTGAAACTTGTCTATGTCCGACTAGACAAGTTTATAAATTTTAGTCCGTCCTACACGACCAAAATTACTCCGACTTACTTGTCCGGCCGGTTTTTACCTCGACCACTTTTTACTTTGACCAAGTCGGTTGCTTCAACCAAGTAGGCTCCACCACTCTAGTCGGCTCACTTTGGTCGAAATCTGCAGAATATGTTTCTTAGTCTAAATACTTAAGAAATTACAAATGCTTTTCACTTGTGAGTATGATGAAGTAAAATATACACATTTACAAATCCAAATAACTTATGAAAAACATATGCCCAAATATGTAGGAAGACTTGAGTCGACCAATGTGCGGTAAAACCTGGAATTTTCACACGGTGAGATTTTTATGGGTTCTTGTTCTTTTACTTATGAGTAATTGTAAAAGACATAAATCTCGAAATATGTGCGGCCAAATAATTATGCATTCAACCACAAACTATTTCATATATTAACTATGCGGAAATGATAAAGTATTACAAACTTGTCGGTCCAGACTCGTCGGTCTACAGAGCTTGAGCTCTTCGACTAAATCACATGCACAGAAACTTGAGCTTCGACTTCTCTTTCTCACCCTGATTTTCTTTGCTGTCTAATGTGTGTATATATGTGTAACTGTAAACTAATTTACAATTTGCATCTTCTATTTATAGGCAACCTGAAGATTGCTACAGCATGGGCCGACTGACTTGCCATTAAAGACTGTAATTACTATCTACCTAGCAACTTAGCTTCAAAAATAAATTCAAATGGATTATGCTGCCTACTCGTGGACTTTTCCTTCTTGTGAGACTGACAGACAAGATCTTGACTTGTACAACCTCTGGCAAAGTTGGCTGGAAGTCAAGTACAGATCTGCGAGTAATTACATTTTTCCAACACATGCTTTCTATAGATTATTAGGTCTTTTAATCCAGCCAGACCTGAAGTCGCTCACACCTTCCTGCAACAAATATTTTGGTGTAGTCCACTATTAAACTGAGTTCTAGATAAAATCTCCACTGATGAACATACGTGAAAAATCCAAAGATGCTTACTGAGGAGCCAAGGTAAACTCCGTCTATTTGAACTGAAACGCCAACATCCACATAAAGAAATTTTTAATACCATGAAACATAGATGAATAAAATATGGATTCGTAATTTGCGATTAAAATGGGCTTAGATACAAATAAAACTTACGTGATACAATAGTACGGGCATCTAGAATGTAGTCCGTGT
>LPNX010576468.1:271555-339299 GCA_001517045.1 Pseudotsuga menziesii | reverse complement strand
ACATACCTGTTTGGGGGGAAGAGGTGGGTTGACAACAACCTCGGTTTGGTGCTCTTCAAGCACCATTGTCACAACAGGTTCCTACATAAAGTAACATATATGTCATTTAGCGATATATGTAAGTTGCAAAATGATTTTTCCAAACAAAGAGAAACATAATTAAAAGCATATATATAATTAATTTAGCATATTTCAAATAATACCTGTGGCTGTGAATCTACCTCTGCATGAGAGGGAATAGACTACGAGACAATGTATTCATCATGGGCAACCTGCATAAAACATGTTACATGTCAAAATTAGGATACATATTGAATGTTACTTGATCTTGAGATGTGTACACAAACGTACAAAGAAAGCGATCTACATAAACATACCTGCTGGCTCGTGAATGGTGGGCTGCCGGTTTGGTGCTCTTCAAGCACCGATGCCTCAGTAGGGGCCTGCATATAAAGTAGCATATATATATATATATATGTCAATTTCATATCAAATAGTGAATCAGAGACATATATACTACCTGGATGGAAAATGATGAACTAACAAAGAAAGTGAAACATACATACCTGTTTGGGGGGAAGAGGTGGGTTGAAAACAACCTCGGTTTGGTGCTCTTCAAGCACCACTGTCACAACAGGTTCCTACATAAAGTAACATATGTCAAAGCGATATATGTAAGTTACAAAATGATTTTTCCAAACGTACAAAGAAAGCGATCTAAATGTCAATTTCATATCAAATAGTGAATCATAGACATATATATTAAATGCTTTTTTGTTGGGCCTCCCCTTCCCTCCTCCATTTGACCTATTTGCATAAAATAAACAAAATACTCTGCCTTTTGTTATTCCAATGAAATAATTTTAACCTAATGACAAACACATCATTTGTATGCATGTACATATATCTGATGATTAGAAAGATTACATGCACATTGGTGCATTTTTTTGGATACCAATATTAGAGATGATATGAGGGGAACTATAGGCATGGCAATGCATTTGCATACCCTTAATTATAAATGTAATGACAGAAATGTCTATGCACTTGTATGTTGTGGGTATTTGACATGTTCTAAGAAATTAGAAGGAACTAATGTACATGTCTTCCTAGAGGTATTTGAGATGATCTTGGGATCATTATGTAACTAGATTTTGAGTGGATGTTGTGTTCGAGGTATTATAGGCACATTGATGCATTTATATACCTCGAAGTATTTGAGATGGAACACGTGTTGGTATAGGGATTTCACCTTTTTATTCCAAGACTTAGATTAGCATACTATCATTTTTTGTGAATACCTATGGGTATTGACTCTTGAGTTGGATATATAAATCCATATTGAGAATAATGATTATGGGTAGGAAAATTTAACCCAGGAGAATTTTTTGATGTTAGTGATTGTTGGGAAGCCAATGAGAGGATGGATCAAGAGGTATTGATGGTTTTGGAAGAACTATATAATATTGTACAATGTGGAAATGGTCAATGAAAGAGTGTAACTTATCAAACTGCCCCAAATGTCAAGCATTATTGTGTCTATTTTGAAGTTTATGGTGGTCACATTAGTACACGGGTTGATTTATTTGAACAAATGGAATCAAGAATCACATGCCCAAAATATACCTCCCAAACTACACAAACTACAAGCCAATAGTGTCCCATCATTTAGCTATGCGAATTGGAATCCTAACATACATGTAGAGTGGATTAGTGGTACTTAATATATTTGCGTATAAATTTATTAGCATTTCAAGTTTAATATTTTTGTTTTACTCCTTCCAAATACCTAGTGGAGAGGAGCCAGTGACGAAACAAGGCGACCAGTAGTGGATATCGGGTGATTAGTAGTGGAGATAGTCATTGTGTTGGTTGAACTCAATCTTGAAAAAACTAGTTACCAAAAGTGGTTTATAAAAGTACTTTATGTACAAAGTAATTGTGAATATTTTCATGTCTTTAAAATTAATTTTCAAAAAAACTTCTTCTACATTTTGAAATAATATGAATATTGAAAATTTGAAATATCATTTTAAGCCACATCCTCTTTAAGTCGCATCAATATTCAAGTATTTTTACCAATAAAAAATACACTAAAACACACTAGAACTAGACAACTTGGAACTTAGTGGCTGGCATGGCATCATTTTGGATTCGTCACAGCTCAAAACTAGTATGGTAGATAAATATCACACCAAAGTATATGTGGTAAGAATTTGGATGAAATACAAGCTTGGGAATATGGAAAATTAAGCTACATTACTACTGTAAAGAAATGCACCACCAATGGATCCTCTCCCCTAATGCGGCCAAGTTAGCCATGAAACTAATTCTAACAACATGTACAATGAGGACATACTCCATTTTACATGGAATGTTTTTAATACTAAGAAAATACCTCCAACTATACTTCATATCTTGTATATTCGCACACATAGTATATTATATAGCTAAGTGGAGCCGCTCAACACACTACAACTTAAGGTGATGGAGAAAGATCTATGAGCAACATATAAAATAACAAATTTAAAAGTTAAATTAGGAATCTTGCATGAATATACCTCTGCATGAGAGGGAATAGGCTACGAGACAATACACTCTTGCTGGGAAACCTGCACAAAACATGTCAAGTATCAAAATTAGGATACATATTGAATACATTAGAATCTATAAGTTATAAATATATATATAAATAAAATTGAAAAATTAACAAGTATAGTTCTTACCCCTATTGGTGAAGAACCAAACCCATAGGAAATATTGACAGCCGCATCAATGTTCTCAACATTGATCGACGGACTATGCGACTGTGGTGTACCATGGGACACCAGCTGTATATTTGTTCACAAATATTGTTAGATAATTAAATAGAAATAAAGTGCAAAACAATTGAAGATTTTGACATGAAACAAAGTATAATATTAAAATAATGAGTTTTACTTACAAAGCGAAGTAATCCATCATCTCGAAAATTGGAAGCAGGGCCATAGCATATGCCTCCACACGATGTGCAAGGGTGTGGAGTAACACGGTGCTCTGAAGACTCTACATCTCCTTTGTGATCTGTAGATTGGCCCACCGTAGAAGTGCCAGCCCCTTGGTCTACATTGCCTTGGACATCAGTCCCATGCTCAAGCAATGTCTCTGCCATGTCAAGTAATGCGTCCTGTGTATAGTCAATGACAGGACCTGCAAGAGGGTATACCCGAGGGGGTTTTGGTGTGCGTGGTGGGCGTGGCACATGGTTGGGATCTCTCCTGGCTCCTTCCCTATCTTGGGGCATCCCATGACCAACACCCTGGTTGCCTAAGATATCAAAGTAGTTAACATGTTTCCCTAGGATTCTGCATACAACTTCCTAAGGAAATAAAATGGGATGTCCCTATTCCCATGGGGGTCTTCATCGAAGACCATATACCAACGATCCATCCAATTAGCCTTTATATTTGGTTCAATGCACCAGTTTATGGAAATGTGTGCTCGACTGGTGGGTGGAACCAATCCAGTGATGGGGTCCCGAAATAATGAAAATAACTGGTCTTTAGTAATTTTAAGGTCTTTGATGTCTTTATGTGTCAATCCATCGGAGTAGTATCGCCTCCTAGATTCTCTGTACGAGGTAATGTTGTACAGAGCTCCTTGGGCATCGAAAATTGTGTTTGTTATTGTGTCCAAGGCATTGGCTAAAGAATTTCTCAAATGACCCCCCCCCCTCTAATGGATGAGCTAAGGCGCCTCAATGATGCCAAGCGTGCAATAATCTATGTGTTTCTATCTTGTTCCCCCTCCGTCTCTGGGTTTGGTTGTGGGTTAGGTTGTTGTGGGTTATGGGAGGGTGGGTTTTCCACATTCTGTTGTTCATTTGTATTGTCTGTTAAGATTTAAACATAAAATTGCAAGTTAATTTACTTATCTAATCATTGTTTGATTGTTCACATTCAATTATTTTTTTAAATTTGTTAAAAATAATTCTATAAACAAAGAAATTATGAATAAAATTAAACAATGGAAGGTTAAATGAAAAGGAGAGAACTAGCATAAATACCTGCCATTGTCCAGTAATCCACCTCGGTGACACCTCGAACTCAGCCTTGACCTTGAAAAGGTAAAACCCAAATCGCACCTGCGGTTTTTCACTCCTCCGTTTTTTCGCTACTGCGTTATTTCAATGTCCCGATATTGTGAAAATGAGCTTGCGGCGACTGTTTTATTTTTTTTCTGCTTTTAAATATCCCAAGTGCGATATATCGCACTTGCGATATATCACACTTGCGATATACTTCTTTTGTGGTCCCCTTAAAAAATAACATGTTACTCACAAAAAGTATTATATTGGGAAACCTCCATTCACTATCTAGGACTTCTTATTGATAAAATTGGAATAGGTGTTCATCTTGCCAATGTACAAGCTCTTGTTAACTGGCTCATCCCCTCATTGTTATTGCTTGAAAAAGTATTTATTGGTGGCCTAAATTTTTATCAACATTTTACTACTCATTTATCTCACATTTCATACCCCCTACATCAACTCTCCAATCCACTTGTGTTTTCCTAACAATGTTAATGGATGAGAGTTCTTGGAACTCAAACACTACATTGTATTTGAAATTGGTTTTGCACCTTTTGGATTCGCAATATCCCTTTGAGATTGAGACAAATGCTTCACACCATGCTACTAGTGCCATATTAAAATGGGTTGGTCATCCCACGACCTATCATTCCAAGACTTTGACAAACGCCATTCTGAAGTACAACACGTATGACAAAGAATTTTGAGATCTAGCGAAGGCCTTGAAGCAATGGTGCCATTATGTTTTGGATAAGGAAAACAATTTTTGTACTAATAATCATCCCTTAATATTTTGAATTCATAGTCTAAGAGTTAAGAACAATTCCATCTCAAACATGCCTCCTACCTACAATAGTTTCACGTGGTCTTTAAATATAAGAAAGGGAGTTCAAATTAGGCGACAAATGTGTTCAGTTTCCCTCCAACTCAACCAATGCACATTTTGGATGTTCCTTGTCTTGCCTATGAAGCTTGGAACAACTATATGCTACTAGTACTTTCTTTGGGTCAGTTTGACAGGCCTTTCATCATCCCACCCAAATTAATTTGTATTTGGGAGGGTTGGATGTTTATGCATAATTAAATTTTCCTACCCAACACTCTAGGCTCCTTAGTTTTGATTTGGGAAGCTCACGCCTCTTGATATGGTGGACATTTTGGCCCACTTAAAATGATTTGACAATGAAAAATCAGGATGATTTGTAAGATTCCAATGATAATTCCTATGAATTTAATCTATATCTTATTGCATATCTTGCACCGAAAACTCATTAGTATAATATTCTTCAAAACATGATGGTACAGTCTCACCTCTTGGATTTTCTCCGTGTGCCAAGCTTCTCTAATAAATTTCATTTAGGCTTCTTACCTTCCTTGTAGGACTTGTACATGAAATTGGAGAACTAGATCAGGGGCTACTTGGTGTATTTACAAAATTTGGAACTAAAACATTAATGGGTTTCTCATGATTAATATCATGAATAATATCACTATTCAAACCATCTTTTGACTTCTCAACATGGTGTTTTTTATGACCGTAAACTCCCCCTTCATAAAAAAATCACATCCCTAGACACAACGATGTTATTGGTTAGAGAATTATACAACCTATAAACCTTAATTTTCTCACTGTATCCACAAAAATGCATGGTTCAATTTTTGGATCCTACTTTTGTCTCTTTTTATCAACTACATGAACATAGGATAAAAATCCAAAAACTTTGAAATGATTAACATTAGGATTTTTGTCATACCATGATTCGTAATGAGTCATAATTTCAAGTACAATTGTGGGAATTTGATTGAGAATGTATATTGTTGTAGCAACTTCACCTCCCCAAAAGGAATTGCTTAATTCCCTGGTCTGTAACATAGTTTTTTCCATTTCCATCATTGTACGTTTCTTCATTTTAACTATCCCATTCTATTGAGGTGTATAAGTAGTGGTGAGTTTTCTTTTAATTCCATTCATATCATAAAAATTCTAAACACCTCTTGAGAAAAACTCTCATCCATGGTTAGTACTTATGCACTTTATTTTGTAAGCACTTTCATTTTCCACAAGGGATTCAAATCTCTTGAATGTATCAAATGTTGAACACCCTTACTCTTAAGAAAAAAACCCAACACATTCGTGAGTAATCATCAATAAAAACTAATAAAATACAATGAATTATCCAAACTCTTTGTCTGGATTGGACCAAATTATATGAGTGAACTAGATGAAGTGGATATTGGGCCCTCCATTCCTTTCCTCTAAGAAAATTATCTCTTCCATTTTTTCCTTTAGCACATCCTTCATAAACCTCGTTGTTCTCTTAAACCTTAAGAAAACCATAAAATAATTCTTTTAATGTTAGAAGCTTCAAACTATGAAAATTCAAATGGCCATACCTGAGATGCCACAACCAACTTATGTATTTATATTCCATATTAGCAAGGTTGATACTATTTTCTCTAAAATTCAATGGGAACATTCGATTCTTTGACATAGGAACAACTATAAACACCATATTTCCTTGACTCTTATCATAAATTGTTCATTATCTATCATCAAACTCTACCTTGTAATTATTTTGACACAGTATCCCAACACTTAATAAATTATGCTTTAATTGTGGAGTGTAATAAACATATTTAACACTTTTCATACCTTATTTAGTATAGAGTTCCATAGCTCCTTTTACAGAAAACTAAAAGGTTTTTTCATCACCAATATTGATTTTAGATTTGAAACTTTCACCCATTGTACAAAACAACTTGCGTTTTCTAAATGTTGCATATCGTACTTGCGATATATCGCATATGCGTTTTGTAATGTTACATATCACATATGCGATATATCGCATATGCGATATATCGCATATGCGATATCTAACATTACAAAATGCATATGCGATATATCGCATATGCAATATATATTTCCACCAACCTTAGCCTTGTGTTTGGGCTCAGGTTATTCCGAACGTACCATCAATAATGCATATGCGTTCTTTATTTGCACTTCGGAAGTGCGTTTCTGATTTCCTAAGTGGCACCAAAAAGTGGAACCAACTTTGTGCGAGCGCCCCACTCCCTTCTCTAAGTTGACAATCCCTCAGAAATGTCTCCTTATCTGTGCTCTTTAGTAGAAGGTAGGATGAGCTCAAGCCCTTTCCCATTTAGTGTACAATACTAGAATAGATCCGTTTATCCTGACAACACAAGCAATATAAGCATATTCGTTAGTCCTATTGCTCTAAAACTGTAATCATATTTCACATCATTCACTATCAAGTATTGAGACACCAAGAGTGCGACCACTCCCCATGGTGTAATCAATATCAAAAAACCATTCCATGATCTGACATCGGGAAAGTGTGCACCCCTTTTCAATGTGTGCCATGTAGGCCCTATTCATACTCAAGCAATCTGACATAATGGAAATAAAATCAAAACATGCTCTATATATTGAATTTAACAATTTGACATGCATATTCTTAGCTAGGGTAACATAACGTTTATCCATTTGCCGAGGCAGTATTCTGTCGTTAAGGAGGAATGGGGGCTCCCTTATCTGAGTTGAAATTCCCTCGGTTTTCCATCCCAACTCCTTTTTACATTTCATATGCACACATCTCTTACCGACATAATCCATACCATCTCACTCATGTTGTTTACCAAACATGTAGTGCAGATGAGACATTTCCAAAATGTCCAATGGAGTTTCACTCGAAACCCATTTCCAAGATAAGGGAAAACCTTTCGATGAATTTTGGCTCCTGCAGGTCATCACACATGATATTCCTATAGTGTGTACCCATAGCACATTCATCAAATAGCCAAACAGTCCATCATTATCTGATAATACAATCCAAATTTGATTTTTCCATAACCAAGCAATAACATTAGTAATTAAATTCAATGAGAATTTGCAACTCTGTTTACTAAAGAAATTGATTTGCTTGGCAATAAGGTGATTCTCAATTGTGGGTCTCTTGTATGTAGCACCACTATTCCCATTATAATTTTATGCTTACTAGCATAAAATGAATACCCACTCACATTGCGTCCTCCTGACACAATCTTTATGCAAGCCAATAGTGATTAGTAATTATCAGCAATTTCTCAAATCTGAAATTCACAAATTCAAATTTGACAACTCATTATGCATACAAACTATTTTCACAGCTATGAGACTCTTCTCATAAGGTTTGGCTCTTTCAGATGGTAGATTGCAGCATTTGTCATGGTCTTACTCTCATTGCCATGTTCTAAACAATCTACCTAAAATCTAAACTTCAATCAGCCAAACACTTGGTAAGTTTGGATGCATATAACCTTTTCATTGCTGCAACCATCATTGAAGTATTTTCAGAATTTATAAAATTCAAATACTTCTAGCTGTTAATCACGTCAATATTACCAAAACCCATTTACTTCACGCAATCATTATCATACTTTAAATTACAGGGTACAGTCACATCATTTATGCAATTAAATGAAATGTTTAGATACTCCTTACTTCATAAACGTATCATTTGTACCACCCTGCTATTCCATAGAGCATTTTCAGCAACCAATTGATCTTGACTACCCTCTTCATGCACTTACTATCCTGCATTCATATCATCTCTTGAAATGGTTCTAGAATTGTCATCAATTCATCATTTCAGCCATTAGTTATTGATAATATCACAAGCACTATCTCAATGCATTCATGCAGTGCATCATAACATTTGCACCCATACTTATGTAAAAGTTACTCACACCCTTCATACGCATCCATTCAATGCATAACTACAAGATTTATAAAATATTTTAATTCATATCCACTCAATGCTACCTTTCATTGATTCGGGAATACTATGCATTCAAACATACCATGCATGGCCTAACAATGACTACTTCATATAGGATGCATGAATACAATCAAGATCATCAGTGCTTACTTTCCTTGGGATTCTAAGCTCATAATAACATAATACAGGCATGACAGATTTCTCTATGAATGCAGTATAAAATTGAAATACTCACATGGGATGAGACCTCTTGGTTTTACCACTCCATGCAATTGTCATAATTAAACTCTTACCTGCATGGGTCCTACTTACACCCTTGACATTACTAGTTTGGTTGGTCCTTAGCACGATATTGTAGAATTTACTCACAAACTTTTGATTCTGGACTTGTTGCCTTATCCCTTTCTCCATAGGGTTGCTGGTCACATTCGTCAGTATCAGCAACATATTCAGCCATGTCCATGGTGTCATTGGTTTTCCCAATAATGCCAACACCAATGCAATAATTATCATTAGTGGTTCGTTATAAATATATAATTCTTACCAACATGTAATATCCTATGCATGCAAGGCATATCCTCATACATTTCATGTATAAAACTTGTAATCATAATTAGCAAGATAGGGTTTAAGGAATTTTCCCTTTTCAAATCCCTCATCTTTGCATGGAACTCCTCTTACACACAACAACTGGTTTGACTTCATAGTCCTTGCTATCTCTAGGCATGCAATTCCCGTAGCAACACACTTTCCAAGAAACCACTAGTACTTTTCTGCTCCACATTCAAATTCTAGTGATTCTTCCTTGTTCCCTATTGGATAAGCTTTCCAATGCCTATCCACCATTCTTCATTCTGACCTTGGGTGTTAAAACCACACCATTTCAAAAAATCATGGCAAAACACACCATTGAATTTTGGTCCAAAATGCTAAATTCAGCCACCTAGGGTTTTTCCCCTTTACAGTCCTGAAACTGCTAAAAAATACAATGAGAATTCACTTCAAAACCCACTAGAACACTAGCTAGAACTGCTAAAAATTCCACTAGAAAAACCTAAACCTTCTTTCTCCCTATCAGGTCTCTTTCCAACTAAGTTTCCGATGTTTCAGTGGCCAAATCTAGTTTTCTCTGTGCTCATCGGTGGCCTGTTCATCTATTTCCTTCCGTTGTTTCACCAGCCACAACTACCAATTTTCTCCACTGCATTGGCAGTTTCATTAGCTAAGGTTTTTCTCTCTATCAGCAGCTGCAACAACTGTCCGTCAGGTGGATAGTCCATTAAACAGCTACAACTGCGGCCAACAAACTGACTATGGTTTCTACAGACCATATAAACTTGTTGGTGGTTTCCTCAACTAATTTCTGGTGATCCAATCCACTAGTATTCACCTCCACACCGACAATTCAAACAACAACCCTCTCCCCAGCATTGGCGACCAAGGCACTATCCATTAGGTGGATAACTCCTTAGGCATCCACAATGGTGGCAATCAAACTCACTGTGGTTCCTGCGGACCGTAACTTTGTCGGATATCAAAACTCTATCCACTGTGTGTCGGTGACTTCAACAACTAAGGCTTTCGAATGGTGGCATGTCAGGAATTGGAAGCACTAATTGTTACGGCATCGACGATCTGATGTGTTATCCATCGGGTGCATAGCACCGTAGAATGCCGCAATGACGGATGCACAAACAACTATATTTCTCCATTGCTCATTGGTGGTTTCATCCACTAAACTTCTCTGATGCTTTTTTCACTTAGAGAAATTTCGTAATTTTTCTTCCCTTGTCTGTTTTCACATCGGCTCTTCAAACAACTAACTTTCCCTGTCATTTCGGCGATCTTCAAGAGATCTCCACTGAATTTGCAGCTCTTCCGCTAACGTTGATGGCCTTTTTTGGAGGTCCATTTGACTAAACGAGTTGGCATTTCGGTGGTTCCATCATCTAAATCTTGCTGATCCATTCTACTAATATTCACTGATCACTGATGGTCGCAATACTTAGAAATTTTTTCGAAATTCCCTCCTTAATCTTCTTTTCGCCACCGCTATCGGTGGATTCACCAACTAACTTCCTGTCCTCTCTGTCGATGTTTCGATGCTTACGCCTTCTAATTTTTTCTAATCAATCCACTAATCTCTGATGTCATTTCGACGATCTCATCAACTATGTTTTTCTGATGCTTTCAGCACTTAGGAAAATTTCGGCAAAAATTACTTCAGGATCCCGCCACCGTGTCGGCTATTTCCTTAACTATTTTTCAACGTTTTGGATATTCCATGAACTAATCATCAGCGATCCAATACTTTAATCATAACCGATCCACTTCACTAGTCATCTTCATCCTCTATTCATCGGTGACCACATATTCTAGTCATCGACGATGCCAACAACTAAACTTTTCCTACCGCCAATGATCTCATGCCTTACAAAAAAAAAATTCGAAATTTTTTGCTTTGTCTTCTGCCGCATCGGCTATTAGAACAACTATCTGCTAGAAGGATAGTCCACTAGCTAGCCATAATGGTAGGTACATAATCTATTATTTTCTTCTGAAGTAGTTCATCGACAGTTCCATCGTCTAAACATCAGTGATGTAATCAACCAACTTCCACCGATTGCCGATGGTTTGACTTAGAAAATTTTTCAAAATTTTTCTCTTCGTCATTGTTGTCGACGGTTCAAGCAACTAATTTATACTCTTTTCCACCGGTGTTGAAGCTACCCCATCCATTAATCATCACTGATCCAGTCGACTAAGCTTCACCGACGGCCGAGTCTGTATCGAGCGGCCTTTCAAATAGCTATTCATTGCATTGAAAAGGATTCCCACTAAGTCTTCTGATGCACCGACGGCCAGCCAATTAAAAAAAAAGTTCTTCAATGAAAATTTTCTATTATTCATAGATTTCTTCCTATTGTTCTCTGGCTTTTAGAATAATCAACCCATAGTTTTCTACCTTAGACATTAATTAATCCGTTTTTGTCTTATTTGCCTAGTTTCCATATTCCACTCTATGCAAGTTGTCCTCCACATGTCCAAGATGGTCAAACTTGCTAAAAATAAGTCATGGAGCGCTTGGGAAACCTCTTGGAATCAATTCTGCCTTATTCCTGAACCTCCCTAGTGCATATCTACTTTTTCTGCTTTATTGCCTGCTTTTACTGAGTTTAATGGCAAAAGGGAAAGTATGACTAGGTGAAGTTGACTTGTTTTTTTCCCTCGTCATCCTCCACTCTTTTCTCCTAATAAAACTGTGAATGATTTTTCCTTCAATCACCTATTAGCTTGCCTAATTTATTTTTCCAATTCGTGAGCTCCTAGGCAGATTTGGAAACTGCTTTATGCACCTATGGGGGATTTGACTAGATTTGGTAAGCCTGCTTTTGACTAATTTGAATGGCATCCCAATGCATTCAAATATCTCATGTAATTATTTATTTTGGAAGCCTATGACTTCACAAGTTTGGCTATTATACACTTATTCAATACATATTAGTGTTCTGCTCCATATTTAGTCTCCTTTGTGTGTAATTTGCATGTTTGATTAGCAATTTTTGTGAGTGCAATTATTCTAACACCTGGGTTCAATTTCCACATGGTATAAAAGCCTTTATAGATTGATTTCTCTCCTTCCATATTGTTATTTCAGGTTTGACATCTTGACTAGGAGCATTTTGCTGACTGAAGGGACAATTTCTGAGCTATGGATCAATATCAGAAGATCATCTTGACTCCATTTTATTTCTTTGAATGGAAAGAAGAGATGGAGATTTTGTTGAGAGTAAAAGGCCTCTATAGGGTGACTATGGAAATTGAAGCAGAGCCCAATGCAGTTGCAGAGAAAATTAAATGGCACAATAGGAGGGATGATTCCTATGGTCTCTAGTGTCTGAGCATATCCAGAGACCTCCTTTTCCATCTGGATGGATTGACATCACCAAATGAAGCATGGGAGAATCTTGTTGAGATTTTTGGTAAAACAGATGAGATGAGAGGACATCAAAATGAGAATGAATTGATCTCCTTGAGTCCCAGCAGCTTCGAATCCCCGCAACTCTATTTTTCCAAGTTTAAAGCCCTTGTTTAATGTGGAATCGAAAAGAAGGAGGAGCAACTAGTTTTGGCCATACCCTCAAAGCTTGGCACTAACTCTTTAGTGTTTGTTTTGAGCTTCCATGCCACCAAGTTGATAGCTCGAGCCTAGAAGATGCCTAAACTTGCAGAGTTCATGGAATCCATCACACAAGAACAAGATAAACTGGTGATGATGGGAACCATCAAACCTTCCGAAGACCAAGATCTGGTTGCTGGAGATTCAAGGGTGGATTCAAAAGGAAAGAAGAAATCTAAGAAGCCACCTAAGCAAAAGAGAGACAAGAACAAGTCTCCAAAGGAGCCCCAAGGTTCCAAGAAGAACCCCTAGAAGAAGAAGAACAAAGGAGAAATGAGCAAATGCACATACTACAGTAAGGGAAATCATCCCGAAAAATCTTGCATGAAGAAGCATCTCCCTTCCTGATAGCTCAAAGAAGAGGGAAGGAGGATCAAATTCAGAAGACAGAGAGAGAGTTCATGCATTGGTTGCTGGAACATCAAGCTCAACTAGTTTCATCATAGATTCTGGAGCTTCAAGACATATGGTTTTGACCAAGGAGGCATTCACCTCTCTTGAAATGGTGAAATGTCCACAAATAGTATTGGGAGATGACTCTCTCACTGAAAGTTTGGGCAAAGGGACGATTTATCTTGACCATGGTAGGTTCAGCAATGTATTGTATGTTCCAGTTCTTGCCTCTAACCTCTTGTCAGTGTATCAGATGACCCACATAGGGTCTCTAAAGAAGGTCATATTATCCCCTGATGAAGTTGAGATCACAAAGATCTCAAGTGGTAAAGTCATTGCAAAAGGAGTTGCAAATCACACTTCAAAGGTATACATGTTTTCACATTTTCTACCCTACTCAAACCCCTCTACTCTTCTGATTCATGCTAATGAGGCAAGCAAGCTTTGGCATGAAATATTTGGCCATCTTAACTATAAGTATCTTTTTGATCTTAGTGAAAAAGAAATTGTCATAGGGTTACCAAAGATTAAGTTTTCCAAAGGAGTCTATCAAGGTTGTATCTTAGGAAAACACCCAGAGCATAAATTTGAGAAAGCTAGTCATAAGAGAACCTCTGCACCTCTTGAGTTGATCCACAGTGATGTTTCTGGCCCATTTCTTCATATGTCAATGAGTCAGGCCAAATATGAATTGACATTCATAGATGACTTTTCCAGGTACTGTTGGGTTTACTTCCTGAAACACAAGTCTGAAATTTTTGGCCTCTTCAAAATCTTTAAGGCTTTGGTTTTAAACCAGTCTGGGAGGAAACTCAAGATCCTCAGATCTAAAAATGGTGGTGAGTATGTCAATTCTAAGTTCATTCAATATTGTGCAAATTCAGGTGTTTAGATGCAGAATTCAATCCCTTACACAACACAACAAAATAGTGTTGCTGAGAGAAAGAACAGATCACTGAAAGAGATGGCAACCTGCATGATGGAGGCTAAGAATTTGCCACCAAAGTTTTGGGCCGAAGCTATAAATTATGAATCCTATATCTAGAATAGGGTGCCTCATAAACATCTTGATGGTATGACTCCTTTCGAAGCATGGAGTGGGCACAAGCCAGATGTGACCCATTTCAGGACTTTTGGCTCAAGGGGTTGGGCTGGAATTCCAACAGAAAATAGGAAGGATTTGCAGCCCCAAAGCCAAGAGTGTCTATTTGATGGGTACTCTAAATATTCAAAATGGTTAAATCTGATCAATATTAGCACAAACAAATCCTTCATTGAAAGGAGTGTTTAGTTCCAAGAAGAGCCTTTAGCAGCAGTTGAAGTTGGAGAGTCTTCTTCACCACCAGAACCATGGAATGTAAGCGAAGAGATTAATGAGTTTGCTGATTCTGATATGTCTGATAATGATGATTTAATTGCATATCCTAACAGTCATACAAGACCAAAATGGGCAGCAGAGACCATTCATGCAGCTGGTGAACTAGCTAGAAATCCTAGTGATTCTAGGATGACTAGATATTAGTTTTAGAGTGCCCTGTGTATGAAAGATCCTTTGTTTGTAGAGAAATTATATCTGATGGTTGAATAAGACCCATAGACATATGAATATTCAGCACATGATCCAATATGGAAAACATCCATGAAAGAAGAATTCAACTCACTCCAGAAGAACAACACTTGGGTGCTCGTTGATCTTCCCCCATGGAGGAAACTAGTTCAATGTAAGTGGGTTTCCAAAACTAAGTTTGTTGATGATGGTTCACCTTTGAAATATAAGGCAATATTGGTAGCCAAGGTCTACTCACACATACATGGTATATACTACAATGAGACGTTTGCACCAGTGGCAAAGATGGACTCCATCAGGCTAGCCTTAGCCATTGTAGCTTCGAAGCAGTGGGAGGTACATCACATGAATGTGAAGTGTGCTTTCCTGAATGGATATCTTAATAAAGAGATTTTCATGCAGCAGCCTCAAGGATTTTTTACTAATCCATCTCTTATGTGAAGGATAAAGAAATCATTGTATGGGCTTAAGGAAGCCCCCAGGGCTTGGTATGCCTAGATTGATGGCTTTCTGCTATCATTGAGTTTTGTTCGACGCAAGTTTGATCCTAATGTTTATTTTAAGATGATTCATGGTTCTTTCATGATTATTTTCTTGTATGTGGATGACCTTCTGATTACAGGAAGCTCAAAGAATGAAATTGCCTCCTTGAAGGATGCAATGAACCATGCATTTTCTATGACTGATTTGGGGTCATTGAGCCAATTATTGGGTCTCAAGATTGCTCAAACCAAACATGGAATAAAAGTACATCAGTACAAGTATGCTTTGGATTTGTTGAACAAGTTCAACATGAAATATTGCAAGCCAAGAAAGACTCCCTTCCTTTCAGGACTTAAGCTTGAAGAAGCATGTTCTTCTCCTATGGTAAATAATACACTGTATAGACAACTGAATGGGTGTTTGTTGTACCTTACAGATACTCGACCTGATATTTATTATGTAGTAAGTGCGGCTTCAAGATACATGGATCAGCCTCATGAGATCCATTGGAGAGTAGCCAAAAGGATCCTTGACTTTGTTCAGGGAACAAGGACTCATGGGATATTCTACAAAGCTAAATCTAATGTTGATTTGATTGGGTTTACTGACAGTGATTAGGAAGGTGAAAAAATAGATTGAAATTCAATATTAGGATATGTTTTCATGCTTGTTGAAGGACCAATCAGCTGGTCAAGCAAGAAAAATAGTGCCATTACACTCTCATCTATAGAAGCAAAGTACAAAGGAGTTGTAAATGCAACAACTCAATGTTTATGGTTGCAGGGGTTACTTGGTGAGTGTGTCTTCGAATCAGAATAATCAACACCTATCTATTGTGATAATCAGAGTACCATTCGAATTTGTAATGATCCAGTTCAAAGAAAAAGAACCAAACACATTGAGATCTATATGTACTACACATCATACATCTTGTGCATGATGGCACCATTCACCTACTCTTCTATGCATCTTCAGAACAAGTAGCGGCCATCTTCACCAAAGTTTTTTGTGAGAAGACATTCAGCAATCTCAAAACACTACTGGGAATTTTTTACCATGCTGTGAAGCATGATTGATGACAAGATTTTCAAATTTTGTTTTACTGTCCATGTTTAAGGGAGGATTTTTCCCATTGGGTTTTTACCTCTTTCCTTGTTTAAATGGACATGCGGTATGTAAAGGGTGACTAATCCTTGTTTCTAGGCCCTATAGTTCTCTGATATTTTACTCATAAGTACGGATTAAGGGGGGGTGTTAGAATAATCAAATCATAGTTAGCTACCTTAGACATTAATTAATCCCTTTTTTTCTTATTTGCCTAGTTTCCATATTCCACTCTATGCAAGTTGTCCTCCACATGTCCAAGATGGTCAAACTTGCTAAAACTGAGTCATGGAGTGCTTGGGAAACCTCTTGGAATCAATTCTGCTTTATTCCTGAACCTCCCTAGCGCATATCTACTTTTTATGCTTTATTGCCTGATTTTACTGAGTTTTATGGCAAGAGGGAAAGTATGACTAGGTGAAGTTGACTTGTTTTTTTCCCTCATCATCCTCCACTCTTTTCTCCTAATAAAAGCATGTATGATTTTTCCTTCCATCACCTATTATCTTGCCTAATTGATTTTTCCAATTCATGAGCTCCTAGACATATTTGGAAACTGCTTTATGCACCTATGGGGGATTTGGCTAGATTTAGTAAGCTTGCTTTTGACTAATTTGAATGGCATCCCAATGCATTCAAATCTCTTATGTAATTATTTGTTTTGGAAGCCTATGACTTCACAAGGTTGGATATTGTACACTTATTCAATACATATTAGTGTTCTACTCCATATTCAATCTCCTTTGTGTGTAATTTGCATGCTTGATTAGCAATTTTTGTGAGTGCAATTGTTCTAACACCTGGGTTCAATTTACACACTGGAAATCTACCTTTGCTAACTAGTTTTTATGGCCCTATGAGGCCCAAATGCTACAATGTTGGCTCTGTCACGACTCCCTAGCGTCCCATTCAGGTCCATGCTGCAACCCGAGCTCTGATACCATACTGTAATGTCCCTGACCCTCTGACCAGTGAGGAGGATGCTACAAAATCATCAAAAAACCTCTGTGAAAATAGCCCCATGGACATGAATAGGAATAATTCTAAAATATAAAGCTTAAAACATAAAATGATAGCGGAAGCAAACACACATTAATTCGAGCATACCGCATGTTCATCATATTCATTAATTAGTAAATACAAGTGTAGAGACGGAATAGTCAAGAATAATTATCTTAAAAAGAATTCGTCCCACAACCAGCTACATCCCTGCAATGTTTCACCCAACCATAGGCCAGCATGCTCATCAATCTCTTAGCAACACTACCACCCCTGAGTTGGGCATGATTCCTCAAGGAATAAGGGTCAAGGAAGGCTTGCACATAGCCAAGGTACACAAATCAGCCAAGCAAACATGGTAAGGTTTATCAGGTCGTAAAGGAGCTAGGAAAGGATAAATGCTAAGCTTGCGGTCTCAATGGAGAGCTAAGGATGCCTACACTAGATTTAACCTGACTTCTAAAACATCCACACACCCAACACCAGGAATCAGTCCTTTCTCTGCTTCACAGTCCCTCAGGCGCTAACATCCCTTTCCAATACTCCTCAAGGGTTGTGGACAAGAAATCTAGTACTCTAACTCTATCTAAGTGGCTCCAAACACTAGTTTTCTCAATCATACCCAGCCTCTAATCCTATTCTCAATAGTCCGAAGACCAACCACTGCATATCGCAGTAAAACAAACAATTCACAGCTCTGTGAAGAAGATAAAGACAACAGGGTGACAACCCAAATGAAAGGTTGAACACAACTCAGATCAGACACAATGATTCAGAGTTGTTCTTGGCCCTAGCGTGGCCAAAACAACTCAGAAGCAACCCCACAAGATATTGTGCACATGCAACAAGCAAACCCCAGGGAAAGATCAACAACCCAATCTCATAATGAAACAACGGGAATCTTACATAGTCCGCAGGTGGGGAAGAAGATGGATTCCCAGCATTGATAGGGAAATCATATAAACATCAAAACTGTGCCTTTCAGGTTGATCTTCTAGCTCACCACATGAGATCACAGTATTCCAACCCCTTCATGGGGAAACCCATACCGATTTCTGATTTGTGCATGGGGATGAACAAATGATGGAGGGAAATTCCCAAGTGGCACATGAGGAGAGTGAACAGAACAACTCTCTCTGCGTGAGGATGTCTAGAACGACTCTTGGTGGTAGGAAAAAACAGAATCCTCCGTGTGTGTAAGCAAGACAAGAACATCTGAAGAAATGGGATCATGGCAGAGTGGGGTTAATGGTGACCATCCCCCTGCCCTTCATGTGAGGAAGAGCGAGCTTACTGGTGGAGTGGACATGGGGCAAGGACTGGAAATCCTGCCACCCACCACCCCCATCCATAATTGCTCCCAACTAATCGAATAGCAGAATTTTAGTGGGTGGTCGACACATGGAAAACTCCCAATGGCTCCCACGGTTTTGACAACCCCCACGCCCCCCCCTTAAGCTTAGGAAGCATGCCATTTTAATTTAACATTGCACCATCATAGCTGGCTGTAGGTTTATTTTAATTAATGTGCATACTTACATGATGCCAAAACTCTAATGTGCCAGATAGCGTGATATACCATCGGCAACGATCCCTCTTACCGAAACATACCCAACCAAATCGATGGTGGGGCTTTTGCCTTTAGCTCCATACCATGGTTAATTACAAAATATACATCATGTACCTTTTAATGGAAATGGGGTCAAAACTGGGGTATTACAATAAACTATAGATTCCTATCTAGCGATTAATGGATGAGTTTAATGTTTAAGCAAATAAATCAACCTGTAACATAAAATATATCCCTAGGGTTTATGTAGAGATAGTTCAAACTAAGATTCTATAAACAAATGAAAATGCACATGAATCATGCATTCAATGTGTAGATTTCCAATCAATATTATAAACCCTACTTAATGAAATCTGTAAGAACCTAGAGAAGGTAAAAACCTCATACCTGCAATTTGTAATTTATTAATGGCTAGAACCCTGCACACTGAAAAACAGAGAATTAATAAGAGCATAGACAATTATGGCCTCAAATTTGTCAACTGAATAACTTGGGGACTACGACGTTCCACTCGACCATGACCCATAATCATTTCTTGTTTCAATTTGGATCCCCCCAAGCTGGTTCCAACATACAAGTAGTTTAGATCTCCTAAAGGTAAGGATTCTCCTATCTAGAATTCACGTTCCAAACTAGATTGTTTTTTCTTTTGGAATGCTCTCCAAAATTATTAGGAAAACAAAGATCGAATAGAATAGAATGGGGATCCCCAATCCTTTCTTTGGCTTGGGTCTTTATAGACAATCTTTAGGAAAAAGTACATTTAAATTTTAGTTATTTCAAGAATAATTTATTTTCTTGAAATACTCTTTTACTTGATTTATGTGAAAATAATATTTATTTAACTTAACTTAAGAACTCTATGACTAGTTCCTATTTTGACTCTTTTGGTATTAAATATTTATTTAATCATTTTAGTAAATAATAATACATAGGTTCTCTATTTATTATTTATAGTTACTATTATTTCTTTATAATTAATTACGTATGCTTACTATTTTATTCATATCATATATATAATATATATATACATATATCATTGTTAACATGGGACTTTAGGTATCATGTAGCATGATCCTAATCACATGGTACTTTCATCAACTTATAATCATTTCTTTTATTAAGGCCTTTGGGTAAGGTTGGTCAACTAAGCTAGGATGCTCTAAACCTCCTTGGATGTTGGATTACCTCGTATATCATCGTAGTTCTTGAGTGCATGATGAGAAACAAAAATTCAAAAATTCATTTAATCAACTTAAAAATAAGTAAGATGAGGTCGGTGTTTTATGAGTGTAATATCCCAAATCTTGACCTAACACTTATGGGCATAAGTCCCATCGCATGTGATGTTACTTTGACGTTTATATTTTGAATATCGGGCATAATAGCTCACTTCACATGAGTATGATGATTTTTTTGATATATTGGGTGTAAGCCAATGCATATGTTCTATTTAGCATGAATGTGATTTCATGTGTTGAGCATGGCACATAATTGATGAGATTTTTGTTGAGGGTGAGTTCTGGAGCACATGAGTGATTTGATGATTGTGTTGAGCATAGACTCTGAAGCACATGGGTATTTGATGTTTGTGTTCAGCGCAATATTTGAAGCATATGAGTGATTTGTTGATTGTGTTGAGTGTGATCTCTAAAGCACATGAGTATTTGATGTTTGTGTTAAGCACAATATCTAAGGCACATGAGTAAGTCAGTGATTGTGTTGAGCGTGACCTCTTAAGCACATGTTTATTTGATGTTTTTTTTGAGTGTTAGCTTTGGAGCACGTGAGTTATGAAACGTTTGTGTTGAGCATAACGCTCTGAAGAAACTAAAAAGATAAGAATTGGAAGTGTTAGGAATAATCCCTAGAGAATTCCAAATTAATGTTGAGAATAAGCTCTAGAACATCGAATCTTTGGCCATTGTATCCCTAGGTGTATTATACGAGTACATCCTAGCATTAGTGTTGATCAAGAGGCTCTAGAATTGCACTAAGTGTAACTCCCTATTTTTTAGCGTTGAGTATGGGCTATGAACAACGCTAGGAGTTACTGAAAATTAATTATGTTGAGTGAGAATGATTGATAAAACATTGACCTCATCTTACATATTTTTAAGTCGATTAAATAAAATTTTGAATTTTTGTTTCTCATGAGGCACTGAAGAACTACCACAATATATGAGGCAATCGAACATGCAAGGAGGTTTAGAGCTTCCTAACTTCGTTGAGCAACCCTACCTAAAGGCCTTAATAAAAGAAATGATTATAAGCTAAAGAAAGTACCATGTGAGTTGGGATCATGATGTATGATACCCAAAGTAAAATTGTTAACAATGATATATGTATATATATAGTTTATATATGTTATGAATAAAAGAGTACCCATATGTATTAATAATAGTAACTATAAATAATAACCAAAGGACCTATGTATTATTATTTACTAAAATAATTAAATAAATATTTAATATCTAAAAGAGTCAAAATAGGAACTAGTCAAAGAGTTCCTAAATTAAGTTAAATAAATATTAAATTCACCTAAATCAAGTAAAAGATTATTCCAAGAAAATAAATGATTCTTGATCTAACTGAAAGTTAATTGTCCTTTTTCCTAAATATTGTCTATAAAAACCTAAGAGAAATAAAGGGTTGGGAATCCCATTCTATTCTATGTGATCATTATTCTCCTAAGAATTTCGGGAGATCATTTTCCAAAAAGAAAATCAATCTGGTACAAAACCTGATATTCTAGATAGGTGAAGCTTGACCTTTACAAGCTCTAGACTAATTTCATGTTGGAACCAGCTCGGGGTAATCCTGATTGAAACCAATAACAATTCCTGGTCATGTTTGGGTGGAACATGGTAGTTCCCAAGTTAGTCAGTTGATAGATATGAGGTCATAATTGTCTACGTTCTTATTAATTATTTGTTCTTGAGTATGCATGGTTCTAGCCATGAAATAACTACAAATTGGAGGTATGAGGTTTTTAAGTTCTCTATAGTTCTGATAGATTTTATTAAAGTAGGGTTTAAAATCTTGAATGAAAATCTATCTATTGTATGTTTTCTTCAGCTAGGTTTTCCCTTTGTTTAACACAACCTTAAATCCTGAACTATTTCTTTATAAACCCTAGGAATAGATGTTATTCTACAAGTTGATTTATTTTCTTAAACATTAAACTCAAACATTATTACCTAGATAGTAAAATATAGTTTATATTCTTTTAGTATTGTTTTAAATTGTCAAACATGCATATCTTAGATTTTAAAACTCGAGTTATTTAAATAAACATACAGACTAGAGATCCAATCTCTGAGCTCTTAAAATTAAAAAAAAGACCATTTTTTTTAATAACTAATAAATTACAACTAAACATAGCTCGAAACTCCTAAAACCATTAAAATCGAAATCTCAACATAAAATAAAAACGTTGGTAGATTTCATATTGCCAACGAGTATGTTACTATTTCCACATAACAAATAAACCATATACATCATATCATAACACCAATCAAACCCTTTAAAATAATCATTATAAATCCATGCTACAAAAACATAAACACTACTAAGTATTATGAACCCACCCCAGCCATCAAATCCTGTCCAGGATTGGCTACGGGATTCCACAATTTCATTTCAATTCTTTTAACCGATCCCAACCATCAAAACCCGTGTATGTTTGGTTGTAGTTCGTAACATGCATTCATACTATAATCCAAAATGATAGACATCGAATTAAAATCACTAACTGCGTAAATGAAATTATCAATATAGAGTCATTCCCAGTGCATCGTGCTAGTGGGATCTCATTGATAAAACCATAACCTCACTTTAACAAAACCAAGGATCATGTTCTTACATGTAATATCCCCCAAGTGATAAACTTTATTTTTAATCTTTTTGAAATACTATTTTATTTTTTAATGTGATTGGCAGACCTGCAATATGCCAATTGGTCCTTGGAGGACAAATGTAACTGAAACGTTATGCTTGTAATAAAAATATGAATGATCGGGATACCCATGTTGAATGAGGAAAATATGCATGTGAGAGTAGGGAATGTGAATGGTGAATCTTAGGGAATTTACACTAGGCATGGGAATTCCATTATGGCACTAGA
The DNA here is from genome assembly GCA_001517045.1 of Pseudotsuga menziesii. Classification (NCBI taxonomy): domain Eukaryota; kingdom Viridiplantae; phylum Streptophyta; class Pinopsida; order Pinales; family Pinaceae; genus Pseudotsuga; species Pseudotsuga menziesii. The sequence continues at coordinate 316,027 of LPNX010576468.1, read as the reverse complement.
CCCACCCTGGGGAATCAAAGATGCAGTGGAGTGGAAATTCCTGGGGGAATTGATCTTTAGCTTCAAAAGACCTAGAAAGAAAAAACTATAAATAAGGAAGCATATTCTAGGAGGTGAACACCATTAAGTATGTTGGAACAAGGAACACTTGTTGAGTGATTACTCTATGTTTGGTATGCTCAAAGAGATGCTTGTTGGGTGAGGCCAATTATTTCTCACTAGAGAATTGGACTGAGTTTGACTCTCACCACTCTTGGAAGGCATAGATTAGTTTGGGGGTTATTGAGGAAAAATTGATCCGTTCCTAATCTATGGTTGGGTGGAATGTGGTTTTCCCTTTTAATTTTGGATCATTTAACAAACAATTTTCGACACTGGGTTTTGTTTTATCACAAATCTATTAAGCTTAGGGTATCTCTATACATGTTCTAATAGGTTTTTCAATGTTAATGGAATGATAACTTCCGATTTTAGGTTATTGAGGAAATGTTTCTTAAGAGCTGGTGTATGATCATACTCTATTCTGACTGACTGTGAAATGCATTTCGTAACCTATTTTCTCTAAGGAGTTAGTAATGTTTTATGTAGGAAATTACTTGAATGCTGTGTAGTTCTTTGGTTAATGCCCAGTATATGAGATCTGTGGTAGGGTAGCCGATATGCTCTATTGGGTTAATATTTTTAAGTATTGCATGGTAATGAGTTACTAATATACCAGCTTTACATGCATAAATGTGGGTTACTGACATTTATTGTTGTATTTCTTGTATTTTAAGAACTGGTACATGTACATGTTACCTGTGTCCTAATATTTGGAACATGTACTGGTTGCTGGAATGTTTGGGGTTTTGGTAAAAATATAGTGTGTTTAGGCTTTTAGTTTTCTTAGATACGGAGGTATTGCTGCAAGGAAATATCGTTTAAATGATGGTGCCTTGAATTGGTAAAACAAGTAACTTGAATAGTGGAATATTGTTCCTGTAAAGAGTTATCTGTATGTTGTATGAATTACTGGCATTGATAGGTGAAGGTCGGTCTGTAGGTATATAAATGTAGGTTTCCATGTTGACGAAAGGGTAAAGAACAGTCTTAAGTATATTGATGGAAGCATTGCTTAGGAACTAGTGTATAACTCTTGCATAGATGAATGTTTGTGACTATATTTAGATATATGGCCTATAAGATTATAGAAGCCATCATCTGTTCCAAAGGTCTGAGATTTTTCCTTGGTCACATGATCTTCCTAACTACTATAAATATTTCTCTATGGTGAGCTACTTAGGTTCTTATTGGTCTACTGTTAGTAACCTGTGGTAAGAAACCTAAGGGGAAGCCCCTGTGCAAGACTTGTCGTCCTTAAAGGATGGTAAGTTGTTTATGGGTTTCACCTAAGGAAACATAGTAGAACAATATAAAAACTTAAGAAAGAAACGAAGTTAGTAAGTTATGTGTGTTCTGCACTTCGCAATCCCCATTATGGAAGTGGAGTTGTAGAGAGGACAAAATCATGAAAAAACATGTGTTTTTTGCCATCCACAATCCGCACTATGCAATGCGGAAGGAAAAAATATAAAGTCGTAAAAAGAGGTAAGGGTTACACACTTCGCAATATGCACAATGAAATGTGGAATACTGAAGGGAAAAATTTATGAGAAAGATAAGGAAAATGTTGGTTTATGCATCCGTAATTTTCCCGCAGAATACAGAATATGGAAGTCGGAGAGTCAAAAGGAAAGTGCAACAAATTTTAGGATCTCTGCACGCTGGAGTCCTCCTGTAGAATGTCAAAGGAGGAAGAATGTGGAAAATCAAAAATCAAAAGATGAAGGTAAGATGTGTTGGTCTCCACACCCTGGGATCCATCCACAGAGGTGGAAGGTGGAAGCCCAAAGAACAAAGGAATATGCGTGTTCTAACATCCTGGACTCCACTTGCTGAAGGAGGAAGGAGGAGAAATGGAACGATAAGGGAAAGAATTTGGAACCTTCACACCCTAGAATCCTCCTAAAGAGTGTGGAAGGAAAAAAGTTGAAATTAGAAAGTTAAAAGTTCAAGGTGAAATAATTTGGGCTTTTCACTACCCAGAATCTACCCTACCCAATGCGAAGGGCGGAAGGCAGAGGGATGAAGTAAGAAGGTTAAAGAGAAAGTAATTTGAGGGTTACAAAATCCATGATCCACATGGCAAAAGAAGAATTGCGAAAATGTCATGTTCAGTGCAGAAAGGTCCTATTTAGTACGGAAAGGTCCAGTTAAGAACATAAGTAATCTTTTGTCTTGAAAAGACCCATTAATTGTGGAATTACTATACAGTAGCAGTTGAGCTCAAGAATGAATGAAGTAGGAATATACATATCCCATGACTTGTATGAAGGAGTTTTTTTATTATTCATGCTTAGCAGGTTATTTGGGTATGTTACATATGGTATCAGAGTTACAGGTTTTAACCCTGCCACCTTTTGGGAACATCTAGTCGCGCTGCATTATGGAGAAAGCTTGTTCTAACCATAATTTTTTTTTTGGAATGCTTAAATTAGAGCCACAGGTTTAGACCATGTTTCCTTCTTGGGAACATCTATTTTCCATTGAAGCACACCAAGGTGATAACTACCTTTCGCTAAATGATAACCATCTTTTGCTTGATGAATCCTGGCTATCTAGTCTAGCTGTGTATTAAATTCATGGATTATGAACAATGTATTATAATGGGTGTATGATGATTGATGAGTTGAATGATGTAATACAAGGGATTCTTGTATGGTAATTGATGCATGCGTGGTTTCCTTTGATCGACATTACATGATTTACAAAGGACTAAATAGGTTAAGGTATTATGAATTGATGATTAGGTATGCATGAGGGTCACTGTATGACTGATTTTAGTTGATGAATAATGGATTCTTGAATTATTTTAGAAATGAATTATGCCTTGTGATATGTTTTTATGACCCTTATGATTCCCAGTTAAATGGGAATTGTTGCATATAACTTACCTTTGCATGTTGCAAGTATTTTGAAGATAGTTTCCTTTGTGATGTCCACTAGAAAGGTATCCGAGGGCAATACTGATGGAGCACTAGTAATCAATTAGTGGTATTTTTTTATATCATTGTTGAAAAGAAAGTACTAATCGTGTAGTTGGTTAATCATGATGCAGGTATCCTCATTGAAGATGAAATTCAAGTATAATTTTCAAATACAAAAGATGTAGAATGCGGTAGTAACACCTTGATTAGGAAAGCTATCCGAGGTCTTGTTAAAGAAGAGGACATCCTTGGGACCCTGTTAAAAGTATATTGCTAAGGAAACTTTGGAAGGTATCTAATACCTTATTGCAGAATTCTGTATCAGCAATCCATCCTTGCAAAGATTGATGATAAACAAATCCTAAGTATGTGCCTATGTGGATGGTTAAGGTCGTGGTAGAACTAGATCTACGACTAAGGAAATATTCCACAAGCTAAAAATTAAAAACTAGATAAGATTATATTCGCCACTCATATGTTTGGGGATCGTGTGGTGGATATTTGAAGGTGCGTAGATCAACGGTCCTTAGCTATTTTGCAGGAAGAACTAGCACAAACAATCAAAATTATGATGTGCATGAAATTTCTACATAATACTCCTTATTGTGTTTGAATTCCACCGTTTATTTAGATTTTGTGGAAATTGAACCCAAGTGATAGAACAATTGCACTCACAAAATTGCTAATCAAACATGCATATTTACACACAAAGGAGACTGAAATTGGAGCATAACACTAATTTGTATCGAATAAGGGTACAATAGGAAACATTGTGAAGTCATAGGTTGCTGAAATATATAATTACATGAGATATTTGAATGCATAAGGATGCCATTCGAAATAGTAAAAAAGTAGGCTTACTAAATCTAGTCAAATCCCCCATAGGTGCATAAAGCAGTTTCCAAATCTACCTAGAGGCTCACAAATTGGCAAATTCAAGTAGGTTGGCTAATAAGTGATGGAAAGACAACTAATACATGATTTTATTAGGAGAAAAGAATGGAGGATGATGAGGGAAAAAACCAAGTCAACTACACGTAGTCTTACTTTCCCTTTTGCCATAAATCTCAATAAAGCAGGCAACTTAGTAGAAAAAGCAGATATGCACTAGGGAGGATCTGGAATAAAGAAAATATGCTAAATATGGATTCTAGGAGTTTCCCCAAGTGCTCCATGACTCAGGTTTTGCAAGTTTGACTTCTAGGACATGTGGAAGACAACTTGCATACAGTGGAATATTGGAAACTAGGCAAATAAGACAAAAATGGATTTATCAATGTCTAAGGTAGGTAACTATGGGTTGATTATTATAACACACCCCCTTAATCCTGACTTTATGAGTAAATATCAGAAAAATATATGGCCTAGAAACAAGGATTAGTCACCCTTTACATACTGCATGTCCATTTAACCAAGGAAAGAGGGAAAAACCCAGTGGGAAAATCCTCCCTTAAACATGGACAGTAAAACAAAATTTGAAAATATCGTCATCAATCATGCTTCATAGAATGATCAGCAATCCCCAGCAGTGATTTGAGATCGCTGAATTTCTTCTCACAAAAAAACTTTGGTGAAGATGTCTGCTACTTGTTCTGAAGATGCACAGAAAAGTAGGTGAATGGTGCCATCATGCACAAGCTATCTGATGTAGTGCATATGGATATAAATGTGTTTGGCTCTATCTCTGAACTGGATCATTGCATATTTGAATCGTTCTCTGATTATCACAATAGATAATGGTTGAAAACTCTGATTTGAAGCCACACTCACCAAGTATCCCCTGCAACCATAAACATTGAGTTGCTGCATTTACAACTCTGTACTCTGCTTCTATAGATGAGAGTGCTATGGAACTCCGTTTCTTGCTTGACCAGTTGATTGGTCCTTCAGCAAGCATGAACACATATCCTGATGTTGACTTTTGATCTTTGTTGTTATCTTCCCAATCACTGTTAGTAAACCCAATCAAATCAAGATAAGATTTAGCTTTGTAGAAGATCCCATGAGTTCTTGTTCCCTGAACAAAGTTAAGGATCCTTTTGGCTGCTCTCCAATGGATCTCATGAGGCTGATCCATGTATATTGAATCCACACTTACTTCATAAGAAATATCAGGTCGAGTGTGTGTAAGGTAAAGCAAACACCCAATCAACTTCCTATACAGTGTATTATTTACCATAGGAGAAGAACCTGCTTCTTCAAGCTTAACTCCTGAAAGGAAGGGAGTCTTTCTTGGCTTACAATATTTCATGTTGAACTCGTTGAGCAAATCTAAAGCATACTTGGACTGATGTAATTTTATTCCATGTTGGGATTGAGCAATTTCGAGATCAAAGAATTAGCTCAACAACCCCAAATTAGTCATAGAAAATGCATGGTTCATTGCATCCTTCAAGGAGGCAATCTCTTTCTTTGAACTTCCTATAATTAGAAGGTCATCCACATACAAGACAACAATCATCAAAGAACCATGAATCAGCTTCAAATAAACATTAGTATCAGACTTGCATCGAACAAAACTCAATAACAACAGAAAGCCATCAATCTTGGCATACCAAGCCCTAGGGGCTTGCTTAAGCCCATGCAATGATTTATTTAGCCTACACACAAAATATGGATTAGTAACAAACCCTTGAGGTTGCTGCATGTAAATCTCTTCAGTCAGATCTCCATTCAGGAAAGCACACTTTACATCCATGTGATGTACCTCCCATTGCTTCGAAGCTGCAATGGCTAAGGCTAGCCTAATGGATTCCATCTTTGCCACTGGTGCAAAGGTTTCATTGTAGTCAATACCATGTACCTGTGAGTATCCCTTGGATACCAATATTTCCTTATATTTCAAAGGTGAACCATCAGCAAAATTAGTTTTGAAAACCCACTTACATTGAACTAGCTTCCTCCTTGGGGGAAGATCAACCAGTTCCCAAGTGTTGTTCTTCTGGAGTGAGCTGAATTCTTCTTTAATGGATGTTTTCCATCTTGGATCATGTTCTAAATATTCATATGTATATGGGTCTGATTCAACCATTAGATAGCACTTCTCTGCAAACAAAGGTTCTTCCATACATAGGGCACTCTCAAACTGAGATCTAGTCCTCCTAGGATCACTAGGATTTCCAGCTAGTTCCCCAGCTGCATGAATGGTATTTGCTGCCCATTCTGGTCTTGTATAACTGTCAGGATCTGTAATTAAATCATCATTATCATACATATCAGAATCAGCAAACTAATTTGTCTCTTCAGTTACACTCAATGGTTCTGGTGGTAAAGAAGACTCTCCAACTTCAATTGTTGCTAAAGGCTCTTCTTGGAACTGAACACTCCTTTCAATGGAGGAATTGTTTCTGCTCAATTTTATTAGCTTGTACCCTTTTGAATCTTCATTGTACCCAAAAAATAGACACTCTTGGCTTTGGATTTGCAAAGCCTGCCTCTTTTCTGTTGGAATTCTAGCCCAAGCCTTTCAGCCAAAAATCCTGAAATGGGTCACATCTGACTTGTGCCCACTCCAAGCTTCGAAAGGAGTCATACCATCAAGCTATTTATGAGGCACCCTATTCTAGATATAGGATGCATAGTTTATAGACTCGACCCAAAACTTTGGTGGCAAAGTCTTAGCCTCCATCATACATGTTGCCATCTCCTTCAGTGATCTGTTCTTTCTCTCAGCAACACCATTTTGCTGTGGTGTGTAAGGGATTGAATGGTGCATCTAAATAACTGCATCTTCACAATATTGAATGAACTCATACTTGACATACTTACCACCATTGTCAGATCTGAGCATCTTGAGTCTCCTCCCAGACTGGTTTTGAACCAAAGCCTTAAAGACTTTGAAGAGGCCAAAAACTTCATACTTATGCTTCAAGAAGTAAACCCAACAATACCTGGAAAAGTCATCTATGAAGATCAATTCATATTTGGCTTGCATCATTGACATATGAGGAAATGGACCAGCAACATCACTATGGATCAGCTCAATAGGTGCAGACGTTCTCTCATGACTAGCTCTCTCAAATTTATGCTCTGGGTGTTTTCCTAGGATACAACCTTGACAGACTCCCTTGGAAAACTTAATCTTTGGTAACCCTATGACCATTTATTTTTCACTTAAATCAGAAATATACCTATAATTAAGATGGGCAAATATTTCATGCCAAATATTGCTTGCCTCATTAGAATGAATCAGAAGCGTAGAGGGGTTTGGGTAGGGTAGAAAATGTGAAAACATGTATACCTTCGAAGTGTGATCTAAAACTCCTTTTGTAATGAATTTACCATTCGATATATCTATGATCTCAACATCATTAGGGGAGAATATGACCTTCTTTAGAGACCTTGTGTGGGTCATGTGATACACTGACAAGAGGTTAGAGGCAAGACTTGGAACATACAATACATTACTGAACTTACCATGGTCAAGATCAATCCTTCCTTTCCCCAAACTGTCAGTGAGAGAGTCGTCTCCCAGCACTATTGGTAGACCTTTTGAAATTTCAAGAGAGGATAATGCCTGCTTGGTAGAAACCATATGTCTTGAAGCTCTAGAGTCTATGATAAAGGTAGGTGAGCTCGATGTGCTAGCAACCAAAGCATGTAATCTCTCTCTCTATCCTTTGAATTTGATCCTCCTTCCCTCTTCTTTGAGCAATCAGGAAGGGAGATATTCTTCTTCTTCAGGATTTGGGTCAACATGTCAATTTTCTTCTTCATGCAGGATATTTCAGGATGATAGCCCTTACTGCAGTATACACACTTGCTCATTTCTCCTTTGTTCTTCTTCTTCTGGAAGTTCTTCTTGGAGGCTTGGGGCTTCTCTCGAGACTTGCTTTTGTCTCTCTTTTTCTTAGGTGGCTTCTTAGCTTTCTTCTTTCCTTTTGAATCCACCCTCAAATCTTTAGCAACCAAATCTTGGTCTTTGGAAGGTTTGATGGTGCCCATCATCACCAGTTTATCTTGTTCTTGTGTAAGGGATTCCATGAACTATGCAACCCTAGGCATCTTCCAGGCTCGAGCTGTCAACTTTGTGGCATGGAAGGTAAAAAAAACACTAAATAGTTAGGTCCAAGCTTCAAGAGTATGGCCAAAACTAGCTGCTCTTCCTTCTTTTCGATTCCACACTGTTTTAGCTACAAAACAAGGGCTTTAAAATTTGAAAAGTAGAGCTGCATGGATTCAAAGCTGATGGGACTCAAAGAGATCAATTCATTCTTGATTTGATTTCCTCTCATCTCATCTGTCTTACCAAAAATCTCTACAAGCTTCTCCCACACTTCATTAGGTGATGTCAATCCATCAAGATGGAAAAGGAGGTCTCTGTATATGCTCAGACACAGAAGGCCATTGGCCTCATCCCTCCTGTTGTGCCATTTAATTTTCTCTACAGCTGCATTGGGCTCTGCCTTAGTTTCCATTGTCACCCTGTACAAAAATTTCTCTCTCAACAGTATCTCCATCTCTTCTTTCCATTCAAATAAATTAAATGGAGTCAAGATGATCATCTGAGATTGATCCATAGCTCAGAAACTATGCCCTTCAGTCAGCAGGATGCTCCCAATCAAGATGTCGAACCTGCAATAGCAATATGGAAGGAGATAAATTGATCTACAAAGGCTCTAATACCATGTGGAAATTGAACCCAAGTGATAGAACAATTGCACTCACCAAATTGCTAATCAAACATGCAAATTTACACAAAGGAAACTGAAATTGGAGGATAACACTAATCTATATTGAATAAGTGTACAATATCCAAAATCTTGAAGTCATAGGCTGCTTAAATATATAATTACATGATATATTTGAATGCATAAGGATGCCATTCGAAATAGTAAAAAAGTAGGGTTACTAAATCTAGTTAAGTCCCCCACAGGTGCATAAAGCAGTTTCCAAATCTACCTAGAGGCTCATGAATTGGCAAAGTAAAGTAGGCTAGATAATAAGTGATGGAAATACAACTCATACATGCTTTTATTAGGATAAAGGAATGGAGGATGATGAGGGGAAAAAACAAGTCAACTACACCTAGTCTTACTTTCCCTTTTGCCATAAATCTCAATAAAGCAGGAAACTTAGCAAAAAAAGTAGATATGTGCTAGGGAGGATCTAAAATAAAGCAGATATGCTAAATATGGATTCCAGGAGGTTTCCCAAGTGCTCCATGACTCAGTGTTAGCAATTTTGACTTCTAAGACATGTGGAAGACAACTTGCATAGAGTGGAATATTGGAAACTAGGAAAATAAGATAAAAATGGATTAATTAATGTCTAAGGTAGGTAATTATGGGTTGATTATTCTAACAGATTTGACGGTTTTCATTCATTTTTCTAGCTGGAAAAAGAAAGGAGGATAAAATGGCGTTGGGTTGCGAAATTTGAAAGTAATTGTTGCAAAAAGGATTAAGATCAATAGATGAGGTTGATCATGAAACCCGATCAATGGTCTTGAGCTATTTCACAGGGAGAACTAGTGTGGACAATAAAAAATACTGATGTGCACAAAATTTCTATATAATCTTCCTTATTGTATTTGAAGTCCACCGTCGATTTATATCTCACGGTTGTCAGTCATTCCGTGGATTTAAATAGCACACACGTTAATAATATGGATGGTTGTGAAATTTTAAATTGTGAGCTACTTTTTTCTACTTTTCACCATTGATAGGAGTTTACAAAGATCCAATGAATAAGGACCATTTCACTCTATGTAATAGCCCAGAGTATAACAGTAGAGGCTGACCGTAAAATTGAAGTCCCACCTTTTAAAGATCGTTGCCTAGGATTTGGATGGGTTGGTTAATTTAGTGGTTATGCTAATTTAGGACTGGACTAAATTGATTATCATTCCATATAAAAATAACTATTATAGGGGAACCTGTCATCAAGCTCAGTAAATTCGGCTAAGAATGATTGTTCGAATTCTTCTAATCAGTCCACACGAAGGTTACATTTGACATAAATTGGAAAATCCAGTTTAAAGGATAAGATGGATTGACAACAGGAAAATAGAGCAGCACAAGGACTTTGAAGAAGGAGATATTTTCCCAAAGAGCCAAATTCACACGTTCCTAGGCTAATTCTGGAAGGAAGGTTTAGCGCTAGACTTGTGGGGTGCTCCAAGGGAGTGTTGGCATATAAATTGCAGAGGACCATAGATGCTATGCTACAGAGGCCTTTCCTAGAAAATCCATGAAATTAGACCAAATGTTATGTGAAAATGGAAGTTTCCTGCTATGATAAGAATTGGGAAAGGAAAGACTCCTCAACTCTTCCTTTTGAAATATTTAAATTTTACAAATTCCATGAACGTAAAAATTTGACATAAGAATGATGAAAATTAAAGAGATTAGTTAGGTTAGATGAATATGCACTAGTAGGAATATTAACAAATATGACATAGTGTAGATGATGATGTTTTGCATGTATATAATATTAGTGAAGTTTTACACATGCACTAAACCCCCAGTAATGATTATTGTTGTCTATAATATTATGGTCGATGGCAGTGATTGCAGGACCAAATGCATAGAAGCATGGTTAGAGATGTAGGTGATACCTATTGGCACAATCCCGACCAATAAAACCCAATCGACATGGGTTCCACTCTATTGATGCTCAACAAGCCACGATCTCTCTAATCATCGGCCCAGATAAGTTTTACCCTGTCCAACAACACCCGTAGAGTGGATGAGGTCTCACTCGAGATGTTCGAGGGAGAGTTGTAGGAACCAAGTTTCCACAGTATAGAGGAGGGTTGGGGAATCGAAGGTTAATCAGCTTAATTTCCAGATCTAATCTACTTACTGAACCATTCATCATGTCGCATTTATTCATTCATCATTTCAGCAGATCTATCAGTGGGGAAAACAGATATAAAAGATGGAAGTATCCATAAGTAGAAAGAATCACATTATCCATTCCTGTGCATATGTATTCATCATTCAACATCAGAATCACAACAATGTAAAATAGGAAAATATAAAAGACGACAGGAAACCACTTATACTACGAAACGAGAACTTGACACAGTTCTCGTTTTTCTCTCTCCTAATTTTAGTATCTATTATTACCTCTGTTTCAAAAAGGGTTGATACTAGTATCACACATTTTCATTTTGAGGCATTTTTTGGGCCTTTGAATAATCTTTGTGGTAAAGTATTTTTAATTTATATTTTCAAGTGGGTTTTTTAGAAATTTAACAAAATTACATACATTTATAAGCAAGTTATAATGAAAAACATAAACATTTTGCAAATTTTTCTTTAAAAGAAGACTTTTTTATGGACAAAATAAAATATTTTTATTGACAAATTTGTAAAAAAATCTAGAAAATAAAAACTTAGAAAACCATTTTCTATTGATTTTCACAGATATTTTGTATAAAAATGATACTATTTTATACTATTTTCCAAAAAGTATTGATCCACATAAATTCATGAAAAAATCTACCACATATTTGTAAATAACATAATAAAAACATTTATATAGAAATTTTATTTCTAAAACAAAGTGTAAAATTCAAAACGTTACTAATATATATTATCAAAAATTATCAAATTTAACATTTTCTTCAAGACATGAAACTAATCAATAATACAAGGCTAGCCAAATTCTTCATCGAAATTGGAATTTTCTAACCATAACAAAATTTTAAAACTCCCCTAACCCTAACATCAACATTACTTTTAAAGAAATTAAAAAAAATAAATCCCCTCACATTACATTTAATAAAATAAAAATAAAAAATAAAACCCCCTAACCCCCCACAACATTACATTTAAAAAACATAAAATTAAATCCCCCCTCCCGCTTGAATTACCCTCACAACATTACTTTAAAAAAACATTTAAAATAAATTATACCCCCTAACCCCTAAACTCCACCCCAGCCACACAACATTACATTAAAAAATATATAAATAATTAAAAAAATGCCTTTTTAACCCCCTAACCCCTAAATGCCCCGTGAACATTATATTTAAAAACAAATTAAAAAAAAAACTCTTGTCACTCCCTTCTCCCTTCTCCCTTCTCCCTTCCTCACGATAGTTTTGTAAAGATAGTTGGTGATTAAAGAAAGGCTAAAATATATAATTTTATATTCATTATTTATACGAGATTGTTAGAGTTAATATAAACACAAAACAATTACTATTTAATAAATAAAAAGAACAAAAACTTATATGAAAAAAAAAATTCTAAATTTGGACTATGTAAATTAATATAGTTGAAGGCTAAAATAATGTATTTAATATGATAAAAGAGAATGTTGATTTAAATTTTTCCAACACAATTAAATATATTTAAATTATTAGGAACATGTCATTTATGTACCTTCAACCACATTAAACAGATTCATATTTTAGAGTCTCAATTATAAAATGCACACCCTCGCCCAATTCTCAGAATCAAGCACATCATGACTACCATTAAACCATGGGAGCTCTCAAACACAACATGACTAAGTAGGACCTAGGAATTTTGAAGATTCAAGGACTTCAACACAACCCTCTTTCAAATATCCAATATTAAATTGTCAAACTAGGGCTCATAAGCTTAGGTACAAACAAAGTATTTGCAAGGTCAAAGGTTAACCTAATCTATCATAACCTAGCCTAATGTTAACAAACACACTCTAGTTAAGCCAAATAAATTGCAAATTACCAAATAAATATTCTATTCAACTTTGTAAAATATGCTAATCTACAAACCAATTACTAATTAAAAATTAATTGCAATTTATAAACTAGTTTTAAAAATTAACTACAAATTACAATTTTCAAACTAGTTACAAATTAAAAACAACTATAAACTAATTACACTTTACAAGCTAAATCAAATATTAACTATAATATTTTATAACGTAAAAATATACAAAGACTACAACAATTCCCTACTAATTAACAAATAAAACACCTAAACTTTTAATGTATACATTATAACTAGAAAGAAATTTAAATCACAAAACTTAAAAAAAAAACTATATTAAAATGAAAATACACTATTAAACAATATATAAAGTATACATTACAACTACAAAACATTTTAAATCACAAAACTTTAATAAATAAAAAACACTTTATCAAAATGAGAATACAGTATTTAAAAAAATTAATTAAATAAACAATCCTACAACAATTTTCAAATTAAAGATTCCCAAGTTTAAAACTCTATTTTTACATTAAAAAAAACTCCTTTTTTACATTAAAAATTCCATTTATGCATAAATATTTTTACTATAATGTATACTGAATTATATAAAACTTCATGAAAATAAATTCCACCATCTGATTAAACACACGGAGCATTGAAAAGAGCGTTGTCACTTCCATCCGCGCAAAGAAACACCCAAAACCAGCAGAGGTGGTCTCAGCAATGGTGGCACCACCTATTAACACCCGAAGCACTACGAGTCTGCTTCTAACCACCAATGACTACCTCTCCTCCACACACAACAGCTGTGAGTGCTAATTATTTTTCACCGGGCAATATTCTTCTTGTTTTTTTAGCTGTGACATCTTCTATCCGTGGAAGCATCAACTCACGAAGACAACTACACAAATAAAGTCCTCGCATTAACTTGGACCAGTATAACCCTATAAATTCAAATTCAAACAATTTATTACATTTCCTACTGCAGCAATCTCCAACACAGATCCCGGGAGTGGAGCTCCGCTCCCTTAGTAGCCAAAGAGCCGCCTCTTACTGGTGGCGCGATTCTGAGAATCGCGCCACCAGTAAGAGGCGGTTCTTTGGCTGCCAAGGGAGCGAAGCTCCACTCTCGCCCCCCTCCTCCCTTCGAGTTTTTTATTTTAAGCTAGGATGAAGGTGCCACGATGCAAACCATGGAATTGAAAGCCGAAAGTGCCTTACCCTTTAATTTTTCAATAAGGCGGAAGACGGAGCAATCGACCCATTCAGAAGCAATGTCGCTAATGCTACTATCTATCTCTGGAAAAGCATTATTGGCTCCTTCTTCACATACGCCCAGTTTGCTTTAGATCATTACAGTGGAGCAAGGATACCAAAGTTGGTTTGGAACGTGCTTATCCCACCTCTTAGTTCGAAGGTCTTGTTCCCATCTTTAGGAAATTTCATAGTATCATATCAGTTTTACCATGGATTAGTTTTACCAGTTTCCGTCTTAATTCCGTCGCTCTAACAACCCATCAAACAAGGTTGGTCGGTTGCTCGGTGAAGGGTAGCTAAAATTGGAGGAAATCCAATGTTGACATTATTCATTTTAAAATATCGCAATAAATGAAACTAAGATAAAATATTTAATAGTAGAGTGAATATTTCTCGGCAAGTTTGTGGCAGAAATCTATCCAAAATTTAATAAAATACAAATTATCTGTTGTTCAAATCCTGATTTTAAACCGTGCAAATTCCATGTTGACCTTCGAATCCTTCGAAAATCGTGACATCTACTCTCCATCTAGTTCGTTGAAACTCAGAATCATAAAGGCGGTTGTGGAGCCTATACTAGCTTGCCGTCTTAGCTTGAGTTCCATCAGCGTACATATGCTCATTAATTTATTAAGTATATCATGTTCCATTAGACTTACCCTGTAATGGTGAATCAACGTAAAAAACACAAAGCATGCGCTTTATATTGATTGGTGTCTAATGCCAAATATTGACTAGTCTCCTGGCTTCTTTCTGGTTCCAAGGCATCTATCTACTAGACCTGGTAAGTCTGGTGAAAAAGTAAAAGGCTGATTCCTTATTAGCCATAGTCCATGTCAATAAGCCTTTAGAACTTTATTAGTATATTACTGATCCAAAGAAAGTAAACATGCATTTTCCGGCAAACGGACCTGTCCAAAGTTATTTAATAGTTTGATATTAGTGTAAATATCACTTCCCACTCGAGAAGTTATTTAAATATTTATTTTTTATATTTCAAAAGATAGATTTTTTAAAATAAAATATAAATATAAAATTATATGTTTTAATTTAATAAAAGAATTTAAAGAAAAAGAAAATATTAATAAACTTATGAAATATGTGTAATTCGGTGTGTAATATGAGATTTTGACAAGTAAAATTAGATTTTTTAATTTAATAAAAAAAAAATATATTAATAAATTTATGAAAAATGTGTAAGTCTGTGTGGAATATGAGATTTTGACAACATTTAAAAATAAAAAATTCAATGTTTGGGCATACAGGTTTTAGTTATGATGAAATTTAAAGACATTCACAGTTTTAATTTCATTTCAAGTCAAGTTATCAAAATCAAATAAAAGCTTTAAGAAAATTAGTGTTAATAACTAGCTAAGGTATTGGATAATTAGGAATTAGATAGGAGAAAAATAAGAATTACTAATTAGATAACAAAGATGTTATCTTCTCATATGAGAAATGACAAAAGGAATTACTTTTTAATAAAAATAAATAAAATAGAATAATGTTAACATTGTTATTGACTATATAAGATATTAGACAAATAATATTTAAGGATTAGATAAAAAGGATCATGTGTTTATATGAGAAATTATAAAAGAAATAAAATATTTTAATATAAATATAGATTTTGATGGGGTGTCGAAATCTATGGATAAATTTGAGTAATTTCATACGAAACATTTTAGATGTTTTTTATTCGTATGATGTTTCTAATTGAATATCTAAAAGAGTTTTTAAATATTTATATAAATAATTTGTTCTTGTATGGTTTAATATATGATTTCATTATGAATCACATGGTAATTTCTTTGATTTTATATGGTTAGAGTGGTGAAATTATTTATAATTTTTTTGTTTGTTTAATATGCAAGTTTCAAGAAAGTTGTAATTTCTTTCTTGACCAAAAACATCTTTTTTCAATTTAAGGGTTGATTTTAAAGTTTTTGTAAATAATAGTAGAGGATGTTTAGGTGATGGCTCTATGTTTTACCCCGAAAAAAAAAGAGTGTATACTGGTATCAACACTTTTCAATTTAGAGGGTGTTTTGGTGTTTTTTATGCAAAAATCATTATTTTTAAGGCTAGAGTTCTCGTTCCTAGTATAAAGTTCTCGTTTCATAGTATAAGTGGTTAGGAGTTCAAATCAATCCACATGACATCATATTAAATACGCAGATCAAAACAGACAATGATCCAGTATCACTATGTCTAGTATAACCTTCACTATTTGTTCTCCACATGTGTCTATGTGTCTCCATATGTCCATGTATCTCTCTTACATGCATAATTCTTTTATTTACAGGTGTAATGTCCCCAAAAATTGAAAATAAAAAAAATTATTAGGCTATTCAAAACTACCTGGGCTAGAGATTTTTGGACTTGCGGAATGTGTCATACACTATTTGTACTGTTGTTTTTTCATAAGTTTTTCTTACGTCTTGCTTCCTTAATTTCAATTATTATTATTACTGTTTTACTTAAGATGTCAAAATGTTGATTACTATGCAATTCTTACGGTTATGTATTGTTGTGTATGTTAGACACTTGATTATGTACTTTATTGATTATAGCATGCACTTGTTGTTGTTTACATGGTTATAACTTAGCTTTGTTCTTGGAAACAAAGGGGTGGAGTGGAGGGTCTAGTTCCCCTTGTTACCCCGAGAGGTAACACTTTCTACTTGACACAACAGGCTTACATAGTTCTGTCGAACTAAGGCATTCTTATCCTGTTTATGTGCAGGTATACTTTGCGATAGATAACTTATTTATAATTCTTAGCGAAAGGTACTGATCATTGATTGCTAGTGCTCGCATTTGCAGCCCTATCATTTTACGATGTTAGTTAATATTACTCATTATAAAGTGTATGCTAGTGACGTGGTCACTACAGACTTAATCATTTATGCAATAATGAGTTATTATTGATGTGATAATTATTTACTATGTTGTAAATGATTACAACTTGATTATGCCCTAGTGTATACTTCCTATAAGGTTTTATTCTCTCTATTAGTAGAAGGATAAAATATACTTACCAAAAACCATAGTTTTAAACATTCTATGGAATATGATAATTATTTACTATGTTGTAAATGATTACAACTTGATTATGCCCTAGTGTATACTTCCTATAAGGTTTTATTCTCTCTATTAGTAGAAGGATAAAAATATACTTACCAAAAACCATAGTTTTAAACATTCCATGGCATATTGCATATGCCATGGACCTAGGACTTAAGCCTAAGTTTAAACGTTGCATAAGGGGTTTATACATATCACGTAGAATGGAAATGTATGTTGATGTATCGTGTATGAACTATAGGATAGTGGGGTTGGAGGGTGTTAATGGGAAACATGTTGGTGCATTCAATGTGCATTGGAAAGAGTGGCAACCTCGCTTAGGGCATGGCTCAATGAAGGGGTTTGGTCATTTGCAGCTTGGTTGCTTACCCTTTGCTCCTGTGAGGTATGGAGAATGTGAATTTCATGGAAAGGATAGGTATGATAATGTTTGGTTTCGTAGAATTTTTTCTTATTTTATCTTATTCAACATTTCATACTTCTCATCCTTGTTATCGTAGTGTGGTTGGAGGTTACAGGGATGGTGAGGAGAGGCATGGTTCATAGCTCAAAATACAAGCTGTGGGAAAAACCATACCTTTACAGTAATCCTATTAAACATGTCTTCACTTGTTATCTCTTGGTTTCGTGGTTAAGAATATGTTTCACTCGTTGTTGGTGGGGGTGTGCTTGGGGTCTGGTTCCAAAAGATGCGTTTTGGTTTGGGTTTGAATGTGTCTAGAAAGAACTCTACATTTTGTGCAGCAACATCCTTGGGGTTTATTGCAGGGTTTCAATGACCATCGGGCCCTGATCTTACAATGTTTTGGATTTGTAATTAATATGGTGAAACAGGAAGCAAAGAGAGCCTGGGTACCTTCGACAGGCTCTGTGTGTATTTTATAATTAGTGTTTTGGTTTATGATAAATGCAATGGGAAACACCATTTCTTGCAATGGCCAAAGCGAACGACTGTGTAACTTGGTAATGGCTTTATAAGACTGTGTCTATAAATATATTCATGCTGCGTTTATTTCAATAGTTATTATGCTTGGACTATGTGTACTTTACATTAGTTGTATGCGTTGGTTTTGTAGATGACTTAAGTCATAGCGTTATGGATTTCAAGCCATGTCGTGAATGGCGTTGGCACTCACCATTTTGGCTCTGATTGATTAAATGGGTGCATAGTTACTATTTATATTTATAATGTATATTTGAAAAGAAAAGTCGACTATGGGTGCAAGATTTTCGTTGGCAGAAGAGACTGTTGGTTAATTTGTAACAGGGTTTATATTATTTTCAAGCTATTAATTTTTATAATAAAAAGGCCGAGGCCATAGATTACAACATATGTGAATTAAAAGGGTCTTACAAACTCTTTGTAAAGGATTTAAGTTTCAAATAAATCCTGCATGTAAATGGTACAACGTGGCTTTGTAGAAAGTAACGAGACTCTACAGGATTCGATCCTGGGTCATTGTCTGAGATGAGGATTATAAAACATGGGATGATATTTGGGCATTTAATTGTCCTCGGGATTCGATCCTACGATCTCTATGTAAATACCTTGATGTTTAAATGATTACTACATATGTATTATTATTATGGTTTTATTATGGCATGCGATTTGGGCTTCGACACTGACACCGGTTGATACTGTGACCTTTGTGTATTTATATGGTCTTTAAGGAATTACTATAATGATTTTATGGTTGTGTTTTAATTGGTAGGTGCAGGTAATATTATGTTCGACCTTTTATTTTAGGTCATACAATTCTTGTTATGTAGATTTGTTAGGTGGATTTTAATATTAGATGGGTTGTATTATTACTTATGTAATGTCTTAATAATGTTGATAATAATGTTATTGTTTATACTTGGTAGATATAGATAGTATAGAGGTTATAAATCGTGGAAAAATTATATGGTATTGATACTTGGAATGTTAAATGGTTTATGATAATTCTGGTTTTGAGAAGAATGCTAATATTTATCTTGATTGTTTAGCATGAATTTATTTATGGTTTTTGTCTTAGCTTGGTTACTTTAAAATTCATGGTTTATCTTAGATAAAGAATACTGTTGTTTATAATATTGTTAAATTAGTATTTATAGTTTGGTTTTATACTTGATAATACATATGTACAGTTTTTATTAGATCTCATTTATAATATATCAGTTTTTTTAAATCTATAATTAGTTTTGTTTTAAAACTGGAGCTAAACCTAGTCTTATCTCTAAGCAAGGCTCTACTGGGAATATGAAATCTACCGGTAGCGTTTCTACACAACATATAGGACAAGTTCTTAGAAATAAAACCTAATTTTTAAAAGAATAGAGTTTAAGCTATCAAAGAGAATGCAGTAGTAAAATGGAAAGGGAACAAAACCCTTCATGAATATTTAAATAGCGATTAAATTACGAAAGTAAAACTGAAAGAATGAAATATTTGATAGGTATAGTACAAGAGATAATTTACATGCTAGGGTTTATAATTTAAAATGTAAACCCTAGAAGAATTTGACAGCGAAAAAAAACAATACATAGGGTTACAATATTTAATATAAACCCTTGCATAATTTATCTAGCCCTTATTCTAAGAATTGAAATAGGTAGTCCAAAAAATCATACCTGAAAAGTTAAGCTCCTTTAATGGTTGAAACCTACACACTCAAATACACAGCATTAACAATTCATAGGCAGATCTGACCTATGTATAGATGACTAAATCACTTGGAAAATACCACGTTCCACACAACCATGACCCGGATCCATTCCTAGTTTAAATATGGACCCCCCCAAGATGGTTCCAACATGCAAGTAGCTTAGAGCTCCGAAGGTGAGGCTTCTGTAGTTTGTATATTAGGTATGGATTAGTTCTCCTTTTCCTCTTACGGTTATCTTCTCTAAGAACTCTCTCTTCAGAATTTTCAGGAAGAATAATGACTCCAAAAAGATATCATGAGATCCCCAAGCTTCTCTTTGGATTGGGACTTTATAGACAGACTTTTCAGTCAAAGGGGCAGTTAAATCAAAGATTACTTCATTTCTTGATTTAACCCTTTTATTTAATTTAGTATTTTTAATATTTTAACTTAGGAACTTTTAACTAGTTCCTAATTGGACTTTTATGGGTATTATAATATTTAACATTTATCTTAGTAATAATAATAATAGATGGAACTTTGCCTTCTTTCTTACACTATTAATATTTTTACTATGTGTACTTTTTATACATACTATGTATAAAATATATAATAATATATTATTTGTTAACATTCGTCTTAGGGTATCCCATATTGAGATCCCTAGACTTACGACACATTCTTCATTAAGGTCATCAGGTAGATGGTTAGGTCTACTAGGAAAGGAAACTCTAAACATCCTTACATGTTGGATTCCCTTGTATAACATGGTAGTTCTTCAGTACTTGATGAGAATATATAAATTCAAAGATTCATTTAATCACTTATAAATAAGTCAAATGAGATCAATATTTTTCTTGAGTTGTTTTCACTCAGGAATCATTAATTCTTTTCAATAACTCCTAGCGCTTACCAGAGCCCATACTCAACGCTAAAAATAGGGAGTTTTAAACTTACTTCAATTCCAGAGCTCTTTGCTCCACACTAACGCTAGGATGTACTTGTATGATACACCTAGGGATACAATGGCTAAGGATTCTATGTTCCAGAGCTTATGCTCAACATCAACATGGAAGGCTTCATGGATTATTCCCAACACTTCCAAATGATCTTTTCATGTGTTCCAAAGCTTCATGCTCAACACAAGTGTCTTAACACTCATGTGCTCCAGGGCTTCTCTCTCAGCACAAATATAAGTACTCATGTGCTCCAGGGATTCTTTCTCAACAAAAAACATCAATTTACCCATGTGCTCCATATCTCCTTGCTCAACACAAAACGTCTCATCAATCATGTGCTTCAGGGTCCACAACCAACACAAAAATATATATATATATATCATAGGCAAATCGCTTATGCTCAGTATATCAAACAAATAACCATGTTCATATGCAATGTGGTCTTCGACCCATTATATCATAATAAAAAATCAAAGTAACATCATAATCAATGGGGTTCATGCTCATAAGTGTTAGGTCCAAAGTTCGGGATATTACATCCCTTCTCGCTTAGAACAACATTGTCCCTGCTGATCTAGGGACTCAGAATGAGATCATCAAACAAGGTAGGGTAAGCCTTTCTCATGGTGGCTTCATCCTACCAACAGTAGAGGAAATTTCAACTCAAAATGGCCCTCCAAAAAAAATTTAATAAAATAATAGTTAAAATAATAAAATAATATTTATTAATTTTGGAGGAAGAAAAGAAAAAACTACTATTTTGTTTGTATTTTCGACATATCTCCCCATTTTTTTACTCAAATTTCGATCGGGAGAGCTCGTTGGATGCAGAATTAAATTCCACATCCAATGAGTACCCACTCGGCATACTTTTGATGGACCCCACTACCCCAAAAACAAGAAATACATGAAAAAATGTGATCATGACACATCATCACATTTTTTAATGTATTTCTTGTTTTTGGGGTAATGGGCTCCATCAAAAGTATGCTGAGAAGGTACTCGTTGGATACATAATTTAATTCTGCATCCAATGAGCTCTCCCGATTGAAATTTGAGTAAAAAAACAGGGAGATATGTCGAAAATACAAATAAAAAAATAAATTTTTTTATGATACATATCCCCAAATTTATATTAAAAAAGGTGTTTAAGACATGTACGGTATTTCAAATTTAAATCAATTTCATTGGCTAACAAGGGATGACATGGAATTTGAGTTAGATTTAAAAGGCCCATTTTGAGTTGAAATTTCCTCTAATGGTAGCCTTATTGGCTTCGAAGTGATTCCATTGCAATTTCAATTGGACTACGATGCGCTTCATGAGATACACCTCTCTCTTGTCCAATATATGAATAGGTTCAAGGGAAAACTCCCCTTCAAGATCCACCTGTAATAAGGACCAATCAACCACATGTTTAGCATCATAAACATATTTATTTAACAATGATGCATGGAAAAAATTATGGACCCTTATGTGTATGGGTAATGCTAGTTCATATGCCAATGGCCCTCTCTTGGACAGTATTTCAAAAGGTCCACAAAACCTAGGTGCTAACTTACCACACCTTCCCAAGATTAACGAGCTCCGTTTTGCTTTTACTTTGAAGTAGACACGGTCTCCTATTTGATAATATTTATCTTTTCTTTTCTTATCCACGTAACTTTTCTGGTAGTCTTGTGCTTGTTTAAGGTTCACCTGGAACTTGGTAACCAACTATTCCAAGTCCTTTAATAAATAAGGCCCTAACATGAGCCTATCCACCGAGCTATCCCAAGTAACAGGTGTTCTACACTTCCTTCCATAGAGTACCTCAAAGGAACTCATCTTGGATAAAGTCTAGTAGTCATTGTTATACACAAACTATGCAAGATGTAGGTAGTATTCCCACTTAGTGGGGTTGTTCATGACATACATCCTAAGCATGTCCTCAAAAATCTAGTTTACCCTTTATGTCTTCATGTCTGTCTATGGGTGATAAGGAGTACTAAAGTTCAACTGCATTTCTAATCCAAAGAATAAATATCTCCAAAATTTTCCTGTAAACTTATCATCTCGATTCAAGATGATTTCCTTGGGTATCTCGTGCAATCTAAATATCTCCTTCAAGAATATATCAACAATGTGTACTACCTTGTAGGTCGACTTCACTGGAATGAAGTGTGCTGCTTTTGAAAATTTGTTACAAAGATGGAATCATTTTGTTTCTTACTTTTCGGTAGAATGGTGATAAAATCCATACTAATAACCGCTCACTTCCATTTCGGAATGGGTAGTGGCTGAAACAATCCCAAAGAGTGCTGGTGCTCAGCTTTGACCAGTTGACATTCCTGACATTTCATGATAAACATCGCAATGTCGGCCTTTAACTTAGGCCAGAGAAAATGTCTCTTGACAACGGATATCATCTTTTGATATCCCAAATGCCCCAATTGGGTTGTCTGATGAAATTTCATGAGGATGTCAAACCAAATGTCCCCTCCTCCCAGAATGTACAATCTCTCCTTGGACCATAGCAATCTTGTTTCGTCTACCTTGTACTCTTTCTATTGTTGAAACAACATGTCCTCTTGTACTTTCTTGAGGATTTCTTGAGGATCAAATCTGTTGGCCATTCTAATCCTCTCGTGAAATCTGAATCCTTTTGAGTTAATTTCACCCCATATATCATATGATTTCGTTGACTCAAAGCATCAACAATCTTGTTCTCTTTTACCTTAATATGCTTTAGTTCGAAATGGTACTCGCTAAGAAAATCCAACCATACGACTTGCCTAGCATTTAGATTTGGTTGCTCAAATAGATATTTCATACTCATATTGTTTGTTTTTAGAAGGAATTTCCTTCCCATGAGGTATTTCCTCCACATCTTCAATGCGTGAATGATGGCATCTAACTCAAGATCGTGGATGGGTTAATTCTGCTCATGTCCTTTTAACTCTCGCAATCCATAATAGATTGCATAATCATTTTGTAAGAGGACTCCTTCGAGCCCTTTCTTTCTTGCATCTATGTAAACAAAATCCCCATTGGGATCCGCAATTCATAGTATTGGTTCAGTTGACAAAAGTTCTTTAGGCCTTTGAAAACTTTCCTCACACTTGGTCGTCCATAAGAACTTATTTCCCTTCTTTTGCAAGGAAATCATGGGACACTATATTCTCAAGAAGTTCATAATGAGCTTTCAATAATATATGAATAATCCCAAAAAGGACCTAATGTTAGTGACACTATTAGGGGTAGGAAAGTCTTCTATGGTTCTAATATATTTTGGGTCCATATCTATCCCTGTCTCAGAGATAACGTGACCCAAGCAGTGTATCTATGGTTTGTAAAAATCACATTTACTAAACTTAGCGTAAAGCTGGTGTTCTTGTAACACTCGTAGTACTGCGAAGGTTCTCTTCATGTTCCTCTTTACTCTTAGAGTAAACTAGGATGCCATCTATAAAGACCAAAACAAATTTATCCAGATAATTACTGAATATACTATTCATCATACACATAAATTTCATGGGTGCATTGGTTAACCTGAACGGAATTCCTACAAACTTGTAGTGATTGTACCTTGTATGAAAGGAGGTTTTGTGAATATCCCCATCGTGAATACACATCTGATGGTACCTGGGTCGCAGGTCAATTTTTGAAAAGATCTTGGCTCCTCCTACTTGATTGAACAATTCATGGATCCTAGGGAGTGGGTATCGATTCTTGATAGTCATCTTGTTAAGTTGAGGGTAATCAATACACATCCCCATCGTACCATCCTTCTTCTTTACAAAAAATATCGGTGCTCCACAAGGGGACACACTTGATTGGATATATCCTTTCTCAATCAACTCCTGCAATTTAAGTTTGAGTTCCACCAACTCTCGTGCACTCATGCGGTAAGGGGATTCTGAAGCCAAAACTTATCTTGGTGTTAGTTATATGGAAACATCTAGGTCTCATTTGGAGGTAATCCATGGATTTCCTTAGGGAATATGTCCTTGAATTCTACAAGAATGGGAAAATCCTCTATGCATTGTTTTCTCTCAGCCTCTATGTCTCAGATATTTATTGCAAACAACTTGCAACCTTTTTTAATTCTCTTCTTCACTTGTAAGGAAAATATATGCCTTAGTGATAATTTCTTCAGTATGCCTTGAATATTCACTTGATACGCTTGGCTATCTGTACACAATATTGACTTGTGTAAGTAATTGAGCATGACATGGTACTGTTCCAACCAGTCCATGTCGATAAGTATATCATACGATCCTAAGGGTAGGATTTTCAGGTTTACTTTCGTTGGATAACCATTCAAGTTTACCTCATAGTCTTTAACTAATTCCAAAACTTTCCATTTTGTTCCCATGGATAATTGTACCAGCCACGGTTTATAATGTTTTACTTTTCCTATTTTGCATACATCAACAATTTTTGGTGATACATAGCTCCAACAAGCATCGAGGTCAATCAGTTTTGAAATAAAAGTGTTTAATATCTTACCTTCTATATCAACCATGGTATCCTGATGGTATTACTATCGGTCATCCAAGGTTGCATAAATCCGCCGTGTTTGATCTATGTCCTCGATCGTTGGTTCTTCTTGTATTCTGTGCAATACCCCATTGGTCCTTTTCTTACAATCTTGGGCATAATGAGGCTTGCTCCACTTCCAACATTGGATCCCCCAGCTACTACTAGATTGTTAGAATTTGGAGCTGGTACATATGGTTTTGTACCTGATTTTTTGAAGTTCTTGTTTGCTGGAAAAATGTTGTTTTCTATTTCCTGTACGGGGGTGGGTTAAACCCTATTTTGCAATTACCAGATAAGTTCTTAGACCTATCTGTGTTCCTGTTCATGTTCTATTGCCTTAGCTTCCCATGATAATAGAAGAGCTTATATTTGTGCAATGCAGTGTCCAAGGTTTTAGGCATGTTGAGCTCAATCCTTTCCTGAAAGTTGGGAGGAAAACATCTTAAAAATTGATGGATTTTTAAATTTTCATCCTTGATGTATGGTACATAATGTAACAGATCTAGAAATATGTTAATAAAAGCATCCATAGTCATGGATCCCATACATAGCTCGTGAAATTCTTTCACTTTTCTATTGAAGAACCTTTCCGACATATATTTTTCTTGAAAGATTTTGCGGAAGTTACTCCAGTGTATTTACCTCAACTCATATTTCTTGGTATGTTTCAGATTTCTCCACCATCTCACCGCGTTTCCATTTAAGTTATAGATGGAAAGTTGAGCCTTCATCTCGCTTGAGTAGTTATGAACTTGGAAATAGTTTCTCATACCCAACAACCATTCTTCAACTTTTGCCCCCATGTTCACTTCCCGTTCATAGGTCGGGGCTCTAATTTTTCTGAACTCCCCCTAAAGATTGTCATCACTTATTTGTTTCTTTATGTATGGAGAAAGAGAGTCATCACTAGAAGGACTATGATGATCTCCTTCCAAAGGTTCAGGGGTATGTTCCTCTTTTTCTTCTTCTCTTGGGCTGCTAGCCTGTTTATTGCAAGGTTTCCTTTTGAACCTGTTTGTGGAATGAGTGGGTCTCCCCTTCGGGATTCCTCCCGTCATATTTCGTAGCAATGATTCATTGATTTCTTGTTGTTCCTTTATTTCATTTAGATCATCATCTCTAAACCTTCGCAAGTCTGCTTGAAGACTTTGTATGGTTTTCATAATGTCATAATTCAGTTCCACTACCATTTCTGCTTCCTGGGTGGGGTAGTCAATTTCCCTTGCCGGCTGTTATCTTCTTCATTGTTCATGACCTGAATTGTTCCGTAAAAATTTCCTGAAATTGCAAATTTTGAATAGCAAATTTTTTTTTTGTTAGTTAACACAATTTAAACATTCTTTATTTTCCTTGCAAGGAATGTCTCGTATGCCCATTAGGTCTCTTAGTGCTGAAACTGGGCTCTAATACCACTTGTAATTTCTCCAAAAATTGAAAAAAATATATATTATTAGGCTAGTCAAAACTCTCTATGCTAGACATTATTGGACTTGCGGAATGTGTCGTACTCTATTTGTACTTCTATTTTGTCGTAAGATGTTCTTACGTCCTGTTTCCTTACTTTCAATTATGATTATTACTGTTTTACTTAAGATGTCAAAATGTTGATTACTATGCAATTCTTACGATTATGTATTGTTGTGTATGTTAGATACTTGATTATGTACTTTATTGATTATAGTGTCTTCTTGCTGTTGTTTACATGGTTATAACTTAACTTTGATATTGGAAACAAAGGGGTGGAGTGGTGCAACTAGTTTCCCTTGTAACCCAAAGAGGTAAAAGTTTCTACTTGACACAACAGGATTACTTAGTTCTATCGAACTAAGGCCTTCTTATCCCATTTATGTGCAGGTATACTTGGTGACAGATAACTTATTTATAATGCTTAACGAAAGGTACTGATCATTGATTGATAGTGCTCGCATTTGCAGCCCTATCGTATTATGCTGTTGGTTAATATTACTCATTACAGACTGTATTCTAGTGATGTGGTCACTACATCCTTAATCATTTATGCGATAACAAGTTATTATTGATGTGATAATTATTTACTATGTTATAAATAATTACAACTTGATTATTCCATAGTGTATACTTCATATAAGGTTTGATTCTCTCTATTAGTGGAAGGATAAAATATACTTACCAAAACCCTTATTTTTAAGCGTTCCATGGCATATTGCATGTTAACCCAAAAATCCCCCACATAGCTCTCTATGGCCTACACCACCCATGGACACCATCTCACAACACTTATTTCACTCCATAAGACCTTCCATTTGACCCCCACACCTCCAAAAGATCCCAAGGATGAAGAAAAGGGCTAAAAACCCTAAAAAAAGAGCCCAGAATAGCCCCCTAGGAGCTAAAGCCCTAAAAAAGGGGCTAAAACCATAAAAGGGGCTAAAGTTAGGGCGGAAGGGGCTAAAGGCCCAAAAAAGGGGATAAAGCCTTGACCAAGGGCTTAAAAGCCTAAAATCCCTTGGAAAAACTATAAAAGGAGGGTGGGGGGTCACTCTCAAAACACTCCTCACTTGCCTATTGTTATGCTGCCCGTGGATGCTTTGAGACCTCTTGCTCTCAAACCACCCACTCTCCCTCTCCTCCATCTCCATCTTATCAAGCCATTGCTTCCCAACCAAGAGAGAGGTGCTCCCATGAGCTAGGGCATGGTGGCCCATTTCCACCTAAGTGAGGTATAATTTATGTTCATATTTATTTATTTTTCTTTTCATCTCTATTTGCATTTTTTTCATTAACAATTGTTTGCAGGTCTTCTCCATTGTAGCTTAGGTTTATTTTGCAGGTTTTGGCGGTGGAACCCTAACCTACTATGTGCAGAGGGGTTCAACAATGTTTCATCTCCTATTCTTTATTTTCTGTCATTAGCTATTAGATCTGGTTTACAATAGTGCTCCATTTGCTTATGTTCTTGCTTAGATTATCTTAGTTTCAATTCGCAGTTCTATTTATGCCATATTTCATTCCATTTTTTACTATTTTCAAAAGAGTAGGAACCTACCCTTATGCCTTGTAGGCATAAGGGAGCCATTCCTGCTCCTATACTGAGGAGAAATTCTCACCATAGCTTTGGTGACTCCGCTGGGTCGATCCCATAGGATCCCTGGGCCAAAAATTTCAAATTTTCAAGTTTTTTCCAGTTTACACTAGTTTTTAGAAATCTTAGGTTAGATCTATTTAAATCTTCTTTATTTACTATTTTAGTCAGTGCCAAAGCCTCTTCTAGGCCGATCCGAGCCAGACTGACCCTAGTAACAGTTACTGTTAGCCAGATCTGACCCTACATTACCAAAAAAACCCTTTCCGGAGGAGGTCGCTCTTATTGAGGGAAAAGGTGCAACTGGGGCGCTCTTAATTGGACAACAGGTGTGCTCAGGGTGCACTTAATCCTTAGATAGGTGCGACTTCAGCCTAGAATCTCATATTGCAGCTATTTTCACCTTTTGTGCGACCCCCTCGCTCATTTCTAGAAAAAGCTAGCAGCGCCCTCGCGGGATTTAGTCAGAAATTTGTGTCCTATCACATAGAAGTTGTATTTCAGTTTAATTAGCAGTAATTTTTAGTTCCAGGGGACTGTTAGTGTGGCCCAGCCGCCTCTTTCCACCATTGCAGGTCTCTTTCAAGTTCAGTTTTTACTTTTTGCAAATCAATCCATGAACAATGTGTATATGCTAAATCAATCATTAAGGTTTAATAAAATGAACTAGCCTAACTAAAAGTAACTTAAAATTAACCATCTTGTTGGCCCCTTCCTCCTCTACCCAGTCATCATCCTCCAGGGTATTCTGGGATACAATGAAGGGTAAGCTCATATAGATCTAGGCACTTGATGGTATTTTTCCCAAACCACTCAAACCATGTGGCCTGGAAGGTAGAGGGGGTAGAGTAGGATGGCTTCTCACGGCACTAAGTGTCCTCCCTGTTGACCAACCTAGCACTTGGGAGGTGACCGGAGGAACTACGGATGGGATTAGTCCCATTGTGTTGAGAGCCCAACACCTTCTCTTGGTTGAAAAACAATATCATTGAGAGGTAGACACTTAGTTAGGACAACAATTCAGGGTTAATCACCATACTTGCTTACAAACTTCTGTTTATTGTTGCATACAAAACCATAATATGAGCTCTACCATGAATTCATAAACCATATTGCAAACCAAATACTAGAACAAACAAGAAAACCAACACACCATACCAAATAATTAACCCAACTCAGTTCATGATGCTGAGTAAGCCTTAAAATTTACCAAATTTACACTAAGTTCAATCAATTCTGCAGTCTTTGAGGACATAAGTCCCTGACTGCTTCAACTATGGGAAGTACTTGGGATTTTCCCAGAAACTCATTGTGAGGAGTACCACAGGAACCCCGAAGTAGCTGGCCGCTGAGAGGAATTGCTAAGCGAAACGGGCAATGACCCCTTCCGATTGAGTAGAAGCACCCGTGAGGAACAAGCCAAGCACTGTCTTCTGGTAGTCTTGGTGGCCAAGAGACCACCTTTAGCCAATAGGAAGTCATTGAAACTGGGGTACAAATTTCACAACCACCCGTTTCATACACAAAAGTGAACATAATTGATCCTCCACGATCTTCCTCACACCTAAGAGGCAAACCACCACCATTTGGAACACTCAGACAACACCATCATAGCCATTATCAGTAATATCCCACACCATTAGAGGGCCACACATCCTATGATTCTGATTCAAACTCATATTAGTCTGAACCAGACCTCCACACTGCACCATCAAGCCTCGTGGCTAGTGCAAACCCAGATCGATTTTTCAGTCTAACCTTAGCAAGTGGACCCACGTCCACATCACAACCTGTCACCCAAAACGTGGCAAGTGGTCCAAGCATAGTCATGCGGAATGTCATTATCCAATTGCCACCACCCATAGTGACTAGTCAAGTTGGCCCAGTGGTAACACATGGGGGAAGTGGCCCCTCCACACACATTGTCCCCCCTACAACACAAGGGGGCAGTGCACCGACCACCCACATTTCCCCTACCACCATACATGGGGGAAATGCCCCCGCTACACATACCATCCCACCCACAACACTTGGGGGCATTGTCCCATCTGCCATGGTGCCACCACAAGCACCCCCAGCCATGCAGATGCATTGTGCACCTGTAAACCCCACCCCCATTGTGGCCCCATCCCACATCAACTTGGGGTCAGAGTCTTCCCTTCATGGCCCATTTGAAATTTCCTGACTTGGCTATATTGATGAATGACCCCATCCGTCACCAAGCTTTTTTGCCACCCATTCCAACTAAGATTCCTTTAGACATCCCAAAGTTTGAAGGAAAACCCGAGGAATGTCCCCAAAATCATATAATGACATTCCATCTATGGTGCTCATCCAACAACATTGTAGACAACTCCATCAAGCTGAGGCTGTTCCAATGCACCCTTACAGGTGCCACATCCAAGTGGTACATTAAGCTGCCACAAGCCAAGTACCTTGACTTCAACTCCCTAGCCTTCATGTTCCTATAGTATTTCCAACTCCATGTCAGATATGATGAGGAGGTGGAGATCCTGCTATCCTGTCGCCAAAACACCACCACTCACATCACGGATCATATCCATGAGTGGCGGTGGCACCACAGCTTGTCCAAGATCCAACTTGATGACAGGATCTTCTTGGATTGGTTCCTCAAGACTTTTCTCCCACCCATCGCAAAGGACGTCGCATCTAAACATCCCCAATCTGAAGAAGAGGCCATACTGAAGGCCCAACAATTTGACCTCATCTATGCCCAGTGAGGATACTTGTATACTATCATTCCTGATGCTCCCCATCCAAGTACCTCCTACCGCAATGCATTGGGGGCATCCCACATAGCGAACGACATCATAGGGCCAGTCTCCCAACAACCACAGCCTCGATCGACACCACCTGTTGTTATACCCCAACCAAGCAACAATGCTAATGTTTCTTATCAAAACGAAGCTCAGGACTATCATAGAATGATGTCCCAGCCTGGAGCAACAACCTCCTATGCACAACCAATGCCACTGCAGCAGGCTTAGGCCATGGCTTGGCCAACACAACAGTATGTGGGGAAAATGCCCATGTTTGTGGCCCCACCATCCCCACAAATATACTATGCACCACTAGTGCAACAAGTCCAATCCCCCGCCCCTACTCCACCCACTCCATGGGGCAAGTGTTCGCACAACAAAACCGTCCCAACCAACATGCCCCCAACAATCAACAAGGGAAAGCTAGAAAAAATTGGCCCCACAACCAAGGTAATAACCAACCACAGGGAGGCGGTCAACAACGAAACCCTCCCAATAATGCCACGGCTAACCAGCCAGCCCAAAACCCCCCATGATAGAATCCACCAAGATGCAATGCACCATTGCAAACAAACCAACCTTGTACACTGTATGATGTTTATGGGAATTACACATTTGAGTGTCCCCTCATGGATAACACTAAGCAATCCATTCAAAATGAGGCCCAACAAGCTACCAATGCCCCCACTCAAGCCCAACCCAACTAGGCACCACAAGGACCTCCTCCCATGGTGCTTCAAAACCCACTACCAGTCCAAGTATTGGTGGCAACCACTCCCCCTCCCCAAGACAATCCCAACACTTCAAGGGCATCGCCTACAGCCAAAACATGTGTTCACCACCTAATGACCATGACCACTGAAGAGGTCAACTTACAGACTAGACGAAATCAATACGGTACCACCACCGAACCTGTCGACTCATCAACAACATCCAAATCTAAGACAACCAACCTACCTCTCCAGTTACCCCCATTCCTGCGCCCCCCCATACACAGAATCACTAATAATGCCATAGCTAGAGCTGCAGTTAGCTATAGTGTTGTGGATGATTTGGCCTAAACGCCAACTGCCATGTCCGCTCTTGAGGTATTTAAAACATGCCCAATACAACGAAATACCTACTAGCCGCTCTAGGGGAAGTAGACCCCTCCGACCCCAAGCTAATC
Source organism: Pseudotsuga menziesii (assembly GCA_001517045.1). Lineage (NCBI taxonomy): Eukaryota > Viridiplantae > Streptophyta > Pinopsida > Pinales > Pinaceae > Pseudotsuga > Pseudotsuga menziesii. The sequence continues at coordinate 283,885 of LPNX010576468.1, read as the reverse complement.
AATTTTGATATAGAGAACGGAGAGCCATGCATTCCCTCCACTATCGCCTTCCAAATCCTGATGTCCATCCGAAACTTGGTTTTGCACCGATGCATAGTGGATGGGGGGGCATCCACGTGTGTCATGTCAACCTTGGTTTGGCAGAATATTGGATCACCAATTTTGCAACCATCCTCCATGACTCTGCGGGATTATGATGGACACCCCACTAAAGCCCAAGGAATCCTCCCCCATGTCCCCATTACGTTAGTCGAGAAGACAGTCTTAATCAACATCGAAGTCGTCAACGCTCAACTGGACTACAACCTCCTCCTTCGAAGGAGTTACATGTACGCCATGCGAGGCATCATGTCAACTGTATTTTGCCTCATGATTTTCCCCCACAAAGGGAATATTGTGACGGTTGACCAGCCCACCTACCACGATCCACAAGGCTTAACAGCACCTGCCAACATTATCCCTACCATCACCACCATTGAGCCACAAGGGGCTACTACACACTCTAACGTCATCCTTGTAACAAACACTGTGGTTGAAAACACACTAACTTCCCCACCATTGAATGTGGGCCCTAGGTTGTTCACCAATCCCACCATGACGGCTCCTTTCTCGTTCGTGTCACCACCACTGACACAAAAGAAAACTGCAAACTTTTGTATGGTCTCATGAAGAACCGCTGCAGAAAAACAAAAACTGCAGCCGCAGCCCCAACCATAACCACAATAGCATCCGTGTTAGAATAATCAACCCATAGTTTACCCACTTAGACATTAATTTAATTATTTCTGTCTTATTAGCCTAGTTCATGTGTCCCAGCTTGTGCAAGTTGTCTTTTACCTATCCATAGTGGTCAAACTTGCCTTATTTGACTCATGTAGCACATGGGAAAGCCCAAGGAATGAAATCTACTTTATTCCTGGCCTCCTAGGTGCCCTTCTGCTTTTTCTACTTTATTCCCTGCTTTTTTAGTGTTTTAAGGCAAATGGAAAAGCTAGACTAGGTGAGGTGAACTAGTTTTTTGTCCTCTTCATCCTCCACTCTTTTCTCCATGAAAAAGCATGTATGAGCTGCCATTCCACCACTCTTTAGCTTTCCTAAGCCATTCTTCTAATTCGTGAGCTCCATGACAGATTTGGGATCAGCTTTTTACACCTATGGGGGATTTGCTTATTTTTAGTAAGCCTTCTTTATGCTAGATTCGAATTGCTCCTCATGCATTCGAATACCTGATGTATGTTATTTATTTAGCAACCTATTATGTTACAGGGTTGGCTATTGTACATTGATTTAATACAGTTTAGTGTTCAACTCCAATTTCAATCTCTTTTGTGAGTGATTTTGCATGATCAATTGTTAATTGTTGTGAGTAAAATTAATCTATCACTGGGTTCAATTTCCACATGGTATCATAGCCATTGTAGATCGATTTCTCTTCTTCAAAATTGTTTTGCAGGTTCGACATCAGTGACTGGGAGCCTTCTACTGACAGCCAGGACATATTTTCTAAGCTATGGATCAATCACAGAAAACTATCTTGAATCCCTTCAATTTATTTGAATGGAAAGTAGAGATGGAGATACTATTGAGAGAAAAATGCCTCTACAGGGTGACTATGGCAACAAAAGCAGAGCCCAATGCAGCTGCAGAGAAGATAAAATGGCACAACAGGAGGGATGAGGCTTATGGCCTCCTATGTCTGACTATTTCCAGAGACCTCCTTTTCCATCTTGATGGATTGACATCACCGAATGAAGTATGGGAGAAGATTTCTGATATTTTTGGAAAGAGAGATGAGATGAGGGGACATCAAATCGAAAATGAGCTGATTTCTCTGAGTCCAAATAGATTTGAATCCCTGCAGCTATATTTCTCCAAGTTCAAAGCGCTAGTTTTGTAGCTGAAACAGTGTGGGATCGAAAAGAAAGATGACTAGCTCATCCTGGCCATCCTCTTGAAGCTAGGCCCTGACTATTCAGTGTTTGTTTCGACCTTCTATGCCACAAAACTGATAGCTCGAACCTGGAAGATGCCTAGCCTTGTAGATTTCATGGAATCTCTCACACAAGAACAGGATAAGCTGGTGATGATGGGCACCATCAAACCATCCAAAGATCAAGATTTGATTGTTGGAGATTCGAAGGTGGATTCAAAAGGCAAAAAGAAAGCTAAAAAGCCACCTGAGAAAAAGAGAGACAAGAAACAGTCTCCGGAGGATCCATAAGGTCCCAAGAAGAATTACCAGAAGAAGAAAAACAAAGGTGAAATGAGCAAGTGCGCATACTGCAATAAGGGAAATCACTCTGAAAGCTCTTGTATGAAAAAGCAAATTGATATGCTGACCCAACTCCTGGAGAAGAATGGCATCTCCCTTCCAGAAAGCTCAAAGAAGAGAGAAGGAGGATCAAGTTCAGATGACAGAGAGAGAGTTCATGCATTGGTTGCTGGCACATCAAGCTCACCCAATTTTATCATTGATTATGGATCTTCAAGAAACATGGTTTTGACTAAGGCCTTATCCTCACTAGATATGTCGAAAGGACCACCTATAGTACTGGGAGATGACTCTCTCACTGAAAGTTTGGGCAAAGGGAGGATTGATCTTGATCATGGTCAGTTCAGCAATGTGTTGTATGTGCCTGGTCTTGCCTCCAACCTCTTGTCAGTGTACCAGATGACCCACACTGGGTCTCCTAATAAAGTCATCTTCTCCCCTGATGAAGTTGAGATCACAGAGATCTCAAGTGGTAGAGTCATTGCAAAACGAGTTGTGAATCATGCTCAAAAGGTATACATGTTCTCACACTTCCTACCCTACTCAAACCCCTCTGCTCTTCTGATTCATGCTAATGAAGCAAGCAAGCTTTGGCATGAAAGATTTGGCCACCTAAACTACAAATATATTTCTGATCTTAGTGAAAAATAGATGGTCATAGGGTTGCCCAAGATAAAATTTTCCAAAGGAGTCTGCCAAGGTTGTATCCTAGGAAAACACCCAGAGCACAAATTTGAGAGAGCTAGTCATGAGAGAACCTCTGCACCCCTCGAGCTGATCCACAGTGATGTTGCTGCCCCATTCCATCATATGTCTATTAGTCAGGCCAAATATGCATTGAATTTCATTGATGAATTTTCCAGGTATTGCTAGGTTCACTTCCTGAAACACAAGTATGAAGTTTTTGGCCTATTCAAAGTCTTTAAGGCTTTGGTTGAGAACCAATCTGGAAGAAAACTCAAGGCCCTCAGATCTGAAAATGGTGGTGAGTATGTCAAGTCTAAGTTTATTAATTACTATGCAGATGCGGGTATTCAGATGCAACATTCTATCCCTTACACACCACAGCAAAATGGTGTTGCTGAGAGGAAGAACAGATCACTGAAGGAGATGGCAACATGCATGATGGAGGCCAAAAATTTGCCACCAAAGTAGTGGGCCAAAGCTATAAAATGTGCAGCCTATATTTAGAATAGGGTGCCTCATAAACATCTTGATAGCATGACTCCCTTCGAAGCATGGAGTGGGCACAAGCCAGATGTGACCCATTTCAGGATTTTTGGCTCAAAGGCTTGGGCTAGAATTCCAACAGAGAAGAGGAAGGCTTTGCAGCCCCAAAGCCAAGAGTGTATTTTTGTTGTATACTTTGAAGATTCAAAAGGGTACAATTTGATAAAGTTTAGCACAAACAAATCCTTCATTGAAAGGTGTGTTCAGTTTGAAGAAGAACCACTTGCAGCAGTGGAAGTTGGAGAAGCCTCTTCTCCACCTGAACCTCAAGAAGTAAGTAAAGAGTTTGTTGAACATGCTGATTCTGATTTGTCTAGTGGAGATGAGTTTATTGCAGACCCTAACAGCCCTACAAGGAAAAAATGGGCAGCCAAGACACTACATGCAGCAGGAGAGCTAGCTGGGGAACCCAATGACCCAAGGAGGACTAGATCTCAATTTGAGAGTGGTCTGTGCATGAAGGATCCTATATTTGCTGAAAAATGATATTTGATGTTGGAGTCAGATCCTCAAACATATGAGGAAGCAGCAGGAGATCCAAGATGGCAAACAACCATGAAGGAGGAGTTCATCTCACTACAGAAGAGCAACACATGGGAGCTAGTGGATCTTCCCCCAAGGAGAAAACTAGTACAGTGTAAGTGGGTCTATAAGACCAAATTTGCTGGTGATGGTTCACCACTGAAGTACAAGGCCAGATTGGTAGCCAAGGGCTACTCACAAGTTCATGGCATAGATTACAATGAGACCTTTTCCCCAGTGGCGAAGATGGATTCCATCAGGCTAGCTCTAGCCATTGCAGCCTCAAGGAAATGGGAGGTACATCACATGGATGTAAAATGTGTCTTCCTGAATGGAGATCTCACTGAAGAGATATATATGCAGCAGCCTCAAGGTTTTTCTACTAACCCTTCTCTTGTGTGCAGGTTGGGAAAGTCATTGTATGGGCTAAAGCAAGCCCCAGGGCTTGGTATGCCAAGATCGATCGCTTCTTTCTATCACTGAATTTTGTTCGGTGCAAATCAGATCCAAATGTCTATTTGAATTTAGTTAATGGTTCATTAATGATCATTGTGTTATATGTTTATGACCTCCTCATTACAGGAAGCTCACAGGCTGAGATTGCTTCCTTAAAGGGTGCTATGAACCAAGCCTTCTCCATGACAGATTTGGGGCTCTTAAGTCAATTTTTGGGGCTTGAGATTGCTCAAACCAAAGCTGGAATCAAGCTGCACCAGTCCAAATATTCCTTGGAGTTGCTGAACAAATTCAGAATGAATGATTGCAAAGTAAGAAAAACTCCTTTCCTTTCAGGAGTGAAGCTGGAAGAAGCTGATTCTTCACCGATGGTAAACAATACACTGTATAGGAAATTGATTGGATGTTTATTGTATATGACACATAATATACCTGATATTTGTTATGCAGTAAGTGTGGCTTCTAGATACATGGATCAGCCTCATGGATCAGCCAAAAGTATCCTTAACTTTGTTCAGGGAACAAGGACACATGGGATCTTCTATAAAGCAAAATCTGATCTTGATTTGATTGGATTTACTGACAGTGATTGGGAAGGTGATAGCATAGATAGAAAGTGCACATCAGGATATGTGTTCATGCTTGCAGAAGGGTTAATTAGCTGGTCAAGCAAGAAACAGAGTGCCATTGCACTCTCATCTACAGAAGCAGAGTACAGAGGAGTTGTTAATGCAGCAACTCAATGTTTATGGTTGTAGGGTTTACTTGGAGAGTGTGGCTTCGAACCAGAGTACTCAACTACCATCTACTGTGATAACTAGAGTACCATTCAAATCTGCAAAGATCCAGTTTAGAAGCAGAGAACCAGACACATTGAGATCCATATGCACTACATTAGAGAATTTGTGCATGATGGCACCATTCACCTACTATTCTGCTCATATTTAGAACAAGTAGCTGATATATTCACCAAATCATTTTGTGAGAAGACCTTCAGCAATATCAAATCACTGCTGGGGATTGCTAATCATGTTGTGAAAGCATGAGTGAAGACAAGATTCCAAAATTTTGTTTTACAATCCATGTTTAAGGGAGGATTTTCCCAAGTTGGTTTTGCCTCTTTCCTTGTTTAAATGGACATGCAGTATGTAAAGGGTGACTAAGCCTTGTTGCTAGGACCTATAATTTTCTGATATATTACTCATAAGTCAGGCTTAAGGGGGGGTGTTAAAATAATCAACCCATATTTTACCCACTTAGACATTAATTTAATTATTTCTGTCTTATTAGCCTAGTTCATGTGTCCCACCTTGTGCAAGTTGTCGTTTACCTATCCATAGTGGTCAAACTTTCCTTATTTGACTCATGTAGTGCATGGGAAATCCCAAGGAATCAAATCCACTTTATTCCTGGCCTCCTAGGCACCCTTCTACTTTTTCTACTTTATTCCCTACTTCTTCAGTGTTTTAAGGCAAATGGAAAAGCTAGACTAGGTGAGGTGAACTAATTTTTTGTCCTCTTCATCCTCCACTCTTTTATCCATGAAAAAGCAAGTATGAGCTTCCATTCCACCACTCTTTAGCTTGCCTAAGACATTTTGCTAATTTGTGAGCTCCATGACATATTTGGGATCAACTTTTTACACTTATGGGGGATTTGCTTATTTTTAGTAAGACTATTTTATGCTAGATTCAAATTGCTCCTCATGCATTTGAATCCCTGATATATGTTATTTATTCAGCAACCTATTATGTTACAGGGTTGGCTATTGTACACTGATTTAATACAGTTTAGTGTTCAGCTCCAATTTCAGTCTCTTTTGTTAGTGATTTTGCATGATCAATTGTTAATTGTTGTGAGTAAAATTAATCTATCACTGGGTTCAATTTCCACAGTTCACAGCCGCAACATCACCCGCAGCATAAACATTATGCATAGTCACAACCACAACCCCACCCCCACATGCAACCAGCTGGGAGTTATGTTGGCTCATCACCTGTCCACACAATTCCCTTCATCTTTCCCCCACCTGGTGTCATGAGAAAGCCAGTCATGGCCACCTTAATCCTACCCAAATTTATGTTGGGGATCGCGGTGTGGTATCTAGATCCACTAGCTCAACCAGCAATGCCTCAGGTTGTGTTAACTTCGGTGCAACCTATTGCGGTTGAGTCCCACCCCCCACCCGGTCTACATAATCCAATTGCCGCACCCGCACCTGCACTTCCCCAACCCAAAAGGGATAGGGGAAAGAACACCAAAGGCACCGCAGAACCACGACAAGTTCCACCTTGTGCCATTTGTAAACAACAGGGCAATCTGACTCAAGATTTCCCTGAAATCCCAGTGATCTATGTGCATCTGGATGCCATGGATACAAATGAAAACATCCCCATGGTTGAAATCCCAATCACGCCAGTAGTAAAGAACAAGGCATTAACGACAAACCATGCTTATTCCCTTTGCAGCTTGTATGGACATTACTACCACCATTTCCAATACTTACTCAAGTTTCTAATGGCTCTTACTAACCTTCATCACCATTCCCTTGTGTTTGAGATCACCTTGATCGAAGAAATTCACCCACCACCACCTTCTTCTGACACCATGTCCATTTAAATGATGTCCAGTTTACCTAACCAGCTCATCCCCATCTCTAGCAATGGTCCATCAGACCTGTCTCTTTGTTGCTTCAACAATGATGAGGAGATACTTGAATCTTTGACTGCCCCAGAATATCCATCGGAAGACATGCACCATCACTCGTTCTTCCTCCCGGAAGACTATGTGTCGCAATGCAACCAATTTTCCATGGAGACCAAATATTTCATCCATGGGAAGGTTGACTGGTTCAAGAACCCAATCCCAGCACCCAATGCCTTCGAATAAGGGAACATGGTGAACATTTCGCAAATAATTAAAATCAACATCTCAACCAACTCTGAGATCATTGAAGAAATCACGCTGGGGGCATCTTTCTCCCTGGAAGAGGTCAATTCCTACACCACTCTCTTCCAAGAATTCCATGACATCTTCACCTGGTCATACACTAAAATTATCTGCTTAGATCCATCCATCCTGGAACACCACATCGACACATGGCCTGATGTGGCACCCGTCCACCAAAAGCAATGGCCCATCTATCCATCCAAAGTGGCTGCGGTGAAATCTGAGATAGAGAAGTTGTGCACAACTGGCTTCATTTATCCCATTTCATACACAACTTGCGTTTCTAATGTTGTTCCCATGAATAAATAACAGGGTACCATTCGTATTTGCACAGACTTCTACGATCTTAATGAGGCATGTCCCAAAGACAACTTCCCCAACTCGTTCATCGACCAGATCATCGATGCATGTGTTTTATATGAAGTCTTTTTTTTCATGGATAGTTTTTCCAAATACAACCAAATCCAAATCCAGAAAGAAGACCATCACAAGACAGCATTCACAACCCTATGGGGCACATTCGCCTACCGAGTCATGCCCTTTGCCCTCAAAAATGTTGGATCCACCTTTCGGCAAGCCATGATGCACTGCTTCCGCAATATCATGCACATCATGTCGGTTTGTTTCGACAACCTTATTGCATGGTCGCAAAACCACACATAACACATAGACAACTTGCGACAAGTCCTCATGCGATGTCACCAGTGCAGAATCTGCTTGAACCCATCAAGTTTGTTTTCTGTGTCCGCACAGGCCATCTCCAAGGATTCATCATGTCACACAAAGGAATGACCATTGATCCTGGGAAAGTCCAAATGAATTTCCCCCTAATGTCACCCCTTTGAGTGACAACGTTCTAAATTGTATTATAGTTCTTCCATTTTTGTTTTACACATTTGTTTTCCCAATTGAGTCTTATGTATCATTTCCTCTCACTGCTTCAGATGGATCACACCCCAGGTCGGTATACAGGATTCGCAGATGGAGCAAGCAGATGGTACCCAAACCTCGCCTCGCCTACATGGGTAATCTACTCCCCATCGCACGAGTTGATCCACATCGACAGAATATCGGTGGGCACCGCAAATAGCAATCGAGTGAAGTATGATGGTGTCAATGGCCTCTTGGCCGCTGCTCTACAATTAGGAATTCATCATCTCGATGTCTTCTTAGACTCCTAGCTGCTTGTTTCTCAACTGAAAAACCACTACCGAGATCGTGATCCCTGCCTCTTTAGAAAGTGCCTGCGCACTAAACACATGGTCAGAACATTTGAATCCATCACATTTACACATGTTCCTAGGAACCTCAATAGTGTCACAGATCAAATGGCTAATGATATTCTAAATTGGCACATCCATAACAGCATAAAGGAAACATACAACCATAACATAATGCATAATCATGTCTAAAAATACACACACTATGTAATAATACATCACATAGGCATTTGCATTCCACAACATAATAAAAAGACTCACATAATAAAACCATAAAAGTGCACCCATGTGCATCAAAAATATATATATAAATCCATAAGTCGCATGTCCACAACATGTCCAATACAAAATGAGAAGCCACATATGATTTCTCAATAGGATGTACATAAGTGACACAAAAACCCCTAACTCGACCAATGCACTAACAATAGCCCCACAAGGCTACTAATCTGATTCAGACCCGTCATCTGACTCGGACTTATCATCTTCCAAAGAGGATGCATCCTCTACAAGAAGACCACCTCTCACACCTATGGGATCAAATTTCCATTTCCTTATGAGACCATCGTCTCATGTTTAATTAGTCAATTTCAGGACCATTTGCCATAAGTCACCTCGATTCACGAGCCATGACATGACGATGCGAGTGTCTACGGACCAGTACTCGTATCACACTGCCCGACCGCTACTCATGCAAGCTGTCGGGCCACCGCCCATTAAGGATTGTACTATACTTTTGTTTTTGCATTTATAATTGTCTTTTTCACCGCACCACATGTAGACATATAGACCATCATCCACAAACACCTTTATTTTTCTTCCATGTATTTGGCATAGAAACATGCTCGGGCCGCCGCCCGTCAAGGACTATAATTTTAGCTTTCATTTTATTTTTAACACATAGATTGTATTTTCTTTTCACCACACCTTATGCGGGACTCTGGACCATTGTCCACAAAATGATTTCTTTTCTTGCATGTATTTGGCATATAAATGCCTCTGGACTTGTACTTACATCACATGTAGTCATGTCTGTCCTCTGCAACACACACACACGCTATCCTAACCTCTATCCAAGATCCACCTTAGTTTGCATGCCTCTGCTGTACTGTCTTGTAGGCCTCTGCCACTATCTATCCCACGCATGTATTGGTATGTTTGAGAGCCTTCTGCTCTGTCCATACTATGCGAATGACCTTTGGACCTCTGTCCACTATCCCGACATGGGGCACCGTATGTTCCACCATCGGTTGACCACACTGGAGTTTTGTTTAAGCTATTTTATGACTCCTTAAAACAATGAAAAGATCATCGAGTGTAGCTACTTCCTTTCCCGATCTCTAAAGTATAGGAAAGGGAATCTACATCGTCTCATTTACCTCCTTTTGCGGACCATGTAAACAATTTCATAAAAAGGACCTCCTTGGCACACTCAAGCCAAGACCATTCCCCTCTCCATACTTTTGTGCTTTCTCGGGCAGAGGGGCCACACTTTACGAAAAATATCACCACCGGTTGTCATTAAGCTCTTTTCCAGCCATCTCAACAAGAAAAGATCACCGAGCAAACTTGGTTTCGTTCATGCTCGTAAAAGTATTTGAATGACCATCCAGTCAATATAGGTTTAACCTTTTTCGTCCTGAATGGAATACCAATGGTAAAGAATTCTCTCATCCCCTCCAGGATGGGCGAGCTCTCCTATGTATGCTTTTATCCCATTTCAGGAAAATAATACTACCAATGAAAAAGAGCCCCCACTGGAGTCTTCTTCATGCTTTCAGACTCTCTAAAATTGAAATCACCAGCGAGCACTTACCTTCTCGGGCTTGCTAAAAATCCACGATATCATACCACAATGGTGTCCCTAGACAACACCCCATAGAAAATAGTTTGGAAGCATCCCCACATTGGGTCTGCTTTGTTCAGAGTACTCTGCAATGTGTCTTCCTTGGATCCCATCAGTATCAAAAGTGTCCACCTCGTCCAACTATTTCCCATCTGCAATGACATTCCTAGTATTACAGCTATGATCCCACTCCCTTGAGTCAGTTTCATTTGCTGCCTGGTCCACCTTGCTATCATACTCTGAACAAAGGAAGTTTGTGTCTCCCACTCCCCCCTTTCCCCTATTCAATTCTTTCCCTTCCCTCCCACCCCCCCAATTCAGTGAGTCAGCCCGTAGATTACTTCACACCTTTCGGTTATCCCTCGTGCCACTGGCTAAGGAAACATCATTGCCTTATCTAGGGGCAGGTCTCCCTATGTCAATGCCAACACACATATTCCAGAGGACAGACCTTGTTGGTCTCTCTGGGCAGACCCGAGTTTCCTTTAATGTACCAACAAAACCCCTAGCTTACTGGCCCTTTCGGCAACAGACCGCAGAACAGCCTGAAGTCTCACCCGAACTGATCTTGGATGGGTTGGCTAAGGACTCAAGTGTCCTCAGTCAGGTTCTATAGCATCCTGGTGATCACGCGACTCTTCTTAGTCAGCGGTTTCTCTCTGCGATGGTGACCTTTCTTACTTGCTGGTCCTGGGAAGGAGCAATCTCTTATCGCATCACCGATGTTAGCGTGATGCACAAAATATCTCCTCTACTCGGCTCTTAACCTGTGATATCTTACACCGCAGTTCCTCTGGTAGTGCGATATCACCTTTATATACTGTGATATCCTTTACAGTAAGGCTTCAATATGACTCTCATGGTCCAATGGCTGCTCTCATAGTATAATAGTTAAGCTAAACAGCCTCACTTAGACTCCTACAGTCTAATATACTTAACATCAACTATGCTCAACTTGCTGAACTAATATGCAGCAATCGCCTAACAATGTAACTGCAACTATCATGCATCAAGTACTGAGAACTCGTATACATAATACTTAATAGATTCAACTCATAGTTAATCTTCCACTCTACTGTAACTAAAGATAGCATACATTTACTCATTCATTAACTCGTAGTAAAGTTCATGTAATGAATAACAGATAGCAGATAAATAAAGCACAGTCACATGAATATTCGCACAACACACTGATTCTACGTGGTTCACCTCCAGGGGTGAAGCTACGTCCACAGGAGCTGGTTTTTATATTATATCTTGAGAGAGTAAACACAGTTCCTCTACAACCTGATGTGCAGCTTGAGATATTCTGGGAAACTCCGTGCACACCACTAGGAGCCCTTCTCTCTTAGATCTCTTCTCTTATATTTCCTTCTCTTACAATATACTCTTCTTCTCTCTCTCTCTCAATCCCTGCAGATTGTTCAATCCCTATGGATTTTTACATACATGCTCTAGGGGTCAGCTACTGGTTATAGTGAGATAATACAGATGGACTAACAGAACCAGAGCTCGATTCTTACAATACTGAGACACTAGAGACACTTAGCTAGCTAAATGACTCAGAAGGATAAATGTCTAACTGTCTAAATAGCTACCCAAATGTCTAACCTTTTACAATACAAAATACATCCTTATATAGGCGGCCCGAAGGTATCGCCATTACAACATTGTGGGCCTATCCCAACAGTAACCCCAAAAACCCTAAATGTGAAAGTCGGCCCTTCTGTACTTAAATTGCTGCTTTTCGTCACACCATATCTTTCTGCAATCTTCCACGCTTCCCAGCACTGATCGTGGGTATGGGCATCACTTCCTCAGTCACTCCACTTTTG
>LPNX010576468.1:72550-268973 GCA_001517045.1 Pseudotsuga menziesii | reverse complement strand
GTTTAGGACTCGAAAAACCGCCGAAAAATAACTAGGAAACTGCCACAATGAACAATTGTTTTGAGCCAGTGGAATAGGTGGGTGGCCACCGATCTCCATCTGGATCATTTGTCCTACATCTTCAATGCCTCGGCCCGTTGCTCCTTTTCCTTTATGAGGGTAGCTGAGCCCTCCTGTCTTCGCCACTACCTTAAGTGCAGTGGTTGATCTCTCTCTTCTCGGCCGCTCAGGTACTATTATTCTTTGACTTTCTTGTCCCTATGTAGTAGCTTTTCCTGTAGCTTTGGGACCCTACTCCAACAGTCCCCTAACACTTACTTATGGCTCTTCCCTAAGCCACTAACAGCTGGCTTCTCCTGCTGTAGCTTCTCCATGGCATCCTGCGAAGTCCTTGCGAATCTCACTCGAAGTCCTCTGACTTTTTTGTTCATAGCTTTGACACACCCTTGTGCTGTTTGAATCATAGCTTGACTAATGCTGGAGTCTTCTGTATCATCAATTTCACTCTTGCTTGTAGTGAACTCCTTGACCTTCTGCTCAACCGCATCGATTAGCTCTGCAATCTATTCCTGATATGGTTGAAGCAAGTTATTGAATTGTATCTCCCTTGCTCTTAACCGTTGTGCTTCCTGTTGCAAGTGGTTCATCTCCATAATATTCTTCATCTTTGCAAGAGATCCTAAGCTCTTGAATTCTTCCCTCATTCCTGTCATGGCATTCTCTATGTTCTGGATGCTCTGCTGCAGTTCCATTCTATCTGGGAGCTCATCTAGCTCCTACCATGTCTTCGTCACATCGGCTAGTAATGACTCTCCATCATCTATGCAACTCTTCATCTCTGTTGAAGCAAATATAAAGGCCTCGGCCCTTGCTTCCTTGTCTTCCTGTGGTGTGCCTGGTGCTCGAGCCTCAAGCTCATCAATCTGTGCTTTGTGATCTTCCTCCATATTAGTCACTGTCTCTTCCAGAGCCTTTTCTCTATCTGGAACTCTTCTTACCTTCTGCGATAGAGATAAGGAAAACTCGATGTTACACTAGGGTAACTCCAGTGCGATGCTCTGTAGGGTTTGGCTGAGATCCTGTTCTCTTTCTTCATATGTTCTTATCTCATATGCCTTTGTCTGAATTCCTGCGGTGAGTTCTGCATTCTTCTGTTTCAGCTAGGTGTTCTGTTTATAAGTCGCAAGATCTCTATCCCTGAGCTCTGCGGCTAGCTAATGCTGGATCATTTGTAATTGATCAACGGGGAACTCTGCGAGATTAACATCGATAGGTTTTCTAATCTGTAGGTTGTTCTCTCTGGGCAGAACCGGGTTTCCTTTAATGTACCAACAAAACCCCTAGCTCACTAGCCCTTTCGGCGACAAACCGCAGAATGACCTGAAGTCTCACCAGAAGTGATCTTGGATGGGTTGGATGACGACTCAAGTGTCCTCAGTCAGGTTCTGTAGCATCCTGGTGGTCGTGCGACTCTTCTTAGTCAGCATTTTCTCTCCACGATGGTGACCTTTCTTACTTGCTGGTCCTGGGAAGGAGCAATCTCTTATCGCATCGCCGATGTTAGCGCGATGCAAAAACTATCTCCTCTGCTCAGCTCTTAACCTATGATATCTTACACCATGGCTCCACCAGTAGTGCGATATTGCCTTTCTATACTGTGATATCCTTTATGGTAAGGCTTCAATATGACTCTCATGGTCCAATGGCTGCTATCATAGTATAATAGTTAAGCTAAACAGCAGAATACTTAACAGATTCAACTCATAGTTAATATTCCACACTACTGTAACTAAAGATAGCATACATTTACTCATTCATTAACTGGTAGTAAATTTCACGTAATGAATAACAAATAGCAGATAAATAAAGCACAGTCACATGAATAGTTGCACAACACACTGATTTTATGTGGTTCACCTCTAGGGGGGAAGCTACGTCCACGGGAACTAGTTTTTATATTATATCTTGAGAGAGTAAACACAGTTCCACTGCAACCTGATGTGCAGCTTGCGATCTTCTGGGAAACTCTGCACACACCGCCAGGAGCCCTACTCTCTTAGATCTCTTCTCTTATATTCCCTTCTCTTACAATATACTCTTCTTCTCTCTCTCTCTCTCAATCCCTACGGATTGTTCAATCCCCGTGGATTGTTACATGCATGCTCTAGGGGTCAGCCACTGGTTACAGTGAGATAATACAAATGGAATAATAGAACCAAAGCTCGATTCTTACAATACTGAGACACTAGAGACACTTAGCTACCTAAATGACTCAGAAGGCTAACTGTCTAATTGTCTAAATAGCTACCCAAATGTCTAACTTTTTACAATACAAAATACATCCTTATATAGGCATCCCGAAGGTCTCGCCATTACAACACTGTGGGCCTGTCCCAATAGTAACCCCAAAAACCCTAACTGTGAAAGTCAGCCCATCTATACTTGAAATACCTCTTTCTGTCACACCATAGCTTTCTGCAGTCCTCCACGCTTCCCGATGCTGATCGTGGGTATGGGCACCGCTTCCTCGGTCACTCCGCTTCTGTCCTTCGTCTTCAATGCCTCAGCCCGTTGTTCCTTTTCCTTTATGAGGGTATCTGAGCCTTCCTATCTTCGTCGCTACCTTAAGTGCAGTGGTTGAGCTCTGTCTTCTCGGCCACTTAGGTACTATTCTTCTTTGACTTCCCTGCCCCGATGTAGCATCTTTTCCTGTAGCTGTGGGACCCTACTCCAACAGACCCAGAGGTCCCTGTACCTTGGTTTCATTTACATCATTGATGAGTTCCTTGGACCACTTTAGAAGGGTCCTTAGTGCCTCTTGGGATGGTTGTTTCTCATGTGCTTGACTTCAACCCCATCATCGCACAGTTGAGATTCATACAGGGTTGTTTCGCTCAGTACTTGGTCGAATACCCTAGATGTCACCTCACTCTAGCACATTGGTGAGTCCACTCGAGGGACCTAAACAGGTTATGTCCCTTGTGATTTTTGGGTTGCATTGGAGATAGTGATCTGAAGCCCCAGTAGTGCTTCGATATACCTTTACAATTGATGTAGCATACTTGTACAATAGATACTATGACTCTCAATCAACGAGTCCACACAGCTATGTACCAGATCGAACAGACCACCAGTCATGAAGATATAGCATTCCATGAGATTGCCATGGGTCCAATATACCAGATCACTATTGTATTCAGCCTCACATAGAGGCAACCAACATTGTAACATCAGTTGTACATGATCAACTCTTGTATTTTAGAGCATAGATCAAATGATTCTTTTGACATTATTACGAGCATGGGAATTCCTACCTCGTCCATATACATTTCACACATTTATTGTATCTCACCCATTGATGGAAACCAAATTAATATAAAAACCAAAATCCACCATGCCCCAGCCCCTGAAGCACCACCTCTCGACAGCAAATCCTATGATGTCCATCGGCCATACGTCGAGCTCCTACCCTCACACATCAGGGGGCAATCTGTTAACACAAAAATCCCCCACATAGCTCTCTATGGCCTACACCACCCAAGGACACCATCTCACAACACTCATTTCACTCCATAAGACCTTCCATTTGATACCCACACCTCCAAAAGAACCCAAGGATGAAGAAAAGGGATAAAAACCCCCCAAAAGAGCCCAAAATAGCCCCCGAGGAGCTAAAGCCCTAAAAAGGGGCTAAAACCCTAAAAGGGGCTAAAGTTAGGGAAGAAGGGGCTAAAGGAGAAAAGAAGGGGCTAAAGCGCTGAACAAGGGCTTAAAACCCTAAAACCCCTTGAAAAATCTATAAAAGGAGTGTGGGGGATCACTCTCAAAACACTCCTCACTTGCCTATTGTTATGCTACCCGTGGATGCTTTGAGACCTCTTGCTCTTAAACCACCCACTCTCCCTCTCCTCCATCTCCATCTTATCAAGCCGTTGCTTCCCAAGCAAGAGAGAGGTTCTCCCATGAGCTAGGGCATGGTGGCCCATTTCCACCTTAGTGAGGTATAATTTTTGTTCATGTTTATTTATTTTTCCTTCTAACCCTCATCTCTATTTGCAGGTTTTTCATTAACAATTGTTTGCAGTTTTTCTCCATTGTAGCTTGTTGAAATATTGTAACTTCAAAGAATATTCTATATGTATCTTTTGTTTTCCCCGATGGTCCTACCGGGAGAACCACTTCTATTATCTTGTAACCCCGATGCTCCTAATCGAAAGAACTGATAAGAGTCATGAGTTTATCCCCTCTAATTGTAAAGGTGGGTCATTAGCACCCCAGTGTGGTTACTTGAGCCTACATGTGTAACTTGATCCTACATGATTAACTCGAGCCTACATGTCGAATGAGTTTATTGAAGTGAACATATGAATATAAATAAAGGTGTATCTCTCCTCATTTGAGCACACACTCTCACTTGTGTAGCGCATTAATGGAGAAGAGAAGTCGCTCGAGAAGGAGGAGGATCAGGCTTTGATCTCCTTGCTAGTTTTATCTTTTATCTTTTTGGGGACATCTATATTGAGGAAGCTTTTGTTGGGTTTTTCCCTTTAGGGTTTTCCCAGGATAAATCTTTGTGTTCCTTTTGTATGGTTGTGTTTGTCTATCTTTCAGTGATCCTGTTTATATGCTTTTGTTATGAAAATGAAATGAAATACTAATGTCTTAGTTAAGCATATGAAAATTTATCATGGTATCAGAGCCACCCTGAAAGAAGACATTGTGAAGCTACAAAATCTAGGGATTCCTAATTTTTGGTTCTCTCTCCACAATCTATCAGCAAAAGAAGGCTAGGCTGACTCTCCATTAAAGGGCGCATCTTTCTGTCGAAGCCGAATTCGATTCCGAGCATTTTAGGTTTTTAGTGCAGGAAATTAGGGCTTCTTGTGGAAGAGGAATTTTTGAGTGAGCTCAGCATAGGATTTATCTCCTCATCAAAATCAAAGTTTAGAGACCTGGATCAATATTTTTGGTTGGGTGAAACTCCGGGAAAGTCAAACCCTAGTTTGACCCCGAGCTAGAAAAACCCTAAATACTAAAACTGCTAAGTTTTGGTACTATCGCTATATTCCGATATTGGCGTCCTCTTAATAGCTGAAAATTTCAAAGGCTTAAGATAAAATCCGGATGTACATTTTTTCCAAAATTCAACCTCATATTCGCTATATTCTTGGAGATACGATCCCTCCAAGTTAGGGTTCCAGCCTCTTCCAAAATTCATCCATAAACAGGACACCTGGGGAGAACTGCTATAGCTTGGGCTACAGAGATCGAAATGGAATTCTTAAAAATTTTCTAGAAAAATCATGGAATTTAATTTCTGTGGTCCATATTTTAGAACCAGAAGATGAAACAATGATACGTGGAAGGCCGTACAACTTCGCTATTCTAAACAGTCCTGTAACAGGTCACCTTGGGAAAATTATCATAAATACAAATTGGTGAAACCAATTTTGATGAAACCTATGGTGTTGGATCAGGGACATACGAGGTTACCTCAGTATGAAATTTTAGACACAGGGGGGAATCCATTGCAGAGATATCATAGAAACAGTGATAGGCATTTCTGCAGATGCTGAATCGTCTGATTTGAAAGATTGAGATTTCCAGAATCCAAGTACATCAGTCAACTCACCTCATTCAAGCACATCTCCTGGTAAGGTCAGTTTCTCATTCCACAAAATTTCAATTTTTTTTAATTCTCTAGCAATATGGCTTCAAGCACTAAGCTTGAAGACAAGCTAGAAGGCATAGAGAATTTTCGAGGATGGAAATACAGGATTGGTCTCATTTTCCAAGAGAATGATCTTGATAAGTATGTCAAAGAAGAAGTGTCAGAACCTGAAGAAGATGAAGCCAAGGAGAAGCATAGAAAGGATATGATTAGGGCATAAAGAATTATTTCTGACTCCATTAAGGATCACTTGGTTCCTCAAGTGTCATCCAAGAAGATTCCAAAAGAAATGTATGATGCCCTTTCCAGAATGTTTGAGGGAAGAAACATCAACAGGAAGATGAATCTAAGACCTCAACTGAAGAGCATCAAAATGAGCCATGGAGAATCCATCGAACACTACTTTTCAAGGGTTTCCCAGATCAAAGAGAAAATAGAATCTATTGGAGATACTCTTATGAATATGAAATGGTCATGAATGCTCTCAATGGTCTCACTAGACCCTGGGAGTCTTTTATTCAGATGATGTGTGCTAGAAAAGAAAGCATGAAGTTTGATATTGTATCGGAAGACTGCATTCACGAGGAGAATAGAGTGGCAAATAGGGAAGCCTTAATAAAATCATATGATCAATCCCTAGCCACTCACACTAAAAGAGGAACAGGCCAATCAAACTTCAAGAGAAGAATTTTCAAGGAGTCTCATCCTCCCAGGAGAATCCAAAGGGTAAGAGAAAATCCTTCCTTTAAATACTATTCTTATTTTGAATGTTTTCATTGTAACAAGATAGGACACATTGCCCAAAATTTTCCTAAAAAGGGGAAAGAATATAGAAACAGGATCAACAACAACAAAAGGAACCATGCCCATCTAGCAGATGAAGAAGAAGAAGAAGGTCCCCCAAGAAAACAAGCAATAGAAGAAGATGCAGAAGAGTATGTGCTATTCTTTGCACTCTATGGATCTATAACTCCTAGAGAAGACACCTGGTTTATTGATAGTGGTGCTTCAAAGCACATGACAGGACAAAAGAAAACTCTATCCAAACTTGAAGAAAATATCTCTCCTCAGAAGGTATCCTTAAGAGATGACTATCAATATCCGATCAAAGGTGTTGGTGAAGCAAGCTACAAACTTGATTCAGCTAATACCCTAAAAATGAAGGATGTATTATATGTACCTGGTCTAAAGAAGAATTTACTTTCTATCTCAGCTTTAGATAAGAAAGGTTTCAGAGTTGCTTTTATAGATGGCCAAGTAGTCATGTGGCCCAAAGGAAAGAATATTGAAGATGCAATCATTATTGGTGAATAAGAAGGAGGCTTGTATAAACTAAAGGGGAACTCAGAAACAGCCCTAGTGCATGAATCCACTGACCCTAGTGAACTATGGCATAGAAGGATTACCCATATCAATTACAAGGCTCTACCTCATGTGAAAAAAGTAGTGATGGGATTACCAGACATGAAGATCAAGCACGAAGGCATTTTCAAAGAATGTGCAAAAGGGAAAGAACATCAAGAATCCATTTCTGAAAAATGAAACAAAGACAAAAGGTACGTTGGAATTGATTCATTCAGATGTATGTGGTCCAATTTCTTCTATATCTTTAAGTGGATTTGAATATTATATCACAATTATTGATGACTTTTCAAGAAAGACTTGGATATACTTCCTGAAAGAAAAGAGTGAAGTGTTTGAAAAATTCAAGGAGTTCAAAGCCTTGATAGAGAATCTCTTAGATAATAAAATAAAGACACTCCAGTCGGACAATGGTTGAGAGTATATCTCAAAAGAGTTTGAAGCCTTTTGCAAAGAATCTGAAATCAAAATGGAACTAACCACTCCCTACAATCCTCAACAGAATGGGGTTGCGGAAAGAAATAACAGAACCATCATGGAGGCAGTAAAGACAATGATTTATGATCAATATCTTCCAATGCATCTATGGGAAAAAGTGGCAAGAACAACTGTGTATGTTGAGAATAGAATATCCCATAGTGCTCTTGGGTTCAAGAATCCAGAAGAGGTATTCACAGGAAAGAAGCTTGAGGTAAGTCACCTCAAGAGATTTGGTTGTCTAGTATATATTCATATACCAAAAGAGAAAATAACCAAATTAGATCCATCCGGAAAGAAGGGGATATTTGTTGGATACTGTGAGGTATCCAAAGCATTCAGAATATACATTCATGGATTCCATCACATGGAAATCAGTCGATATGTGACATTTGATGAAGAGGAATCCCTCAAGAGATCTAGGAAATGCCAACATGAAGAAGTGTATGAAGAAGAGACATCTCCCAGAAATAAAGAATCTACATGTCTCCTTGAAGATAAAGCTCCTGAAGAACATGACATAGTAGAACCTGAAGAACCTCCCATAATGGAAATAACAAGAAAGAGAAATCCTCCTTGGACAAGAGAAATTATATGAGAAGCATAAAGGTATGGAGCCCTTGAAGGCTCCATAAGGGAAAGAAATAAACCTAAGACCTTCTCCAACTATGTAGCCTTGATGTGTGATCTTGTAGATCAAGAACCTACAAACTTTGAAGAAGCGGTCTAGAAGAAAGAATAGGTAGAAGCAATGACTGAAGAATATCAATCAATAATTAAGAATGATGTATGGGATATAGTTTCTAGACCAGAAGGAAAGAGTATAGTATCCTCCAAATGGATATACAAAGTAAAGCATGCAGCTGACGAAAGTATCAAGAAATATAAAGCAAGATTTGTAGCTAAAGGTTTCTCTCAGAAAGAAGGAATTGATTATGAAGAGACATTTGCCCCAGTAGCACGGTATACTTCGATTAGAACTATGATGGAACTTGCATCCATGATGAAGTGGGATTTACACCAGATGGATGTGAAAACAACTTTCCTAAATGGAGTGATCGAAGAAGAAGTATACTTAGAACAACCTCAAGGATTTGAAGTTGAATATAGACATACACACGTATGCAAGTTAAAGAAGGCGTTATATGGTATTAAACAAGCTCCTCGAGCTTGGTATGAAAGAATAGATGGTTTCTTATTGAGCATGGGCTTTACCAAAAGTAAAGCTGATCCTAACCTTTACCTAAAGGTTGTAGAAGATGAGCCTGTCATCCTGTTACTATATGTGGATGTTTTATTCTTGACAGGGAATGAGAAACAGATTTAGGAAAGTAAGAAGAAACTAGCAGAAGAATTTGAGATGAAAGACCTTCGGTTAATGCACTATTTCCTAGGTCTGGAATTATGGAAAAGTTTAGAAGGAATCTTTCTCAACCAGGGAAAGTATGCAGTAGAGATATTGAAAAGATTCAATATGTTGGAATGGAAAGCCTTGGCCACCCCCATGGATTCAAACCTAAAGTTTTTAACTGATGACTCAACCGAGTTAGTGGATGTGACTCTCTACAGATAGATCATTGGGTCATTGGTGTACTTAACAAATACCAAACCATACATTTGTTTTTTTGTGAACACTTTAATTCAATATCTAGTTCAACCTAGACGGGTTCACTTGGTAGCCTCCAAACATGTGATGAGATATTTGAAAGGGACTATAGACTTTGGGCTATACTATGATAATAGCCATGAGTACAGATTATATGGATATACAGATGCAGATTGGGCTAGAAGTATCTCAGACAGAAAAAGCACATCAAGCGGTTGTTATAGTATAGGATCTGCTATGATTTCATAATTTAGTAGAAAGCAATCCAGTGTTGCTCTAAGCACTGCCGAAGTAGAATATATATCAGCTTGCTCTACTAGTTGTGAAGCCATATGGCTTCAGAAGTTGATGTCAGGATTATTCAATCTAGAGTTGGACACTACCGTAATTCTATGTGACAACCAAAGCTGTATAAAGATGACAGAGAACCCTGTGTTCCACGATAGATCAAAGCACATAGAAATTAGGTATTTCTACATTCGAGAAATGATCCAAAAAGGAGCCATAAAGCTCCAGTATGTGAGTACTGATGAATAGGTTGCTGATGTGTTGACAAAACCTTTGTCCCAAGTGAAGTTCGAATACTTTCGAGACAAGCTTGGTGTGGTTCGAAACGGTCTTCCCCAAAAGGGGGAGTAATGATGTTGCAGTGGGATTGTATCATCCCGGGCACTTTCCCAAAAGTGACCCAGAGACCTCGGTCTTCGAGAATGAAGAGGGATTGTATCATCCCGGGAGAGATGTCCAGAACGGATCCGGTGAACTTCGGTCATCGAGAAGGTGGTAGGATTGTATCATTCTTGGAGTTCGGTTCAGAACAGATCTGGTGAACTTCGGTCATCGAGAAGGTGGTAGGATTGTATCATCCTTGAAATTTGGTTCAGAATGGATCCAATGACTTCGGTACTAGAGAATGTGTGTTGATCCCGTAATTCCTAGAGGAAGGATTTTCTGAGTTCTACAACTGTGTTGATCCCGTAATTCCGAAAGGAAGGATCATTAGTAACTCCATAAAGACCTAAATCCCGTAATTCCGAAAGGAAGGATCATTGAATTGATCCCGTAATTACAATAGGAAGGATTGTCTGAGTTCCACATATGTGTTGATCCTGTAATTCTGAAAGGAAGGATCATTAGTAACTTCGTAACGACCTAAATCCCGTAATTCTGAAAGGAAGGATCATTGGTAGCTCTGTAAAGACTTGATCCTATAATTCCAACAGGAAGGATTGTCTGAGTTCCACAGATGTGTTGATCCCGTAATTCCAATAGGAAGTATTTTCTGAGTTCCACAAATGTGTTGATCGCATAATTCCGAAAGGAAGGATCGTTAGCAACTCCATAAAGACCTAAAATCCCATAATTCTGAAAGGAAGGATCGTTAGTAGCTCCGTAAAGACTTGGTTCTTGTAATTCCAAAAGGAAGGATCGTCTGAGCTCCATAGATGTGTTGTTCCCATAATTCTGAAAGGAAGGATCATTAGTAACTCCGTAAAGACCTAAATCCCGTAATTTCAACATGAAGGATCGTCTGAGTACCACATACATGTTGATCCCGTAATTCTGAAAGGAAGGATCATGTTGATGTTTTGATGATAATGATTTTTGATGATGATATTTTCATGATGATGTTTCTGATCAAAAGATTAGAGTATGATGATGATGTTGTTGCTGATCGAAAGTGCTGAAGATGATGTTGCTGATCGAAAGGTCAAAGTGTTGAAGATGATGTTGCTGATTGAAAGGTTAAAGTGCTGAAGATGATGTTGCTGATCGAAAGGTCAAAGAACTAAAGATGATGTTGCTGATCGAAAGGTCAAAATGCTGAAGATGATGTTGCTAATCGAAAGGTCAAAGTGCTGAAGATGATGTTGCTGATCAAAAGGTCAAAGTGTTGAAGATGTTGTTGATTGAAGCAGTCAAAGTATTAATGATGATGAAGACTAAAGATTGAAGATGAAGACTACATAATGTTGAAAAGATTCCAATCATTTATATATGTATTACCCTGATGATGTTGATGATGTCCTTTATCTCTCTCCTACTATTGTTGTTGTTGATGTTGTTGTAGAATACCCTTCTTGTTAAGGGGGAGTTTTGAAATATTGTAACTTCAAAGAATATTCTATATGTATCTTTTGTGGTCCCCAATGGTCCTACCGGGACAACCACTTGTATTATCTTATACCCCGATGATTCTAATCGGAAGAACTAATAAGATTCATGAGGTTGTCCCCTCCAATTGTAAAGGTGGGTCATTAGCACCCCAGTGTGGTTACTTGATCCTACATGTGTAACTCGATCCTACATGATTAACTCGAGCTTACATGTCGGATGAGTTAATTGAAGTGAACAGATGAATATAAATAGAGGTGTAGCTCTCCTCATTTGAGCACACACTCTCACTTGTGTAGTGCAATAATGGAGAAGAGAAGTAGTCGGAGAAGGAGGAGGATCAGGCTTTGATCTCCTTGTTGGTTTTATCTTTTATCTTTTTGGGGACATCTATATTGAGGGATATTTTGCTGGGTTTTTCCCTTTAGGGTTTTCCCAGGATAAATATTTGTGTTCCTTTTGTATGGTTGTGCTTGTCTATCTTTCAATGATCCTATTTATATGCTTTTGTTATGAAAATCAAATGAAATACTGATGTCTTAGTTAAGCATATGAAAATTTAACATAGCTTAGGTTTATTTTGCAAGTTTTGGAGGTGAAACCCTAACGTACTGTGTGTAGAGGGGTTCAAGAATGCTTCATCTCCTCTTCTTTATTTTCTGTCATTAGCTATTAGATCTAGTTTACAATAATGCTCCATTTGCTTATGTTCTTGCTTAGATTAGCTTAGTTTCAATTCACAATTCTGTTTATGCCATATTTCATTCTGTTTTTTACTATTTTTAAAAGAGTAGGAACCTTCCCTTGTGCCTTGTAGGCACAAGGGAGCCATTACTGCTACTGTAGTGAGGAGTAATTCTCACCACATTGCATATTCCATGGACCTAGGACTTAATCCTAAGTTTAAACGTTGCATAAGGGGTTTATACATATCACATAGAATGGAAATGTATGTTGATGTATTGTGTATGAACTATAGGATAGTGGGTTATGAGGGCATTAATTGGAAATCGGTTGGTGCATTCAATGTGCATTGGAAAGAGTGGCATCCATGCTTAGGGCATGGCTCAGTGAAGGGGTTTGGTCATTCGCAGCTTGGCTACTTACCCTTTTCTCCTGTGCAATATGGAGAATGTGAATTTCATGGAAATGACAGGTATGATAATCTTTGGTTTCGCAACATTGTTGCTTATTGTAGCTTGTTCAATGTTTCACACTTCTCATTGTTATTATCATGTTGTGGTTGCAGGTTATAGGGATGGAGAGGAGAGGCATGGTTCGTATCTCAAAATGCAAGCCGTGGGAAAATCCATACCTTTATAGTAAGCCTGCTAAACAAATATTCACTTGTTACCTCTTGGATTTGTGGTTAAAACTATGTTTCACTCATCGTTGGTTGCGTTTTTATTGAGGTCTTGTTCCAAAAGATGCATTTTGGTTTGGGTTTGACTGTGTCTAGAAAGAACTCTATGTTTTGTAAAGCGAGATCCTTAGGGTTTGTTTTGGGGTTTTGATGGGATTCGGGCCCGATCTTATAATGTTTTGGATTTCTAATTAATATCGTGAAACAGGAAGCGAAGAGAGCCTAGGTACCTTCGGTAGGCTCTATGTGTATTTTATAATTAATGTTTTGGTTTATTATAAATGCAATGGGAAACACCATTGCTTGCAATGGTGTAATGGCCAAAGGGAATGACTGTGTAACTTGGTAATGGCTTTATAAGACCGTGTCTATAAATATATTAATGCTGCGTTTATTTCATTGGTTATTATGCTTGGACTGTGTGTATTTTATGTTAGTTGTATGCGCTGGTTTTGTAGATGACATAAGTGACAATGTTATGGATTTGGGGCCATGTCGTGCATGGCATTGGCAATCACCATTGTGGCTCTGATAGAGTGAATGGGTGCATACTTACTATTTATATTTATAATGAGTATTTGAAAAGCAAGTCCGACTGTGGGTACAATCCCTTCATTGGAAGACGAGAATGTTGGTTAATTTGTGATAGGGTTTATATTATTTTAGACCTGTGAATTCTTATAGTCAAAAGGCTGAGGCCATAGATTACAACATATGTGAATTAAAAGAGTCTTATGACATCTGTGTAAAGGATTTAAGTTTTAAATATGGCCTATGTGTAAATGGTACAATGTGGCTTTGCAGAAAGTAATGAGAGTCTACAGGATTTGGGCATTAAAGTGGCCACACGATTCCATCCTGTGACCTCTGTGTAAATACCTTGGTGTTTAAGTGATTACTGCATATGTATTATTATCGTGGTTTTATTATGGCATATGATTTGGGCTTGGATGCCCATAGGGTTCGATACTGCAACCTATTTGTATCTATATCGTTTTTAAGTCATTACTGTAATGATTTTATGGTTGTGTTTTAATTGGTAACTGTAGGTAATATTATGTTGGACCTTTTTATACGATTCCTATTATGTATATTTTTTAGGTGGATTTTAATATTAGATGGTTTGGATTATTACTTATGTAATGTCTTTATAATGCTGATAATAATGTTATTGTTTATACTTGGTAGATATATATAGTATAGAGGTTATAAATTGTAGACCAATTATATGGTCTCGATACTTGGAATATTAAATGGTTTATGATAATTCTCATTTTGAGAAGAATTCTATTGTTTATCTTGATTGTTTAGCATGAGTTTATTTATGGTTTTTTTCTTAGCTTGGTTACTTTAAAATTCATGGTTAATCTTAGATAAAGAATATTGTTGTTTATAATATTGTTAAATTAGTATTTATAGTTTGTTTTTATACTTGATAATACATATGTAAAGTTTTTATTAGATCTCATTTATAATATATCAGTTTTTTTAAATCTATAATTAATTTTGTTTTAAAACTGGAACTAAATGTAGTCTTATCTCTAAGAAAGCCTCTACTGGGAATATGAAATTTGTCGGTAGCATTTCTACAAAATTAGAACATATAGGCCCAGTTCTTAGAAATACAACCTAAGTTTTAAAATAACAGAGTTTAATCTATAAAAGAGAATGCAGTAGTAAAATGGGAAGGGGACAAAACCCTTGATGAATCTTTAAACAAGGATTAAATTATGGAAGTAAAACTGAAAGAACCAAATATTTGATAGGTCAAGTACAAGAGATAATTTACATCCTAGGGTTTATATTTTAAAATGTAAACCCTAGAAGAATTTGACAGGGGAAAACAATACTACATAGGGTTAGAGAATTTAATATAAACCCTTGCATAATTTATCCATCCCTTATTCTAAGAATTGAAATAGGTAGTCCAGAAACTCATACCTGAAACGTTAAGCTCCTTTAATGGATGAAACCTGCACACTCAAATACCCAACATTAACAATTCATGGGAAGATATGACATTTGTATGGATGACTAAATCACTTGGGAACTACCACGTTCCACCCAACCATGACCCATAACCATTCCTAGTTTAAATACATATCCCCCTGAGCTGGTTCGAACATGTAAGTATCTTAGAGCTCCTAAGGTGAGGCTGCCCTAGTTTGTATATCAGGTTTGGATTAGTTCTCCTTTTTTCTCTTACAGAAATTTTCTCCAAGAAATCTCTCTTCATAATTTTCAGGCATAAGAATGACTCCAAAAAGATGTCATGAGATCCCCAAGCCTCTCTTTGGCTTGGGACTTTATAGATATACTTTTCAGTCAAAGGGGAAGTTAAATCAAGAATTACTTCATTTCTTGATTTAACCTTTTTATTCAATTTAGTAATTTCAATATTTTAACTTAGGAACTTTCAATTAGTTCGTAATTGAACTTTTATGGGTATTATAATATTTAACTTTTATCTTAGTAATAATAATAATAGATGGAACTTCTCTTTCTTTATTACATTATTAATATTATTACTATGTGTACTTTTTATGAATACTCTGTATAAAATATATAATAATATATTATTTGTTAACATTCATCTTAGGGTATCAGATATTGTGATCCCTAGACTTACGAAACTTTCTTCATTAAGATCATCAGGTAGATGGGTAGGTCTACTAGGCTAGGAAACTCTAAACATCCTTACATGTTGGATTCCCTTGTATAACATGGTAGTTCTTTAGTACTTGATGAGAATACCTAAATTAAAAATTACATTTAATCACTTATAAATAATTCAGATGAGATGAGTATTTTTCTCCAGTCGTTTTCACTCTGGAATCATTAATTCTTTTTAGTAACTCCTAGCGCTTACCAGAGACCATACTGAATGCTAAAAACATGGAGTTACAAACTTAGAGCAATTCCAGAGCTCTTCGCTCAACACTAATGCTAGGATGTACTTGTACGATACACATAGGGATACAATGGCCAAGGATCTGATGTTCGATAGATTATGCTGAAAATCAACATGGAAGGATTCAAGGCTTATGCGCAACACTTCAAAATTGTCTTTTCATGTGTTCCAGAGCTTCATGGTAAACACAAATTTATCAAGATTCATGTGCTCCAGATCTTCTCGCTTAGCACAAATATAAGTATTCATGTGATCCAGGGAATCTTTCTCATCACAAAACATCAATTTACCCATGTGCTCCAAAGCTCCTTGCTCNACACACACACACACACACACACACACACACATATATATATATATATATATATATATCATTTGCAAATGGCTTATGCCCAGTATATCAACAAAATGTTCATGTTCATATGAAATGTGGTCTTCAACCCAATATATCATAATAAAACATCAAAGTAACATCATAATCAATGGGGCTCATGCACATAAGTTTTAGGTCCAAAATTTGGGATATTACCATAAGATTGCGTATTTACATTCAAGGTCCAATTCTAACAAAATTCTAACAAAATTCTAACTAAATTAACCACTAAGGACTAATATTCTGAAGAAATGGTAAAAACATTACAAAAAAAGACATGGAAATATCAAAAAGTGGACTATTTTCCACTGATCGCGTTGTCTTTTCCTTCTGCGGTACCATCTGAGTAAGCATAGAATCCTAGATGTTGTGCAACTTACTTACCCTCAATCCCCTTCCAACAAGCCCCTCGCACAGTATTTTTTCTCGTCCTCGAGCCATGTCAAATGGACCTGGTGCGGGAAGCAACCTAAAGGGCATAAAACTTCTCGTAGGCAACGGTGTGTTCTCTGAACTTGCAAAATTGTGCAGTTGGCTACAACTTCCTCTTCCAAGGTCATATGTGGCATACCTTGGCATACCTCTACAACTTTGTGTCCTATGGTGCCATCGTGCTCCTTCATCCATGAATACTAGCTGTTGAATGTCTTTAGATTCGTTGGAACTCTTCAAAAAGTTTTTGGCTGCCTGAAAATTGTCTGGATCTACAAATGCTGAAGCCAGTCTCAATTCTACACCCTTTTCCTTCCTTGCATTCAGGCTCAATCCAGTCCACCTAAGGTTGAACTGGTTCCCTAGTCCTGTAGACTTAGTGAAGTGGGGAAAGAACAATGGCCCCATCAAAATTCCTCATGGGTATCTTAGTCTGTGCCTTAAACTAATTGGAAGAAATATTGCCAAGGACGATCTTGCCATACACTTTCATCTCGGACAAGCTAGCCTGCATACTTGTAATTTCTTCTTGAATTTCTGATGAGAAAACATTCTCGCTCATAGTCTGTCCCGTATCATGTGTATCCTGCATTTCCCCTTAGATGGTCATTGCCTTACATAGCGGAGCTTCCTTCAAATACCCAACCCAACCCTTATACAACTTTGTAAAGTGCAGCACCACCTAATGGTGTTCACTCGGTTGTCGACCCTCTACTTATAACACCATCTTCATTTCAGATGCCATCATGAATCTCTCAAGTTCATCATTATGAATAAGTCATTCATTTATGTGCCAAATAGACCGCGAAGTCCCCCCCCCCCCAACCTCTTGTATCTACTATAATTAGATGTTACATCAAAAAGTGTCACGACTCATATGTCTTAATGGTATTCATTGAGTACTGATGTGAGTTCTGGTCACCGTCTTCCGATTGGTGGGATTTGCCATCTAAGCGGCGTGATTGATTCTTCCTCTTGTTCATCCATTCCTTAAAGAGCGGTCACTTCCTCTGGTGAAACCATTTCCTTTCACTTCCACGCAAATACCAGTCTCTCAGTGCAACTCCTCTCATTCATGCAACGATTGTTGTCTCAGTGAAAATCCTCTCTCTTAGCATAATCATAGCTTCTCTGTATCTATCCTTCCCATTCTTTGTGTAGTAGCTCGAGCAATGTGTGGTGATGTCTGGTTACTTATATTTACTACTCTTTAAGTAGTGTCAAGTTTTCCTCTATCGCAACCCTTCAACGATTATAAAATATCCTTCTAACTATGCTAATAACTCCTACTCTTGCGCAACCCCTTTTGGCACGCCCTTCTGCTTTCTGTCTACCCTACCTCTACCTATATTTTGTGTCTTTCTTGTTCTATCCTTGTTCTTGTGTATTTCTACCTATATCCTTTTTTTAAGTGCATAGTTCTTTAGGCATTGCGCTACCCTTCCCCCGTCCGATAGGGATTCAAGCGGATATCGTTCATGAGATTTGGCAGTAACGCGCCATCTAAATGCTATAATTGAACTGCACCAATAGATTTAACAAGATAAGGATCTAACCAGTTCATTTTTAGCTTACCTGAATGCTTCAAGAACTTGTTGTCATATAGAAGCACCAATTCCCCTTGCTGAAATTATTTGTTCTTTATGTGGCGATCATGCCATGCCTTTTGTCGGTATTTCTCAATGCGTTGGTAGAAACCAACAATGAAATGGTTTTCATCGAGCTATATCCATTGCACTACGCACTCCTTTAGCATAACATCATCATCCATTCCGGTCACAACAGCAATGCGCAGACTAGGAACGATGTATTCCATAGGCATAGTTGTCACTTTCCCATATACCAATTTGAACGGTGTTTTACCCGTCAATCTCTTGCATGTGGTGCGATAAGCCCACAACACGATAGGAATATTTAGATCCCAGTCATCTCAGTTAGTATTACATACCTTGGTAAGTGCATGCTCCAATATTTTGTTGAAATCCTTCACCATTCCATTCGTGTGCGGATGGTATTGTGTACTTTTCTTGTGTTGAACCTACAATTATTTTGTCAGTGCTCTTACTGTGTGGTTGATAAACTGAATACCCTGATCACTCATCAATATTCTCAGGCACCCAAACCACATCACAATATTATCAAATAGAAAATGGTTGTCGTCACAACAGTACAGTCCACAACTGGTGCATCCTCTTCCCATTGCGTTAGATAGTCCATCGCAGTGATTATGTATCACGCACCGGTTCTTTTCTCAGGTGGATTTATCAAACCCACAAATTCTACCACCCATTTATCAAAAGGTTGCAAAGTTACCTAGGGTATGAGCGACATTCATCCCACCACAATGGTTTTCCAATACATTGACAGACATTGCAGCTCCACGCATAACATGTTGCATAATTATGAGGAGTGGGCCACCAAAGCCCTGCATGAAGCACCTTTCGTGCGGTAGCCCATACTTGATAGTGAACTATGCCAGCATGCGCTTCTTCCAAAATTTTCTCTTCTTCATGCGGGAGGACACATCGCCACAAAATTTTATCAGGTCCCATCTTATACAAGTGTCCAGCAATCAACTGGAAATTGGAAGCTTTAACCACAAATTTCTTCTTTTGACTCGTGGAAAGGTATTCTGGTGCGACGCCCATTTCTAAGAAATAGAATATTGGAGCATAATGGTCATCTTCCATGTCAACTTGAAACAACTACGGATTAGGCAGTCCATCTTCAATGTTAGTAGGTTCCTCACCTGTCTCAATTCTGGACAAATGATGAGGGCCAACATTCAATCAACGTGGCTTCACTATGATCCCAAAATAAAATTCCTAAAAGAGTAGCCATCTACAGATCTCCCCCCCAAACATAGGCTATATGACTAGGTACTTCAAAGCTGAATGGTTAGTAAAGATCTTGAAGTGACCTCCTAGAAGGTAATTCCTGAATTTATGCAACACATAAACCATTGCTAGCCCTTCACACTCAATGCTTTTATAATTATTCTCTCCGAATGATAACTTCCAACTCACAAAATAAATAGGTTTATCCAAGTCATCATCGCCTTACTCCATGGGCACTACTCCTAGTGCAAAACAAGATGCATCAACATGAACGTGGAGCTGCTTGTTCCAATCTAGGAATACAAGTATGGGTGCCGAAGCCATCTTCACCTTTATCATGTCGAAGCTACTCTGAAACTTTAGACTCCATTCAAATACTGCATCTTTCTCCAATAATTTCTCCATAGGGGCAGTGATCACAGAGTAGCCTCTGATAAATTTGCAATAATATCTCGTGTGCCCTAGCGTTGCATGAAGCATCTTTACATTGGTCGGTGGGGGAAAACTCAAGATGATAGATATCTTTGTAGGGTCAACCAGTAAACCTTCCTTGCACACAATATGACCTAATAGTATGCCAAATGGGGCGCAAAAAATGCACTTTTTGGAGTTCAGCGAGATCTGGTGTTGGTGACACCTTTCCAACATTAGTCAAAGGTTGGATAAATGATCCTTTATTAGAACATACATTGTCCAATCATCCATGTACACCTATAATAATTTTTGAATGAAATCCTTAAAAGAAGCAACGACGACCTAAGAGAATACTGTGGGGGAATTCTTCAACCAAAAAGGCATCATTGTATATTGAAAACATCCTCGTTTAGTGACAAATGTTGTTTTATGTCGATCCTCCTTGGTGATTATGATCTGGTGATAACCTTAAAACCCATCTGTAAAGGAGTACATTTCTTGACCACCTACTCCTTCAAGTACCTCATTAGTGAATGATGTTGGAAATGAGTCATGCATACATGCATCATTTAGTTTCCTGAGGTCGACACAGATCCGAACTTTTCCAGTTTTCTTGTCTTGGACCACCATAGGGCTGATCCATTTTGACTCTTTGATACGTTCAATGATTCCAATGTCCAGTATATGATCAAGCTAAGATTTGAATCTATCTTTGTATCATGGATTCAAACGATATGGTCTCTGTCACACTCATTTGGAATCTAGATTTAGCTGAATTTTCATTTCCGTTAGGTTTCCCAATATCCTTTTCATCTCTGATAATTTTTTGAAATAGATCTTGAAACTCATGCAGGAGGTTCGTGATCTTTTCCACGGCCTCCTCATACTAGTAGTCCCCAATATTTGTGAACTTTGTATTCTCCTCTGTCCCGATGTTAACTTTCTTAATCTTTAGTGGCTCAACCATGGGATCGGTCGGCACATCCAGTGCTGAGACGTATCAACTCCTTTCAGTCTCCAGAATATTAATATTTCGCAACTCATCATCATCCTTCGGATCTCCAGACATGTTATAGCATTCCATCATTGATTGCATATGAAAATGTGCATGTGGATCCACAGGATATGTGACTGACACAACTTTCAAGACTACATCCCGAATGATTTGAATTGCATTATGGACATTAGGATTGGCATCTGCAAAACTAAAAGTGTGGGTGAAACAAACCGTCAACTCCTCCTAGGTATTTATTTCTTTCTACAGATATGCAAATACGTACTAGGACCTCGGCATTTCATCCAATGCATGAATAGAAGCATGGACCCATTCATCCTTTGGTTGTGTTTCCTATAGTTTTTGACACTCCACCAAATGGTTGTTAGGGTCATTCTTCCCATCACGCTTCCGAGTGTGGTACACCTCTATGATATCGAAATGGACTATCATCATCCTGTGACACTGCATCCATCCGGTAATCATTTTCTTATGAGCTTCCCACCAGTGTGCTAGAGTAGTCGTTAGTGCTTCCTCCAGTGCCAACAGTCGCTATGGCGCTGAGATTCTCTCTTTAAATACTGTTAAAAATGAAGAAATATCTTGTAGCCCTTCATATACTAGAAATTCAACAATTTCAGTCGCAACATGATGCATAGATTATGTAATTAGACCACACTTCCTCAAGGATACCTCATGCATGCGGTTTTTCCAATTCTCGAGCACATCATCAGAATCGGATGACGTAGAGCTAGCACTGCGCTAACCAAGTTCTCCCTTGGTAGTCAAGTGGATATAGTCTTCATAGATGTTGTAAGCATGGTCCCACCCCTTGACAACTTCATCCTTCATAGTTTCAACGTATCTCTGGCCCTCGTTTGGATCCATGGGTGCGATGACCCAAATATCCTGGTTATCTAATGTCATCATGTGCTTCTTAAAATTAATCACGACCATACTTTTCTCGCCAACGGAACCATTTTTTGGCACAATCTTGACCAATAAAACATAATTGACAAGGGTTCCACTCTATTAATGCTCAACACGCCATGATCTCCTAAGCATCGGCCCATACATGTTTTACCCTATCCAACAACACCTGGAGAGCGGATGAGGTCTCACTCGATATTTTCAAGGGAGAGATGTTAGAACCAAGTTTCTACAGTATAGGGGAGGGTTGGGGCATTAGAGGTTCATCAACTTAATTTCTATATCTAATCTACTTACTGAACAATTAATCATATCTCATTTACTCATTCATCATTTCAACATATCTATCATTGGGGAAAACATATCTAAAAGATGACAATATCCATAAGCAGAAAGCATCACATTATCCATTCGTATGCATTTTTATTCATCATTCAGCATCAGAATAACAACAATGTAAAATAGGAAAAGATAAAAGATGATAGGATTTTAGATCAATATGCATTACATCATATTAAATCCGCAGAACCAATTGCAGATCAAAATAGACAATGATCCAGTATCACTCTGTCTAGTATCACCTTCAGTATTTGTTTTCCACATGTGTCTATGTGTCTCTATATCTCCGTGTATCTCTCTTACATGTATAATTCTTCTATTTATAGGATGGCGCTTTTACATTCAAGGTCGACTTCTAACTAACTTAACCACTAACAACCAATATTCCAAAAAAATGGTCAATAAGTACAAAAAATGACATGGAAAGATAAAAAAGTGGACTATTTTCTGCATATCGCGCTATATTTTCCTTGTGTGGTGCCACATAAGTATATGCAACATCCTAGATGATATGCAACTCACTTACCCCCAACCCCTTGCCAATAATACCTTGCAGGTGACCCATAGCCTAGAGAAGAAAGGGTAGGACAAAAAATATATGATCAATACGTTGGTTTTAGGGTTGTGTAACCCATGGTAAGAGACAAATTGATCATGTAAAATATAGAATCAATATGATTCACTTATGCTGTGAAATGCTAGCAAGATGATGTCATCAATTTAATCCATTACATTATGGTGGACCATAGTAGATAATTGATAACATTAAGAGCATGCTATGAGAGAAGTTGGAAAACTTATACTAAAATGATCGAATATGGTAATTATGTTAGTATGAGGATATCCAGTTCTAAAAGATTATATATATATATGTGATAGATGGAAAGGATAATTAGTGTAAAATATTCATGTTATAGAAATAAATAATATAGTGATTGTGACTTTTTACTAGTGAGATAGCTATAGGAACCGAGACCTGGCAATGGAAATGGTATGAAAACTATACTATGCGTATAAGGAGGAAGGATATACTTGGGTACCTAGCTTCCCCCCCAATCCATATAGGAACTAGTATGCATCCTATGTGGACACCAAGGTGTAACAATGTTGGTTAGACTTGTTTTTGCACACATTCACACTGTGTAAGGGGTCTTCCACGAGAGTGCGGGATTTGTGAAGAGAATAAATGCTAGGTATTATGGTGTCTGAAAAGGAAGTGATTGAGCTTGGTAAGTCAAAGATGTCAGTGAGAACCCAAAATAGGTGTTCGGATCTGGAACAGATCTATGATAGGGCACCCAACGAGGTGTTAAGTTATGTAATATCGGTTGAGTAATATATATACGGGTTGAGGAGGCCTTCATGTGAACTTGTAGTTCCGTGAGGAGATGACCCTCATGTGTGTATATATATATATATATATATATATATATATATATATATTGATGTTAGAACCTCTAAAAGAAGAATTCATCCAAGGAGCGCTTGGAACATTGATTCCAAGGTATGTGTGAGTACATACATATGCATTTTGTGAATGCATGGTTGTGATATATATACTTCATTGC
The DNA here is from genome assembly GCA_001517045.1 of Pseudotsuga menziesii. Taxonomy (NCBI): domain Eukaryota; kingdom Viridiplantae; phylum Streptophyta; class Pinopsida; order Pinales; family Pinaceae; genus Pseudotsuga; species Pseudotsuga menziesii. Next base: position 245,581 of record LPNX010576468.1, on the reverse strand, counting down.
AAATTATTTAATAGCTAACATGATATAATTATTGGTAGTTATGAGATCATTTCATGAACTGCTATGAATACAAGGAAAATAATTTCCTGGAAAATAGTCATGTTTGATTGAACGCTATGTTGAAAGAAAAAAATTGTATGGAGCATGATTCTGAGATCATGAGTATTGGAAGTATATTTTATTTGCATAAATAAGGTGAAAATACCTGCCAATTTCAATGATGCATATAAAGTAACTATATAGTACTGCATGTTGCAATTTTTGAGGATCATTGTAATTCCTGTGTTGAAAGGATGGTATGTAGGGATGCTCACAATTGCTTGGATGATTGCAAGTTTCCAATTGCACGTAGTGTGGGTAGGTCCCATAAAATAAAGACAGGATCTACCATGTGTAAAGGCCAAACGTTATGAGAAGGATCTCATGATGGTGAAATTTAATTTATGAATAGAACATAGTTGTAAATTTAGGTTTTGAAGTTTTTCTATTCTAGAATTTTGTTAAGATGACATGCTATGTGTGGAATCAAGTGTATGTAATAGGGGTAAGAGATTCCACTTTCCAATGCCAAACAATATGAGGATGGCCTCATGATTGAAAAATCTAATTTTTGTAGGAGACATAATTGTAAAATTCATCGTTTGATTCAATTATCCACTATATTGATTGTTTGATGTTAGGAAACATGTCAGGTAAGAGACTACACAACAACCAGGTATTATGGTTTGTGGGAGACAAGCAAAGGGCAAGGACCTTCTGTTTGGTAAATTTAATTTTATGATGGAAATTTTCTTTATGATGACCTCTGATGTGAACTACATGCGTGTATGTCATGTAGGTGAGATGAGGGAGATCATACCCTTGGGGAAAATGTTGGCTATTGAACTAAAAATGCCAATAAGTATTCGGTTGTTTAGCTGATTTTTATATGATTATACATGCATGATGTTGCAGGTTTAAAATTTTTAATATTAAGTGAAATGCTCAATTTTTTTTTATGTAGGACACCCTATTTACCAAAAGGTGAAGACTGAACATCGGTATCTAGCAGGTTTATTATAAACTCACCCATTCCTGGGGAAAATGGGAGGTAAAATCCTTGGATTTCAACACAGTTTTGCCATTGACACAAATTTAGAAACATTATTTGATTATGGTTGTAGTAGTGGAATAAGTTAAGAAACTTAGTGTTTTACTTCTATAAATTCAACTCATGGAGTTGTTAACATTGGAGAGATACTTCCTCAAAGAGGTATTCCCACATCGTGGAGTACAAGGAGGGTAAATTTCTAACCAGGATGTGAAGTTTACATAAAACTCTTTGCAATATTTGTCTGTGAGATTAGGGACCAAGATCAAACAGATGGACCAATATAATGAACAAGTCACGTCATCAAGGACATGCTAAAATACAAAGTCTGTGCTCGATGCTGGGAAGAAATAAAGAAGTACTTAGGAATTAGAGGGAGTTTCCAGAAGCTACAGAAAAAGACTAATAAAATTGTGGATAGTGTTGCAATAAGGCGGTGAGGATGTAATATCCCCCAAGTGATAAACTTTATTTGTAATTTTTATTGAAATACTCTTTTATTTTTTAATGTGATTGGCGGACCTGGAATATGCCAATTGGTCCTTGGAAGACAAATGTAGCTGAAACGTTATGCTATTAAAAAACATATGAATAATAGGGACAACCATGTTGAATGCTGAAACTATGCATGTGAGAGTAAGATATGTGAAGGGTCACTCTTAGGGAAGCTACACCAGGCCTGCGAATTCCTGTATGGGGCTATACCCATACTGGGGAATCAAATATGTAGTGGAGCAAAATTTCTTGGGGGGGAATTGGCCGTTAGATGCAAAAGACCTAGAGAAACAAAAAAAACTATACAGAAGGAAGCATGTGCTAGGAGGAGGACACCACTGAGTATGACGCAACAAGGAACACTTGTTGTGTGAGCACTCTGTGTTAGGCAAGCTAAAAGAGATACTTGTTCGGTGAGGCCATTTATTTCTCACTAGACACTTGGACTAAGTTTGACTGTCGCCACACTTTAGATGGATAGTTTAGCTTCGGGGTGATTGAGAAAGGAGAGATATGTTCCTAATCTATGGTTGGGTGGAGCGTGGTTTTTCCCTCTTCATTGTTGATCATTTTACAAATAGGTTTCATCACTGGTTTGTTTTCCACAAATCTATTAAGCTGAAGGTATGTATATATATGTGCTAATAGGTGTCTCAATGTTAAGGAAATGATTACTATCCATTTTAGTTTATTGAGGAAATGTTGCTTAAAAGCTGGTGTATTCTTGTACTTTATTCTGAATGATTGTGAAATGCATTTGGTAACCTGGTTGCTCTAAGGAGTTAGTAATGTTTTATGTAGGGAATTACTTGAATGTTGTGTGGTTCTTTGGTTAATGCTCAATATAGGAGATCCTTGGTAGGGGAGCCGATATTATCTATTGGGTTAATATGTTTAAGTATTTCTTGCTAATGATTTCTTGATATACCCATTTTGTGTACATAAAAGTGGTTTACTGACATTTATTGTTGTATTTCCTGTATTTCAAGAATTGGTGCAAGTACATGTTAGATGTGTCCAAATATATGGAACATGTACTAGTTGCTATAAGGTTTTGGGGTTTTGGTAAAAAGATGTTGTGTTTATCCTTTTAGTTTTCTTATATATGGAGAAATCACTACAAGGAAGTATCGTTTGAATGATGGTTCTTGCATTGGTAAAATGGGTAACTCAAATAGTGGAATATTGTTTTTGTAAAGAGTTATCTATATGTTGTATGAATGCTTGGATTGATGACCTCAAGGCCGGTCTGTAGGTATATAAATGTAGGTTTCCATTTTGATGAAATCATAAAGAACAATGTTAACTCTATTGATGGAAGCATTGTTTAGGAACCACTGCATTACTCTTTCATAGATATGGGTTTGTGACTATATTTATATATGTTGCCTATAAGGTTATAGAATCCATGCTCTATTCTAAAGGTCTGAGATTATTCCTTGGTCACATGATCTTTCTACCTGCTATAAATACTTCTCTATGGTGAGCTACTTAGGCGATCTTTGGTCTACTATTAATAACCAATGGTTATAACCCTAAGGGGAAGCCCCTGTGCAAGATATGTGGTCGTTAAAGGATGATAAACCATTTCTGGGTTTCCCCTAAGGAAACACAATAGAACAATGTAAAAAATAAAGAAGGAAACAAAGTTAGCAAGTTATTTGTGTTCTGCACCCCGCAATCAACATGGTGGAAGACGAGTTGCATAGAGGACAAAATCATGAAGAAACATGTGATTTCCTCCATCCGTAATCCACACTATGGAATGAAGAAGGAGAAAATATAAAGTCGTAAAAAGGGGTAAGGGTTCCACACTATGCAATCCCGACTATGGAAGTCATAACAAAAAGGGGAAAAATTTATGAGAAAGATAAGGAAAATGTTTTTTGCACCCAAAATCTACCCGTGGAATGCAGAAAGAGGAAGACGTGAGCCAGAGAGTCAAAGGGAAAGTGCAATGAATTTTAGGATTTCCGCACCCCAACGTCTACTTGTGGAATGCAGAAGGTGGAAGAAGAAAGAACAAACTAAGATGTGTGTTCCGGCATCCTGGACCCCTCCTATGGAAGGTAGAAGGTGAAGAAATGGAATGATAAGGGAAAGTATTTCAAACTTATGCACACCAGAATCCGCACCGGGAGTGCAAAAGGAGGAAAGTAGAAATCAGGAAGTTAAAAGTTAAAGGTGAAATAACTTGGGTTTTTTGCTACCCAGATGTGAACTTCTAGTTCCGAGAGGAGATGACCCTCATGTATATATATATATATATTGATGTCAGAACATCTATAATAAGAATTCATCCAAGGAGCGCTTTGAACATTGACGCCAAGGTATATGTGGGTACATATAGATGCATTTTGTGATGCATCGTTGTGATATAAATACTTCATTACAAATTATTTAATAGCTAAATTGGTAGAATTATTGGCAGTTATGAGATGATTTCATGAAATGCTATGAATACAAGGAAAATAATTTCCTAGAAAAAACGTAGTCATGTTTGATTGAACACCTCATTGAAAGAAAAAAATTGTATGGAGCATGGTTGTGAAATCATCAGTATTCGCAGCATATTCTATTTGCATAAATAAGGTGAACATACCTGACAATTTCAATGATACATATAAAGTAACTATATAGTGTTGTGTGCTGCAGTTTTTTAGGATCATTGCAATTCCTGCAATGAAAGGATGGTATGTAGGGATGCTCACAATTGCTTGATGATTGGAAGTTTCCACTTGCAGGTAGCATGGGTAGGTCCCATAAAATAAAGACAGAATCTACCATGTCCAAAGGCCAAACGTTATGAGAAGGATCTCATGATGTGACATTTAATTTAAGAACAAAACAAAGTTGTAAATTTTGATTTTGAAGCTGTGCTATTCTAGTTTTGTATTAAGATGACATGTTATGTGTGGCAACAAGTGTAAGTAATAGGGGTAAGATATTCCACTTTCTAGTGCTAAAAAATATAATGATGGCCTCATGATTGCAAAATCTATTTTTTGTAGGAGATAGAATTGTAAAATTCATTATTTGATTTGATTATCCATGATATTGATTGTTTGATGTTAGCAAACATGTCAGGTAAGTGACTGCACAAGAACAAGGTATTATGGTATGCAAGATAAAAACAAAGGACAAGGGCCTTATGTTAGGGAAATTTATTTTTATGATGGAAATATTATTTATGATGACCTATCATGTGAACTACATGCTTGTATGTCATACAGGTGAGATGAAGGAGATCATATGCTTAGGGAAAATGTTCTCTATGGAACTGAAAATGCCAATAAGTATTCGGTCTTTTAGTTGATTTTTATGTGATTATACATGCATGATTTTGTAGGTTTACAATTTTTAATATTAAACAAGATGCACAAACATCCTTATGCAATACACCCTAGTTACCAAAAGGTGAAGACTGAACATCGATATCCAACACAGGTTTCAACAAAAGGTGAAGACTTTGGGAAAATGGGAGCTAAAGTCGTTAGATTTCAACACAGGTTTTCCATTGACACAAAAACAACATGATATGATTATGGTTATAGTAGTAGAATAAGTTAAGCAAATTACTCTTTTAACTCTATAAATTCAACTCATCGAGCTATTAATGTAATGTCCCCAAAAATAAAAATAAAAATAAAAAAAAAAAATTTATAGGCTAGTAGAAACTACATGAATGGAACATTATTAATCTTGCGGAATACACGTACACTATTTGTAATTCTCTCTATTTGTAAGATGGCCTTATGTTCTGTCCTTTACTTCTAGTCATTTATTATTAGTACATTTTACTTACAATGTTATAAGTCTCTTAATTAAATTATTCTCTTGTTTGAAAATACTGTCGATATGTTAGTGATTTGCATAGAACCTCCTTTACTTCAGCGCATTGTTTTACTTTGTTATTTATGAATATTTGATGTAACTTTGTTTTTGGGAACAAAGTGGGAGGAGTGGCGGGACTCATTCTCCCATGACGGTTTAAGAGGTAAAGTATTACTTGACACGTAGGCTTACTTAGTTAAATTTAACTAAGGCACCTATTTTACCTTATATGCAGATTATACCTAGCGACAGAGTTTTGAATAGAATTCAAACACATTGGTTAAAAGCATACCTATTGTTTTTCATTATACTTCATTACGTAGTAAATTTAGCAAGGTGAAATTACTTCTCTCATTATTTTATTAACATGGTTAAAGTTCCTATGTTGTATTTTTATTCCGTTGTATTCATACTTTAGTTTATTTAATGAAAAGTATTAACATTCCTCTTAATTTTGTTTACAGGTTATATCTTGGAACGATTTCCTCCAGGGGTCTTAATAAAACCAGGATACTTACCATGGAATATCCCATATTCCATGGTTCTCTAAGCACTTAGTCTTAGGGAATATACCCCATGCTTTAAACTTAAGAGATAAGTGATACAAGTCTTTTCTATGACTTAGGGTTTGCGCACTACCATGTATGAATGAGACCTGGTACTAAATTCCAAGTCCTACATTTAATGGTTTGGGGTGACAAAACAATGCATGAGTCATACATTACACAAATCTTGTAATATATGATAAATTGCAAAGGTTTTTGGTGGCATGATTTATCATCTGGTTGAACCATAGAATAGAGGGGTTTATGCTTTTAATTGGAGGTCACGATAATACAACAAGACTGAAACTATGGAGAGTGGGTTTTTGGCTTTATAATGGAACCATATTGAATCATTGATGCCATTAGTACACTTGGGTTTTGTGACACCCCCAAGCTTAGGTATTTGGTACACGATGGCTTTGTCAAAACGCTTTTCATTTGGGGTTTGTGTAATTTAGCTCTATGCAGGGAGAAAACATGGAGGAGACCTTCTGGCCGTAAGATAAGATTCGTTATGAGTTCTTATGTCTGCACATTGTTTTGGTGTAAGGTTCGTAACATTTCCATACTTCTCAACAATATCGTACTCGATTTTGGTTGCAGGTTACAAGGTAGTGAAAGATGGGTGGCTCGATACTTCACTGTCGGCTCCAAAGTGTTTGCACAGTGGCCATGGTAATCTTGTGAGAAAGTCTATACTTGCTACCTCTCAGCCCTTTTGGGCAGACTACTTTTTCATTTTTTACTTGGTTGGGGTTTTATGCTATGGGTTTTGATTTCTCCTTTGGGTTTAAGATTATAGACTTGGGTTTTATTATTTTGTTAATGCATTTAAGCCATGATGTAACTCATAAGCCATTCGACTCTGTGTAAATAAGTTTGGGTATGTAAAATGTTATTTTGATTTCGGGCCTTTTAGCCATGCACTCCACCATTGCTTTCCTGTGTAAAATGATAAATACTGTTTTTATTTGATTATCATGGTTATTATTTTATGCTATGTACAAGATGAATATAATGCATTATTATGTTTGTTAAGATGGGTGTGTAACAAGGCATTCTCCTGCTCTCGAATGCTCTGTATATAATGATGTTGTTTAGCTTTTAAATTGTAATTCATTGATAGCATGGGTATAGGCCATGTCGTGAATGGTATGGGCCTTTCCCACAGTGCTATGATATCTTAGTGTTATTTCAGAAAGACTGTGTGTTAAATTAAAACTTTGGCCGAGGCCTTGAATGTAGTTAGGGTCTTACGACCTCACTGTTAGTGTATGCATTTTTTTATTACATAGCATTTGGTGTATTTATAATTTGCAGTTCACATACATTAGATGTATAGCGTGGCATGTGTATAGATGGTTATACAATTTCCTTGTTGTTTGTGTATAAAATGATATGGTTTGTTTTTATTGTTTTCTCCTTGGGTCTAGACATCCATAGGAATCGATGTCGCGACCTCTGTTTGCAAAATGGGTTTTAATTATTAATTGTTTGAATGTTATGCGGCACTTGTGTGTAGATTTAGATGGGACCTTTAGATACTTTATGTTTTATGAGAAGGGTGACTGGAATAATAGGATTATAAGCTATTTTATAATAATGAGTTAGGTAAATTTGGAGTAGCGATTGTGTTCCTCAAAAACCACCGAGAGGGTTGGACGAACCGACGGACAACAGAGGTGTCAAATAGGGTTTTCCCCAGGTGTAGCAGGGCGAGGGGTGGCCAAGCCACACAGTTTTTCCTTCGGGTGACGGCCCTAGGACTCCTGCTGTGTGTAATGCCCCATATTTCCACTAGGCTTATTTATGAGTTAGATATACTGCACTTTATTGCTTATTACGTTTTAGACTTTGCTTGGCTAAGTAACTTTACCTATGTTGTGATGGGACCAAGGTTATGATGTTACTATGTTTATTATGGCATTGTGATTATGATGTTACTATGTTTAGGATGTCACCATGATTATTATGTTTCTATGTTTATGTGGTTATGATGTGTTGATTATCATAGGATTACTATATTTTATGATGATAGTATATGTTTAATTGATTTCATTATCAAATGTGAAGCATATGATGCAGCACATGGATACCATATTACGATGTGACCAATTGAATCATTATATGTCATGTGTACCTATGATGAATTAAATTATTACATGAAATAATTATGAGGATGATGATGTGATCAGTTGATTATTAAGTGAAATTACCTATTATACATGTGTATTTGTAAAGTACTAACCCACACAGAATTGGCACTACATGATAGTAGAATACTTGATATGATATGTGGAATAGTGACTTACTATGCAGTAAACCTCAGCGACCAAAAATGATGATACGATGACACAATCCAATAATCCTGATAGCAGCAAAGTATCATTTGATAGGGTATAGACCCAGGATGTTGAGAGGGATGGATGTATTTCCCACCCTATGTGATACCCAAGGTCATGGGAGGGAAATGTTGATACACGCTCCCCAATTTGTTGTGATGATGACAGTCGGATGCTTGCTAGGAGAGGCTAGGTCCACTAGGTTAGCTGACGCTATCGCTCTCAGGTTCTGTGTGGTCAAGCTAGTATAGCTGGAATCCACTTTGTACTAGCAGAGGAGAGATAGGGAGGATGCAGACATAGGTTAGGATGAGAGGATATGTTAGTTAGTATTGTGAGAGTGGGTGTTAGTTGATCTTGAGTTAGTGGTAGTAGGTATCCTTCCACGTGCTTGATTAATTAAACTAAATATACACACAAAGATAAGGATATGAATCTTAAAGGTGTTAACTATTAAATAACTGAGGATGCTAAGATAATTATGTTATACTTATGTATGCATTCTTCTTGCATGAATGAGTATTATTAGTAAATAGCAGGTATGCCTAGGAGAGATGATGTTTTCTTATAGTACATTTATGACATGTACATGCGCTGGCCATGCATGAACTCTTTGCACATGTACGCTAGTATCAATAAACAAATAAATAACAGGTTGAATAATCGTATAAGTTGTAGTAGGAAAATATGATGATTATATATTTGTTGCTAGGGTTTTAGCCCTAGCTTGTACGAATGAGTACCTACTAAGGACAATGGATTCCTTAGTAGCAGTTCAATGAAATGTGAATTAAAAGCTATAACTAAAATAAAAAACTAAATCTAAACAAGTTCATTAAGCAAAACAGTAAAAAGTAAATAGTAATTTTGTATTAATCTGACCTTCAATGTGAAGGTTGGTGAAGCCTTTTGCGGTGATCCGAGTCGGTAGCTCCGAGCTTCAAGCTACTTCTTCTCTTTCTCCAATGGTGGAAATGGGCCAAAAGGGGCTCTCACGGTGAAAGTAGCTCAATGGTGAGCTAGGGTTTCACGAGCAATTTTGGCAGAGGCCAGATACTTGTGATTGTGGATATTGAATAAGGGTCTCCATCACTTATTTATAGTTGGAAACCATGCGGTTTTTAGGGTTAGGGTTTCAGCTGTTTAGGGTTTTTTCCTCATTTTCCTCATTATTTTATATTTTTTATTCCTTTTTGGAGATTTTTGCTTTTTTGGAGGAATTTTGGATATTTTTAGAGGAAAAGAGGGTTTTATGGCCTTTTGGAGGCATTTTAAGCCGTTTGGAGGCTTTTTGCATGGTTTTATGGGTTTTTGATGGAAATATGGTGGGAAAATGGACAAATGAGCCATGTAATGGGGTAGATGAGGTAGTGAACCCTTTTTGGGTGTTAATAGATTGCCCCCTAATGTGCAAGGGCAGGAGCTCATCGTATGGCCGATGGACATCATAAGTCATATTCGTTTTTCCTGGGGTGTGGAGAAGAGAAGGAACCAACTGAAGCCCAGAACAACGATCTCGAACCAACTGCAAGGACTGAAAAGTACATAACCTCAATAGTGGATGAGGAATCATCTGATTAATCTGGACGAGGCGGGAATTCCCATGCTCGTATCAAGATACATAAAAATAACTTTGAGGTCCGAAAAGAGGGACCTGTAGGATACATAGAAAACCACTGTGTATATCATAAGTGTACAGAGGGGACACAAATCTGGAACATACTACTGGGCTGACCATGTCTGAACTGAACAACTGATGTACTGGACTGATAGCAGTGCTCCTGAATGTGGTTCCAAAGGAACTAATGAGTTGCTGGATCAAAGCGACAACGGTCATAAGTGCAATGGTACACTGATCTGGAACAGAACTGGGTACTCGAGGAAGCATGGAACTGGATGGATTCCGAATATAATCGCCAACGCAGCCCGGACATCCACGGGAACATAAAACTGGCTGTTCCGAAGTAACTCACCAATGTGCTAGAGTCAGGGGAAATCCGGGGTCTTCGACACATACTGGAAGGGATATACATCCTGCACGATTCTCAACGATGCGATTAAGGTGCTGAAGTCGAGCATGTGAGAAACAACTATTCGGAGACGCAATAATGATTCCTCTCAAAATGGTCCGTAGGCACTCATCACAGATGGTGATGGGTCCAAGGCGCAGGGGCCTCTGGGTCTATCCTCTGGAACAGAGGGGCTGTCGTCGACAGAGGGAGACCTGCAACTATCAAGGCAATGATGTTTCCTTGACAAGAGCGCGAGGTGAAAAACCGAACTGTGATAGTACTGATGGCAAGAGTGAAAAATTGGGGGGAATAACTGGGCAAGTAGAGTGGGTGGACTCAAACTTCCTTTGTTTAGAGTATGATGGCGGGGATGATCGGGCAGCATATGAAACTGACTGGTGGTAAATGGATCATAGCGGTATAGGATCTGAGGGTGAATGGGCTGAGGGAGACTCAAGCTATGGTAAAATGGTAGGAGATTGCAGAATACTCTGAACAAAGGCGACCTGATTGGGGGTGCTGCCGAGAGGATTGATCATAGCACCAAAAGGCGCGGGGGGACTTCTTCATGGGTTAGGGAACTAGAAAAAGTGTGGATATAAAATGGTACTGTCATGTGGATTTTACGAGCCCATGATAGTTCATGCTCGTGGTTACTTTCAATTTTAAGGAGTCTGAAAGCAAATAAGAAGACTTTGAAGTAATTGAATGGTACTGTCGTGTGGATTTTACGAGCCCAGGACAGTACATGCTCGTGGTTGCTTTCAATTTTAAGGAGTATGAAAGCAAAATAAGAAGACTCTGAAGTAGTAGAATGGTACTGTCGTGTGGATTTTATGAACCCAGAACAGTACATGCTCGTGGTTGCTTTCAATTCTAAGGAGTCTGAAAGCAAATAAGAAGACTCTGAAATGATGGACTGGTACTGTCATGTGGATTTTACGAGCCCATGACAGTTCATGCTCATGGTTGCTTTCAATTTTAAGGAGTCTGAAAGCAAATAAGAAGACTCTGAATTAATGGCCAGGCAAGGAGGAAGTGTTCGATCAAGGAACATTTATGATGACCAGGACTGAGGGTGGGGGGGAACACTGGTGGGCCTCCTTGCGGGGTGAATGAATGGTGGAAAAATAACGAAACATTTGCAGTATGACAGGAGTGGATGGCTCATGTAAAAAGTGTGAAATAATCTGATGACGGCCGATGTGGTGCGCAAATCGATGCGGCAAGGTGTAGGGACGCAATGTTGAAATTGTACCAAGTGAGAGCGAGAAATGATCTCAAGCATCATCACGAGCTTGGAAAAATGAATCCGGTGATATGAAAAGTGTTAAAAATGGAGAGCGACCGAAGTGGCACGCAAACTGAGGTGACTATTGGTATCGAAAAAATGGGCAAAAATGGTGTAGCAAAAAATGATGCAACGAGGTGACCATCGTGATGGTTTCGTCGTGCTGATTTCAATGGTGGAAACAGGTACTATTTTCACAGTCCACGTGGGGTGGACCGTAGGTTAGGGGGTCGGAGCCGCGTTGGGGTGCTTCCTGGGGCAGCGATATCAATTTGGATGACAGGTGAGATGTTGGCCATGTTACTCTCTTCGAAGGCGTCAGGAGCAGGAATAGGGTCCTTGAACCAGTCGACCTTGTGGGGAAGGAAGTCTTTGGATTCAACGGCAAATTGGGTAGCAGTGTTAGAGAAGGATACCTCTAGGAGGAAGTAGGAACGATGGTGCATGTCATCCCAGGGATAATCCGGGGCAGTGAGAGCCTCGAGAATCTCCTCGTCAGTACGGAATGTTTGCGTTATCAAATCGGTTGACGAGGGAGTAGTGACGGAAGAGATCATATAAATGGTATTAACCTCTTCAGAAGAGGAAGAATCCGGGGGTGGATCTCCACAATGGTGGGTGGTGCCGTCTCAAGATCCAGATTGTTCATCTCAAAGAGAGTGGTATTGACCTCTCCGGAAGGGGAAGAGACCGAGGAATGGATTTCCTCAATGGTGAGGGGTGTCGTCTCAACATCCAGATTGTTCATCTCAAAGAGAGCTATTCTGTACTCGGGGAGATCGGGACAGTGATGTGAGTAATGTTCGTAGACACCGCATAAGGCACAGGAGTGGTTAGTGCGCAGGGATTTGTCGCGAGGCATAGGGGTTGAATCTAGATGGACAACTGGGATAGTGGGGTCGTCGTCAAGCGTTTTCATGTATTCCTGTAAAGCCGGTAAGTGAGGACACAGGTGAGTTGCATGGCCCAATTCGTCGCACAGCACGCATTTGGAAGGAGCATGAAACACAGTGGGGTTTTTTACTATCTTAGGAGGTGGGACAACAGTGCAAGGTTGGGGGCCTCTGCCCCCAGTGGGTTTGGTAAGAAGAGGGGGGAGGTTTGTGGAGGACGACGGGGTAGCGATACTGGGAGGTGGTTGATGAGTAGTGGCAATGGGTTGCACCGGTTGCAGGACGACATTTGGTGTCGGCGGGGGAACGGGAGGCGAAAGATACCAAATGGGTAGTCCTAAGGTTAACCCAGGAAGGCTAAGTGTAGCCATGACTAGGGCGCTAACTACTCCTGAGGGAGGAAAGAGGAAAGGAATGGTATGGATGGGGGTAGCACCAATGTGACTAGGTACCAAAGGGGGTTGAGGCAACAAGGGCGGTTGGTTAGTAGGAGTTCGCGTGTTATGGGACAGGGTACATAGGTCGGACACTTCAGTAGCCGGTGACGGGGGTGGAATAGATGGCAAGGTTGATGTCATTGGTGCATCTGAGTAAACTCCGGGCTCCATAGAAGAAACAACCGAGGTGGTTGCGGTCATTGGTGCGTCAGAGTAAACGCCCGTCCCCAAAGAAGAAAAAAATGAGGTGGTGGCATCTGAAACAGGTTGTTCAATCATGGGGAGAACATTTTCGGGTGCCGTGGGGGCATTAGGATCATGGTAAGTGAGTTGGTAAACCTTGACCACACGTCCCTCATGGGGGAACATCATGGTGCGAAAAACAGTAGAAGCAACTGCTCGCATGGCATACATGTAGCTGCGACCAAGTAAAAGGTTATAATCAAGCTGTGCATTGATAACCTCGATGTTAACGAGGATGGTTTTTCCAGCTAGTTGGAGGGGGACATTAGTTAGTAGGCCTTGTGGTTGAGCTGAACGGTCGTCGTAGGCTCGCAACGCAGTAGAGGACTGCTGGAGAGGGGGGGATCCCATTTTCTGCCAGATGGAGGTGGGCATGACACATGTAGAAGCACCTTCATCAATAATGAATCGATGGATGACAAAATTCCCAATGGAAACAGAAATTTGGAATGCCAAAGTGGAAGGCAAGCGAGGTTCGGATTGGTCCAAATCAAATGCCATTAACTGCAAATCATTTGGATCGATAGCCCCAATGGCTAAGAGTAAAGTCTTGCACTGCGAAGGACAATTTTTTAAGACTTCTAACGCAGACATGGCTACGGGGGATTGGGCTAAGTCATCGACAATGTTGTAGTTTGACGCAGCCCGCGCATTGGGATTATTGTTGATACGACGAAGTGGGAAACGGGGCGCTTTGGGAGCACCATCTAGTGGAGGTGGAGGTATACGTAACGCCTGATCAGTGGGATGAGCGTTAGTAGGTGTATCAGCAGGAGGGGCTTCAAGGGTGGAACCATATTAGTTCCACCGGGTCTGGAGGTTGATCTCCTCGGAGGACATCATCAACAAATGGTGGGTACCTGAGTCAAGCATGGGTTGATCAGGAGCAGCATAAGTGATTAGTTGTTGGGTTGGCACGTTGGCTTGAGGAGGAGCCAACGGTTGGGTGTTCACTATGCCTTGGGTTGGTAAGGCGTTTTGCAGCACCAAAGGTGGCTGCTGAGGTTGTGGCGGGTTGGGCGGTGCTTGAGGAGCTGTCTTCCCCGGGCAGTGTACATCCGCAGCCAAAAGTTGCCGGAATCACTCCATAAGTGGACAAAAATGTGTGTAGTGGCCATAGACCCCGCAAATAGAACAAGGGAAGTTGGTTCACAAATTAGGGTTTTTAGCCTGCTTGGGCAGGCGATTAGGGTTTTGGTTAATAGGGGGCGCATTATTATTAGCGGGGGTATTAGGGTGCTGACCAGCTTGCTCGGTCGGTTGGTTGTTCCCATGATTTCGGCCTCTGCCACGGTTTTGTTTGCCCTGGTTGCGTTGGTTGTTCTAGTTTTGCTGCGGGTTTTGTTGAGCGTAAACTTGCCCTTGGATAGTAGGTGGATTCTGAGGTTGCGCAGGGGCTGGAGTAGGCTGCAGTGGATGATATGTAGGTGGAGGCTGCACAGGTGCAGCAACCTGAGGGTGTTGCTGATAGTGCTATGGAGCGGGTTGTAGGTTTCCGCAGGGGTTGGCTGTGGTGGGTAGTAAACGGGTTGGGCTTGTGACGGCGCAGGAGTTGGTGCAGCCTGCTGGTGATAGTAGGGCTGAGGTGCGACCGGGGGGGCGTAAGTGGGAGTCAGATGACCGAAACATTGAGGTGGCCATGAGGGTCCATGGGTATGGTGCTGATGTGTCATGGGAGGATACGGGTTGGTTGCTCCAGACTGTGAGGTAGCCTGCGAAGGGTCCGGGCCAGGGGTAGGACGGGCTATGGAAAATGGTTGAGGCTACGAAGAGACACGGCCAATAATGCCGTCGGTAGCATGGGATGCCCCCGACGCATCGTGCTGGGATGAATTGTCGCGAGAGGCATCAGGTATAATGGTATAGAGATAACCTGACTGGGCGTAAATGAGATCGAATTGCTGATCCTTAAGGATGGCCTCTTCTTCAGACTAGGGTCGTTCGGATGCTACATCCTTAGCAATGATAGGAAGGAGGGATTTGAGGAACCAGTCTAGGAATATTCGGTCATCTAACTTAATCTTGCATAAACTACGGCGTCGACGCCATTCATGAATGTGGTCCGTGATGTGGGTAGCCGTGTTTTGTCTGCATGATAGTAGGATCTCAACTCCTGCGTCATAGCGGACAGGTAACTGGAAGAACTGCAGGTAGGTCGATGCAAGGGAAGTAAATGTGGCATGGGTTCCATGGGGTTGTTCGATATACCACTTGGCAGCAGAGCCAGTGAAAGTGCGCTGTAATAAACAGAGGCGAATAAAGTCGTCTACTATGGAGTTGGAGGAACACCATAGATGGAAGGACATGATATGGTTCTGTGGGTCCTCACCTGCCTTTCCCTCGAACTTAGGGATGTCAGATGGGAGCTTGGTGGGCATGTGAGGCCACGCAGGGTTGTGTCGGATGGGGTCGTTGGTTAATATGGCTAGGTCAGGCAGGTTGAGGCTAGCCATGAATGGCAAACTAGATGACGGATATGACATGGTAGTGGGTTGGACCAAGTTGGGGCCAATGCCCCCAAGTGGAGGGGTCATGTGAGGGAGGTTGCCCCCAAGCGGGGGAACTAAGGTGGTATAGGACGGACCTGCACCACCATGGGTGGTATGATTCATTGATGGAGTGGTAATGGGTATTCCTGCTGCGGGAATAGGTGCCGTGAGGGGAACGGTAAATGGGGGCCCCGTGGAGGGCATACCCATAGCCTGTGTGGCAACTGGTGTAGTCGTGGATGTGCCACCAACGGTCTCGACCAAGATGGGAGTAGGAGTCATGCCAGCCATGGGGCTAGTAGGGGCAGTGTAAAGGGGGTTCTTAGACTCTTGCTCAGAACCATAGGTAAAATAAGGGGCGTCAGTATCTGGTGACGGAGTCCTATGTCGCTGACGAGTGGAGTCAAGTGACAAGGCTCGAGATCTATGATGAGTGGTATCAAGTGATGATGATCTGTGGTGATGACGGGTGGTATCAAGTCAACCGTGCTGTGGGGGCTCTCCTTTGAGGCGCCGAGAATGTCTCGCGGACTCAATGGTGACAAATGGAGTTAAATCTCTGCGGGTTGGGGTAACTACAAATCAGCTCAAAAACTCTAATGCAACCGAGTGTGCAGAAGGAGAGCTCAAAAAATAGGGCGCTCAGGCCAACAACCAACTCAAAACACCTACTGTAACTGCGTGTGACAATAGGCGGAGTGTCAACAGAAATGGTCAGAATACCAACAAGCAACAGGTTTGCTAAAAATAGAATACGGTGGACTCACTAAACCAAAAGGAGGTAAGGGAGCATGCAAACACCTAACTAGTAGTATTATGACTCAACTAGACATATCCTCTGCAAGGTGATGAAATCCAAGTTAGACAATATGAATCGGAAAGCCAAATGGATTAGGTATCCCCCTACCGGGAGGGACACCGGGTAGTCAAATCCTAGAAGAATGGCAACTAAGATACCCCGTTCATGACACGTCCAGAAAGGTAAATCTGCAGCTTGGTCCTTTAACCGGAATACCCCTATACAGGGATATCCCGAGAACTGCGAAAGGAAGCCCTTCAGTTATTGAATGGAGTTCGGTATTCCACTCAGACCTCCGGAACCAATCTCACGACTTCAACCCTCCTAAGGGAGAGGCCCTCTGATAAACCGGTTGTGACTGTGTCAAAAAATACTAAGGGATTTTGGTTCCCTAATAGACAACAACTATGTCTCAATTGTACATAACCAAGGGGTGTTTTTTGGAAGCCTATCCCCCCGATCCTACCTAACTACAAAAATTCTTTTGTGTTCCCCAAGTGGGGTTAGAATGTTGGTTGAGTTAAGTAGTTTTTAAGTCTCACTTTGAATTAGGTGATAGATTGTGTGCTTGTGAGGTTATGAACCCAAAAGAGAAGTGCCAGGGCAGCTTCCTAACAATAATAATACTAAATGAAAAAACTTTTACCATGCAAAATTATCTGAATAAATAATGCGGAAAATTTTTAAAACACAATGCTATAAAAAGTTAACGGGAATAATGGTGTAGAAAAGGATGTAGGACTGCAGGTAGGACTGATGGTTGTGCAGGTGCAGGAAAAAATGACAGCAAAGGGGTTGGGTTCAAAAGCAGGAACAAGTGCAAAAATTCAAGTCGGATCGGCGGTCGGACCGCGGGTTTGAAAGAAACAGGCGCGCTCAGATCGCGGCTTTTTGGTCAACAGCGGCGGTCGGACCGCGGGTTTGAAGGAAACAGGTGCGCTCATATTGCAGATCTTTGGTTGACAGCGGCGGTCGAACCACGGGTTTGTAGGAAACAGGCGCGGTCGGGTCGCAGCTAAGGGATGCATAGTCGCGGTCGGGTCGCAGCTAAGGGCTGGACAGTCATGGTGCGGTCGCAGCTAAGGGATGGACAGTCGCGGTCGGGTCGCAGCTAAGGGATGGACAATCATGGTTGGGTCGCAGCTAAGGGCTGGACAGTCGTGGTCGGGTCGCAGCTAAGGGATGGACAGTCGTGGTCGGGATGCGACTGCGAAGGAAAAAACTGCGGGTTACGACGACCGAAAATGACAGCCGAAAGGACAAAACGGAAAATAAAACTAAAATAAAAACAACGGAGTCGCCAAAACTGTTGCTAGGGTTTTAGCCCTAGCTTGTACGAATGAGTACCTACTAAGGACAATGGATTCCTTAGTAGCAGTTTAATGAAATGTGAATTAAAATCTATAACTGAAATAAAAAAACTAAATCTAAACAAGTTCATTAAGCAAAACAATAAAAAGTAAATAGTAATTTTGTATTAATCTAACCTTCAATGTGAAGGTTGGTGAAGCCCTTTGCGGTGATCCGAGTCAGTAGCTCTGAGCTTCAACCTGCTTCTTCTCTTTCTCCAATGGTGGAAATGGGCCAAAAGGGGCTCTCACGGTGAAAGTAGCTCAATGGTGAGCTAGGGTTTCACAAGCAATTTTGGCAGAGGCAGGATACTTGTGATTGTGGATATTGAATAAGGGGTCTCCATCACTTATTTATAGTTGGAAACCATGCGGTTTTTAGGGTTAGGGTTTTAGCTATTTAGGGTTTCAGCTGTTTAGGGTTTTTTCCTCATTTTCCTCATTATTTTATATTTTTTATTCCTTTTTGGAGATTTTTGCTTTTTTGGAGGAATTTTGGATATTTTTAGAGGAAAAGAGGGTTTTATGGCCTTTTGGAGGCATTTTAAGCCTTTTGGAGGCTTTTTGCATGGTTTTATGGGTTTTTGATGGAAATGTGGTGGGAAAATGGACAAATGAGCCATGTAATGGGGTAGATGAGGTAGTGAACCCTTTTTGGGTGTTAACAATATTAATCAAATTCATATAATGGATGTTTAGTTGTTGAATATGTTTAAGAATAAATCAATTAAACTGTTAATTAATGGTAATAAGAAATTAAAAGAAGTACAATGAATATGAAGTATTGTTAATAAATATTAACTTTTGAAAGATGTACTATTTAACTATTAATCATGATTAATTAAACCATTAAATGCACCTCGAGTATTGATAATTGCTAGGGTACTTAGCAAATAAACAAATAAATGTTGACATTAGTATTTACCCTCTATTATTAATATTAATATTAATATTATGTTTTAATTAAAAAAACAATAAATTTGTCCATTACAAAATTCATGAAAGAATCCGTCAAAATGTCATCTTACAAGGTTTAATATTATAAAAGTAAATGGATCCTTGTAAAGGTATTATTTGCTATTAAATGTGATCAGTAAGTTAAGGTAGGATTCATTAAATAAATATATTAATAAAATCACTACCATGTCATATTTAGAATCGAAGTTTAGATTTTGTAAATTAATCAATTCGCCACTATAAATTTGGAAGAGTCAAGAGGATAATTATTTAATTCATATTTTATTTAACATATTAAATAAAGGATAAGTTAATAATGGATCCAATTCCTCGGGAAGATCCTAATTGAATAATTCGAGAACCATTAAATGATATACATTCAACCCATTAAATTCAAACTTAATTATTCGCAATACCATTGAACTTCTCGAGAAATAGAAGTACAAGAGAAATAATATTTTATTTTGAATTAGATTGTAAAGCGAGCCATTGTAATGAATGTTTGGGAGGGAGGTGGAGTAAAAGGGAAGGATATTCAAGGTAGAAAATGGCATATAAGGAAGGGCTTGTGGAGGATTGAAGGGGGGTTTTCTAGTGGGGGAAAGAATATGACTTAGGATTTTGACGAGAAGGGAGGAAAACCTGGGGAGGGGGTTAACTCAGGGATTGAGGAGGTGGGAAAATCAAAGAACTAAGAGAAATTGAACAATGGATATCGAACTATGAACGAAGGATGGAGAGATCCTAAACTATGGAATTCTGCTATTTGGATTATTAGATTGTGGGCTCGGGGGCTAGGAAATCCGTTGATTTCCTAGGGCCAGCATGATGAGCTGGATGGCAGGGTGGTTTATCTAGTTTGGTTGCTAAGGTTTTCCAGCAAGGAGCAAGCAAGGAGAAAGTATAGGAGAGTAAGGAATTCTACTGGAATCTAAAATCCTTATTGAAATCTAAAAAAACTAGTATTCTACTTGAGCAAAACTCTCTAAATTTCAGTACTAGGTAAATCCAAAGGAAAAATACATTTTATTTTGTTTTATTCCTAATGTTGTTAAAATTATGAACCAAATGAAAATTCCATGCTAGGATTAAAGAGAAAATTTTGATAAGAAACATGGTAAACAATAAATAAATTATAGTATTATCTTATAAAGTAGCTCTTTAGGAGCTAGATAGATAAAAGTAGAAAATTACAGAACTTAAGTGCTGGTCTTGAAAGGATGGACACTACACTGTGTGCCATGGAGGCATCGAGGCAAGGGGATATTGCCCCGAAAGGAAGGGATCTCGTGCTTGGACAGGAGAAGTTAGTCGAGGAAGGAAAGAGAGATGGGAGTCATCCAGCCCCCAGGTCAAGCAAGAAGGTTGTATTGGGGGGTTGATTACTAAGGACTGCCTCTATCCAGTGATTCAAATCAGATCCGAGGTAGTTAGAGGCAAGATTTAGTCATGGAAGGAAAAATCCCTAATAGGGAAATTTGTGGGGATATGGCCAAAGGAGAAATACCTGATTAAATGGATAAATGGGCTGTGGAACCCTAAGGGTCATTACGACCTTCAGTTAGGCTCAAAGTGTTTCTTCGCTATTATGTTTTTTAACCAGGAAGATAGAGATAGAGTCATGGAGGGAGGTCCATACTTCTTCTTATCAGCTTGGTTATACCTTCACCCATGGAAGGAGAGTTTTAACCAAGAGACAGAGGATATGACAGTCGCCCTGATCTGGATTTGCCTCTTCTCTCTTCTGGGTGAGTACTGGGATATGGAGACTCTGAGGGACATAGGAAACACCCTGGGGGAATTCATAAAAATAGTAGAACAAACCAAGATCCAAAGGTATACCTCCTTTGCATGGATCTGTGTCTATATGGATCTCTCCAGAGAGGCCCCAGAAGCAATCAATCTAAACTGGGAAGACAAAGAATGGATTTATCCCATCGACTATGAGAAACTCCCATCCAGATGCTGTCACTATCATGATGATGGTCATATTGGAAGGAACTGCCCCAAACTTAGACCTGGGGCTGAACCGTATGCACCCAGTCCAGATAAGGACACTGAAGCGGATGGGTTAACTCAGGTCAAGAACAAAAGGAGAAGCAAAGGGGGTGGGAAAACCAATACAAGAAAGGAGCTGGTGACAAAGGAGTACAGACCCAGAAATCCCTTTGAGGCTTTAGGGTCAATGAATGAGGACGAAGGAGTCCCATCCGAGACACCGGTAGCTGACCAGAAGGAATATCTCAACAAAACCCTAAAGGAAGAAGATGTCCAGCAGATGGAAGGGACGGAGGAGGAGGAAGGCAACGACATGGAACTATGCAAGCTAGAACTGGATGCAATTGAGGAAGAATGTGGGAATAAGGGCCAAGGTTACATCTCACTATTCCAGATCAAACTCCTATAGGAGGAAATCATTCGAACGGGTGCCCATGAGAGTCTTGGGATTGATCTAGATGCTTAGAAAGGTAGTAAGAGGAAATACCTAGAAGAAGAGTTATGAAGACGAAGGAAGCTGAATAAACAACGCATAGCAGTAGTGGGAGTTTGACCGATTGAATCCGGCCAATACCCGACAATCCGGGTGGCCTTCTTCAAAGTTAAAAAGAGTTCTCAATGAAGATCATATCATGAAATATAAGGGGGTGTGGCAGCCCCTAGAAGTGGAAAATGGTAAATAGGAAAATTAGGTAGGAAACCCTAGATATTATTTTCCTTCAAGAAACAAAGTGCATCCTTGGGGGTTTAGAGAATATTAAGGAAAAAATTTGGAAAGGTAGTCATCTCATGGCTCTGGATGCTGCTGGACAATATGGAGGTGTGGCAATATTTTGGTAGCCTCAAAATATGGATCTCACTGATTAGCAAGCTAACAAGTTTTCTCTCACGGAAGACTTCTGTCTTTTGGATTTGAGGGTGAAGGGATCCCTAGGGAATGTTTATGGCCTCAGTAGTTTCCATGAAGAGCAACCTATCATGGATCTCCTCAGCTGGTTCAAAGAGAAATATGAGATGGGAACATGGGTGCTTGGTGGGGATTTCAACTTGATTTCCAATCTGGGGGAGAAGAAGGGAGGAAGATGATTCCTAGAAAAATACCAGGAAGCCTTCTAAGATTTTCTATCCTAGAGCTCTCTCGTTGATGTAGAGACAGGGAATGGTTGGTACACTTGGAACAATAAGAGAGGGGGGGAGAATATGGTTGCCTCACACCTGGATCGCTTCCTGGTGTCTAAAAATATCTTGCACAACACGGGGGAGATTATGGTTGACGTTCTCCCAGTAGCTGGCTCAGATCACTGGCCCATCAGCCTTTCTTGGGATTGGTCTTGCTCTCCTATGTGAAAACCTTTTCACTTTGAAAACTTATGGATGGAACATAAAGAATTCAAGGACCTTGTCATTAAGTGGTGGCAGGAGCTGGTTCCCCCCCAGGGACCAGTATTTTTTGCTTTCAGTAGAAAATCAAGGCTCTGAAGGAAAAAATCAACACGTGGAACATGGAGGAATTTGGAAACAGCTTTGAGGACAAAAAAATTTGCTAAACAAGTTGGATCTCATTAATCAACAAGGTATAAAAGTAGGTTGGGATGAGGGCATGAAAGTCAGAGAAAAGGACTTAATGCGTCATCTTGAGGATAGGGAAAGGCAGGAGGGAATATACTGGAAAAAAAAGGAGAGGGTTAAATGGCTACACGAGGGAGAAAGAAATACCACATTTTTCCATAACTCAGTGATCCAGAATAGGAACAGTTCTAGAATTCAAAAACTTAAGGAAAGGGATGGTAGCAGGGTGGAAACAAGACGAGAGATTGAAGTTGAACTCAATCAACACTTCTCTGAGATTCTCAGTGAAGATGGTGGGGACAGAAGTCGAGATATTGAGCGAGTCACCAACTTAGTTCCCAGGGAAGTCACTGCTGAAAACAATGAAATGCTAACCAAGCCAATAGGGATGTAGGAGGTGGAGGAAGTTGTCAACCAAACCGCTCTGGGAAAAGCCCCTCGACCTGATGGATTCACAACCAACTTCTTTCACCACTTCTGGGAGCTTGTCAAGGAGGACGTGATAGATATTGTGGAGGAATCCAGGAACAAGAGGGGAGTCCTTAAATCCTTCAATGCTACCTTCCTCACTCTAATTCCCAAAGAGGAAAGGGCGGACACTACTGACAAATTCATACTGATAGCGTTATGCAATGTCATTTACAAAATTATCTCCAAGGTCATCGCAAATCAGCTCAAACACCTTCTCCCGAAGCTTATTATCCTAGAGAAGTTAGGTTTTGTTGAAGGTAGACAAATCCTGGATGGGGTTATTCTAGTCCACGAGGTGTTGCACTCGCTCAGAAGCACAAAGGTTCCAGGTATGATGATCAAGATTGACATAGAAAAGGCATATGATAAACTAAACCGGAATCTCATGGATAATATGCTGGAGGCCTTTGGTTTCTCTGAAGGTTGGGTGGAGTGGGTCATGGGTTTAGTCACACCACTCTTCTTCAACATCCTCCTTAATGGATCCCTAAATCACACTTTCTAGATATATCGTGGTATTAGACAAGGTGACCCTCTGTCTTCGTTCCTCTTCATTCTTATGGTTGAGGGTCTGAGTTGTCTCATCGCATCCCAAGTTGGCTGAGGGGAAATAAGGGTAGTAAAGGCTCATGAGGGGGTGTCACCTCAGACAAACCAACAATTCATTGATGACACTATGGTCATGGGGCACCCTTCAGTCCAAGAAGTGCTCAACTTCAAAAATAGCCTGGATCTCTTCACAAGGGCCTCAGGCTTGGAAGTCAACCCAAATAAGTCTTAGGTCTTCTTTGTTAACACTCCTTCGGCCACTCAAAGGAACATCTCAAGGATCCTGGGGTTTTTGAGATGTGATTTTCCATTCAAATACCTTGGGATCCCCCTAGGATTAGGAAGTTTGCAAAAGGAGGATTAGAAAGATCTTTTGGATAGATTGAAACAAAAATTTTCAAGCTGGGTGTTGCATCCCTTAAATTTCCCCAGTAGACTGATCTTGGTCAAATCAATTATGCATGATATGATGGCTTACCTATTCTCGATATTGGCCACCCCCAAGTCCATCCTCAAGGAAATTCGAATATTATGATGCAATGTTTTGTCGAGGGGCCGCGAGGATAAAGCTACAATATCTCTGGTATGTTGGGAAGATGTTTGCAGGCCAAAGGAGTAGGGAGCTTTAGGCCTCAGAGAGCCTGAAGTGATCTCAGAGATCCAAGGAGCCAAAGTATGGTGGTGATGGGTAAGTCACACCTTGGATCCCTGGGCCAAACTATAGCACATGAAATATGATGGATATAGGCCTATACAACATCTGATTAGATTCAATGAGTCCCCAAGTAGTTCTCCCATATGGTTTAAAAATTTGGTAGGTAAGAATATTGTTCAAGAGCATAGTTTCTGGGAGATCAGGGAAGGTAGCAGGGAAACATTTTGGGAGCATTCATGGAACCAGCTTCTCATCCTTGGCCGTGATACGATATGGTCGCACATTAAGGATCAGGTGATTGAGGGGGGAAAGATCCAGGTGAATCAGTCTTGGATGATTGGAGCTCATATGGAGGAACACCAATCAGATTTTCAGGATAAACCCGAGCTCACTAGTGAGGCGGATTGGGAGGCCTTTCGGGAAGAACTAAGAAAATGCTTCATCAAGGATCAATATGGTTCAGATGTATTATGATGGGGATACACCACTAGAGGATCCTTCACTGTTACAGAGGCCTATAACATCAGGATCACTTGTCGCACAATGGACGATGACATTTGGAGGAAAATTTGGGCAGTCAACATCTAGCTCAAGGTTTCCCTCTTTGTGTGGTTGGTTGTATGGGGGAGGATCCTCACCAGTGAAAACTTAAGAAATAAAGGGGTGTAAGGACCCTCTCAATGTTGCTTGTGCTACTGAGAGGAGGAATCCATTAAACATCTTCTAGATAACTGCACTTATGCAGTAGCAGTGTAGGACAAAGGAGCTATGGGATTTCAATGGAGTGATAGAAAGGAGGGCCAACCGTCTCAAACTCTTTGAGAATGGCATCCAAAAGCTTACAATAACCCTATCATCAGAACAATCTGTGATGCCTTCCCAGGTATGGCTACGTGGTGCTTATGGAAGGAAAGGAATGCCAGGATTTTTTGGGACCAACATAAATATATGGAGATGGTGTGGAAAACGGTGAAAGACAACCTGTTATATTCCATCCGATGCATGTAGTGGCATGATCAGGACAAGATTATCCCTCATGAGGAAGCTCATATTGCTGCAAATTGGGGTCTTGATAGAATCATGATGGAAGGTTTGCGACGACGGGATAAGATCTGTCAAAATTCCAGCCCAAACATCTAATCTATCCCTCCCCCCCAAGTCTTCAAGCTGAATTTTGATGGTGCATCCAGGGGAAACCCGGGCCCGACCGACTTTGGGGGTCTTGTTTGCAACCATGATGGAAGGATTACGATGGTGTTCCTAGTATAAATAGGGATGGATACAAATAAATCTGCTGAATTGGAAGGCATTGTTAAATTTTCATATGCTAAGCTAGATCATTAGTATTTCATTTTGAATTCATAACAAAAGAATATAAACAAGATCACTGAAAGATAGACAAGCAAAACCATATAAAAGGAACACAAATATTTATCCTGAGAAAACCGTAAAGGGAAAAACCCAACAAAATCTTCCTCAATATAGATGCCCCAAAAAGATAAAAGGTAAAACCAACAATGAGATCAAAGCCTGATCCTCCTCCTTCTCCAGCTACTCTTCTCTTCTCCACTAATGCGCTACACAAGTGAGAGTGTGTATGTGTCAAATGAGGAGCACCACACCTCTATTTATATTAATCCATTCACTTGAATTAACTCATTCGACATGTAGGCTCGAGTTAAATCATGTAGGCTCGAGTTACACATGTAGGCTCAAGTAACCACACTGGGGTTCTAATGACCCACCTTTATAATTAGAGGGGACTACCTCATGACTCTTATTAGTTCTTCCAATTAGAAGCATCGGGGTACAAGATAATACAAGTGGTTCTCCCGGTAGGACCATCGGGGACCACAAAATATACAAATAGAATATTCTTCGAAGTTACAATATTTCAACACTCCCCCTTAACAAGAAGGGTATTCTACAGCAACATCAACAACAAAAATAGTAGGATAGAGATAGAGGACATCATCAGCATCATCAGGGTAACACATCTATAAATCATTAAAATCTTTTCAACATTATGTAGTCTTCATCTTCAATCTTTAGTCTTCATCATCATTAATACTTTGAGTGCTTCGATCAGAACCATCTTTCGCACTTTGACCTTTTGATCAACAACATCATCTTCAGCACTTCGACCTTTCGATCAGCAACATCATATTCAGCACTTTGACCTTTCGATTAGCAACATAATATTCAACACTTTGATCTTTCGATTAGAAACATCATCTTTAGCACTTTGACCTTTCGATCAGCAACATCATCTTCAGCACTTTGACCTTTCGATCAGTAACATTATCTTCAACACTTTGACCTTTCGATCAGCAACATCGTCTTCAGCACTTTGGCCTTTCGATCAACAAAAAAATCATCATCATACTCTAATATTTTGATCAGAAACATCATCATCATCAAAACATCATTATTATCAAAACATCAACATCATCAAAACATCAACATCATCATCATCAAGACACCAACATCATCAAAACATGAACACCATCATCGTCAACATGATCCTTCCTTTCGGAATTATGGGATCAACATGTCTGTGGTACTCAGATGATCCTTCCTGTCGGAATTATGGGATTTAGGTCTTTACGGAGTTACTAATGATCCTTCCTTTCGGAATTACGGGATCAACACATCTGTGGAGCTTAGAGGATCCTTCCTCTCGTAATTACAGGATCAAGTCTTTATGGAGCTACTAACGATCCTTCCTTTCAGAATTACGGGATTTAGGTCTTTACAAAGTTACTAACGATCCTTCCTTTTGGAATTACTGGATTTAGGTCTTTACGAAGTTACTAATGATCCTTCCTTTCGGAATTACGGGATCAACACATTTGTGGAACTTAGACAATCCTTCCTATTGGAATTACAGGATCAACACATCTGTGGAACTTACACAATCCTTCCTATTGGAATTATGGGATCAAGTCTTTACGGAGCTACCAACGATCCTTCCTTTTGGAATTATGGGATTTAGGTCTTTACAGAGTTACTAATGATCCTTGCTTTTAGAATTATGGGATTTCGGTATTTACGGAGTTACTAACGATCCTTCCTTTCGGAATTATGGGATCAACACATTTGTGGAACTTAGACAATCCTTCCTATTGGAATTACAGGATCAACACATCTGTGGAACTCAAACAATCCTTCCTATTGGAATTACGGGATCAATTCAATGATCCTTCCTTTCGGAATTATGGGATTTAGGTCTTTACGGAGTTACTAACGAGCCTTCCTTTCGGAATTACGGGATCAACACATATGTGGAACTCAAACAATCCTTCCTCTAGGAAGTATGGGATCAACACACGTTCTCGAGTAAAGAAGTCACGGGATTCGTTCTAAACCAAAGTTCAAGGATGATACAATCCTATCACCTTCTTGATGAACGAAGTTCACCAGATCCGTTATGAACCGAAGTCCAAGGATGATACAATCCTGACACCTTCTCGATGAGCGAATTTCACTAGATCCATTCTGAACCGAAGTCCAAGGATGATACAATCCTGCCACCTTCTCGATGACCGAAGTTCACCGGATCCATTCTAAACCGAAGTACAAGGATGATACAATCCTGCCACCTTCTCGATGAACGAAGTTCACCGAATCTGTTCTGAACCGAAGTCCAAGGATGATACAATCCTGCCACCTTCTCGACGACCGAATTTCACTAGATCACTTTTGGACAGATGTCTCGAGATGATACAATCCCTCTTCATTCTCGAGGACTGAGGTCACCGGATCACTTTTGGACAGATGTCCCGGGATGATACAATCCCTCTTCATTCTCGAGGACCGAGTTCACTGGATCACTTTAGGGAAGATGCTCAGGGATGATACAATCCCACTGCAACATCACTACTCCCCCTTTCGAGGAAGGTTCTTCCGAACCTCACCAAGCTTGTCTCGAGAGTGTTCGAACTTTACTCGAGACAGAGGCTTCATTAGCACATCAGCAACCAAACCATCATCATCTACATATTCAGTATGTGAATACTGAACTATCACCATCTACATATTCAGTATGTGAATACTGAACTATCACCATCTATATCTCCAGTATGTGAATACTGAAAGCATCATCACCTCTATATTTAATATAGAAATATAGAATCACCATCATCTGAATCTACAATATGTAAATACTGAGAAATCATCTATATATTCAGTATGAGAATACTGAAATCATCATCATCTATATCTTCAGTATGGGAATAATGAAATCATCATCAGCTATATCTTCAGATGGGAATATTGAAACATCATCATCTCTATATTCAGTATAGAAATACTGAATCACCATCATCTGTATCTATCTTCAGGTCAAAGGGACCTGATATCAACTTCCAAAGCCATATGGCTTCACAAATTAGCAGAGCAATCTACTATGTATTCTACTTCAGGAGTGCTAAGAGTAACACTAGACTATTTCCTGTTAAACCATGAACTCATAACAGACCCAAAAGAATATACCTGATGTGATTTTCCTCTCTGAGATACTTCCAGCTCAATCTACATATGTATAGCCATACAATCTATTGTCATGGTTTCCATCATAGTACAGACCAAAGTCTATAGTCCCTTTCAGATATCTCATCATATGTTTTGCAGCTAGTAGGTGAACCCGTCTTGGTTGAACAAGATATTGACTTAAGGTGTTCACACCAAAACAAATGTCTGGTCTGGTATTTGATAAGTACATCAATGACCCAATGATCTGTCTATAATGAGTCACATCCACTAACAATGATGAGTCATCATCTAACAACTTCAGGTTGGAGTCCATGGGTGTGGCCATGGCTTTGAATTCCAACATATTGAATATCGTTAATATCTCTACCACATACTTTGCCTAGTTGAGAAATATTCCTTCTGAACTTTGCCATATTTCCAGACCTAGGAAATAATGCATTAACCCAAGGTCTTTCATCTCAAATTCTTCTTCTAGTTTCTTCTTGCTTTCCATTATCTTTTTCTCATTCCGTGTCAAGAATAAGTCATCCACATATAATAATAGGACGACAGGTTCATATTCTACACCCTTGTAGTAAAGTTTAGGATCGACTTTACTCTTGGAAAAGCACATGCTCATCAGGAAACTATCTATTCTTCCATACCAAGCTCTGGGAGTTTGCTTCAGGCCATAGAGGGCCTTCTTCAACTTGCATATGTGAGTCCATCTGTCTTCAACTTCAAATCCTTGTGACTATTCGATGTAAAATTCTTCCTCAATCATTCCATTGAGGAAGGATTGTCTTTACTTCATCATGGAAGAAACTACCATGATAGTTCTAAAGGAAGTGTACCTTACTCCTGGAGTAAGTGTCTCTTCAGAATTAATTCCCTCTTTCTGATAGAAACCTCTAGCCACAAGTCTTTCCTTAATTCTATTAGCAACATATTTTATCTTGCAAATCCATTTGGAAGATACCACATTCTTTCTTTCTGGTTTGAGTACTATATCCAAAACATCATTCTAGTATTCTTTCATCAAAACATTTTCCATGAGTTCGTCTTGTCAGGTCATCAACATATCCTAGTCTTCTGCATTCAACCTTGAAGGTTGGAACCCACTTTACTCTTGGCAAAGTATCGATCCATCACGAAGCTATCCATCATGTCGTACCATGTCGAACTCAGATATCTTCTGTAGTCACTCCCCCTCAAGTGGAGTATCATCTTCCCTCTTCATTTTGTACAGGTGGTTCTATGCTTGATATATACTGGTCAATAAAGTATGTCATTTCATAGTCTATTCTTTCTGAGGCAAATCACAAACCTTGCTTTGTACACTTGTTCTTGTAGATCCATATGGAGGATACTACGTACTTCCCTTGATGTCTCGAAATCATATCGTATACATCATTCCCCATGATCAACTATCATAGCTTCTTTCATAGCATTCTTTTCTTCATCTTGAGTTATCTCTCGTACCCATGGTGGTCTTCATCCTTCTAGGTGGATCTACCGCTCTCTGAAGCTCTTTCTTCTGTCATGGTGTCTCTGACCCCGGGAGCTTCATATTTTATTGTAGTGAATCTTGAATTGTCATCACTTGTTCTTCGGAACAATTCTCATCCTTATTGTAGGAGGTTGTACAGGACCTTTCCTACAATTCAAATGCACTAGCTGCATGGTTAGAACTATTTCATAAAACATATGCATAGTGACAAATTCTTATGCATCATGCAACTATTTAGCCAATACAACATTCATCCATATCTCACAGAAACTTTCTAGATGTCTTCCATCTCTATCATGACATTATTGAGATTGTGCACTAATATGTTAGCAAGGAGGCTTCATTCTAGATAAGTAGAAATGGAGAATTGTATAGCACCATGAGATACTTACCAATCACATGCATATTAGTAGTATACAATCATTAATGCAAACAATCTATCATGCATAACACATCAACTGAATATAATAAAATGTATAACAAAACAATATCATGAAATGACAATTGAATATTTATCTTTTATTTGTTTCATGGGTATACTCCATCTTGATCATTCTACTTTATCATCTTCTTCATTCATGAAATCATCATTTCTTATCCAAATGATAACATGAATAAGAGGTTCTTCAAGAATTGAGTTCTTCATATTCCCCATCGCATGAGGGATCTTCTTTGAATGGTGAGAGCTTGATCTTCAATTTTCTCCCATCTTCTTCTTCTCTTATTATGAGTCGAGATGACAATAATCACTTCCTTCTAGCATAATTTCTTCGCATGAATGAATCCCACGATCCTGGGAGGCCATTCAAGGTGGCTATCACCATTTTTGCATTCTTCACTTCTTCTTTTACCTCTTCAATTTGTTTCTTAAGGTCATCTTCCGATGTATGTTCTTTCCTTCAAATAGCTTGGTCAAGGAATCAAACATCTCTTTCAGTGTCTTTAGGGAAGACACTTGTGGTACAAGTTGATCCATGACTGAATCAACAATGATCTTCTTGGCCTTGACCAAGTTCTTCTAGTGTAAGGCTTTGAGCCTCATCTCCCTCTGGAACCTTTCTACTCATGTAGGTGTCCAATTCATTTTCTTCAGAGAGATCAAATACTTCCATTCTTGGAAGTTTTCAACTTCATCAAGCTTATCATCAAGCTGATGTGATAGATCACTTTGAAATGAGAACCTCAAATGGAAATAGAAAAATATTAGATCTTACCTATTTGAGGTGTCTGTTCTACTTCCAGAGTTGGTTGATCTAGGGTTTGTCAGAGAAACCCTAATTTTTAAAACTTGGAATATTTCATATTTGATTGGATATAAATATATATCTCTTCAAATGGAGTTGTCCAATGTACTCCTTTTCTGAAAACAGTGGAGGGAAGCTCCCGGAACAGGAAGCCCTAGTTTTCCAATTTCTTTTGCAGAAATGCCTATTACTATTTCTGTGATATCTCCGAATTTAATACTCCTATATGTCTAAAATTTATCACTGAGGTACTCGCATGTCCCCGATCCAAAACCATAGGTTTCATCAAAATTGGTTTCACCAATTGGGATTTATGATCATTTTCCCAAGGTGACCTGTTACAGGACTGTTCAGAACATTGAAGTTGTATGTAATGGCATGTGTCATTGGTTCATCTTCAGGTTCTGAAATTATGACCACAGAAATAAAAGTGTGTTCTGTTTCTTGAAAAGCTTCAGGAATTCCATTTCGACCTTTGTAGCCCATGCTACAATAATTATACCTAGGTTTCCTGTTTAGGGATGAATTCTGGAAGAGGCTGGAACCCTAACTTGGAGGGATCATATCTCCCTGAATATAGCGAATATGATGCTGAATTTTGGATACAGTGTAAATAAGGATTTTATATTTGGAATTTGCAATTTTCAATGCCTGATCCTTCATAAATCTAAGGGTATAGAAAATTTACCAAAACGTAGTAGTTTTAGTATTTAGTGTTTTTCTAGAGCGGGTTCAAACTAGGGTTTGACTTTCTCGGAGTTCACCCAACCAAATTTCTTCATCTAGGTCTCTAAAATTCGATTTTTATGAGGATAACAATCCTATACTAGGATCACTCAAAAATTATTCTTCTGTAGAAAGCCCTAATTTTGTTAGAATAATCAACCCATAGTTTACCCACTTAGACATTAATTCATTTATTTTTGTCTTATTTGCCTAGTTCATGTGTCCCACCTTGTGCAAGTTGTTAATTGCCTATCCATAGAGGTCAAACTTGCCATATTTGACTCATGTAGCACTTGGGAAATCCTTAGGAATCAAATCTTCTTTATTCCTGACCTCCTAGGCACCCTTCTGGTTTTTCTGCTTTATTGCCTGCTTTTTTAGTGTTTTAAGGCATATAGGAAAGCAATACTAGGTGAGGTGAACTAGTTTTTTGTCCTATTCATCCTCCACTCTTTTCTCCATGCAAAAGCATGTATGATCTGCCATTCCACTACTCTTTAGATTTCCCATGCGCCCTTGCCAATTCATGAGCTCCATGACAAATTTGGGATCAGCTTTTTACACCTATGGGGGATTTGCCTATTTTGAGTAAGCCTGCTTTATGCTAGTTTTGGATGCATCCTTATGCATTCGACCTCTTGATGTATTCTATATATTCAGAAACCTATGTTATTACAGGGTTGGCTATTGTACACTCAGTTAATATAATTTTGTGTTACAGCTCCATATTCAGTCTCTATTGTTTGCAATTTTGCATGATCAATTTATAATTGTTGTGGGTAAAATTAATCTACTGCTGGCCTGAATTTCTACATGGTATCAGAGCCATTGTAGGTTGTTACTCTCCTTCAAAAAAAAATTTGCAGGTTCGACATCAAGACTGGGAGCCTTCTACTGACAGTCGGGACAGATTTTCTAATGCTATGGATTCACAGAAAATTATCTTGACTCCCTTCAACTATTTTGAATGGAAAGTAGAGATGGAGACGTTGTTGAGAGCGAAATGCCTCTATAGGGTGACTATGGCTACAGAAGCAGAGCCCAATGCTGCTGTAGAGAAGATCAAATGGCACGATCGGAGAGATGAGGCCTATGGCCCCCTATGTCTCAGTATTTCCCGAGTCCCAGTAGCTTTGAATCCCTGCAGCTATATTTCTACAAGTTCAAAGCACTAGTTTTGTAGCTGAAACAGTGTGGTATCGAAAAGAAAGATGATCAGCTTGTATTGGACATCCTCTCAAAGCTAGGACCTGACTACTCAGTCTTTGTTTCAACCTTCTATGCCACAAAACTCACAGCTCGAACCTGGAATATGCCTAGCCTTGCAGATTTCATGGAATCTCTCAGACAAGAACAGGACAAGCTGGTGATGATGGGAACCATCAAACCATCCAAAGATCAAGCTTTGATTGCTGGAGATTCGAGGGTGGATTCAAAAAGCAAAAAGAAAGCTAAAAATCCACCTGAGCAAAGAAGAGACAAGAAGTAATCTCCAGAGGATCAACAAGGTCCCAAGAAAAATATCCAGAGGAAGAAAAACAAAGGTGAAATGAACAAGTGCTCATACTGTTCAAAGGGCAATCACACTGAAAGCTCTTGTATGAAAAAGCAGATTGATACGCTGACCAATCTCCTGGAGAAGAATGAAATCTCCCTTCTAGAAATCTCAAAGAAGAGAGAAGGATGATCAAGTTCTGATGACAGAGAGAGAGTTCATGCTCTAGTTGCTGGCACATCAAGTTCACCCAGTTTTATCATAGATTCTGGAGCTTCAAGACACATGGTTTCGACTAAGGAGGCTTTCTCCTCACTGGATATGTCGAAAGGACCATATATTATACTGGGAGATGACTCTCTCACTGAAGGTAAAGGCAAAGGAAGGATAGATCTTGATCATGGTAATTTCAGCAATGTGCTGTATGTCCCTGGTCTCACCTCCAACCTCCTATCAGTGTACTAGATGACCCACACTGGGTCTCCTAAGAAATTCATATTCTCCCCCAATGAAGTTGAGATCACAGAAATCTCAAGTGGTAGAGTCATTGCAAAAGGAGTAGTGAATCATGCTCAAAAGGTATACATGTTTTCACACTTCCTACCTTACTCAAACCCCTCTGATCTTCTTATCCATGCTAATGAAGCTAGCAAGCTATGGCATGAAATATTTGGCCATATAAATTACAAGTATCTGTCTGATCTTAGTGAGAAAGAAATGGTCATAGGGCTGCCCAAGATAAAATTTTCCAAAGGAGTCTGCCAAGGCTGTATCCTAGGAAAACACCCAGAGCACAAATTTGAGAAAGCTAGTCATAAGAGAACCTCTGCACCCCTCGAGCTGATTGACAGTGATGTTGCTGGCCCATTCCCTCATATTTCCATGAGTCAGGACAAATATGCATTGACCTTTATTGATTATTTTTCCAGGTATTGTTGGGTTCACTTCATGAAACACAAGTCTGAAGTTTTTGGCCTATTCAAAGTCTTTAAGGCTTTGGTTGAAAACCAGTGTGGAAGGAAACTCAAGGTCCTCAGATCTGACAATGGTGGTGAGTATGTCAAGTCTGAGTTTATTAAGTATTTTGCATATGTAGGTATTCAGATGCAGCATTCTATCCCCTACACACCACAGCAAAATGGTGTTGCTGAGAGGAAGAACAGATCATTGAAGGAGATGGCAACATGCATGATGGAGGCCAAAACTTTGCCACCAAAGTACTGGGCCGACGCTATCAACTGTGCATCCTATATTCAGAATAGGGTGCCTCACAAATAGCTTGATGGCATGACTCCCTTCGAAGCATGGAGTGGGAACAAGCCAGATGTGACCCATTTCAGGATTTTTGGCTCAAAGGCATTGGCTAGAATCCCAACAGAGAAGAGGAAGGCTTTGCAGCCCCAAATCCAAGAGCATATTTTTGTTGGATACTTTGAAGATTAAAAAGGGTACAAGTTGATAAACTTGAGCACAAAAAAATCCTTCATTGAAAGGTGTGTTCATTTTGAAGAAGAACCCCTTGCAGAAGTGGAAGTTGGTGAAGCCTCTTCACCACCTGAACCTCAAGAAGTAAGTAAAGAGTTTGTTGAAAATGCTGATTATGATTTGTCTGATGGATATGAGTTTATTTCAGACCCAAACATCCCCATAAGTCCTAAATTGGCATCCAAGACACTACATGCAGCAGGTGAGCTAGCTGGGGATCCCAATGACCCAAGGAGGACTAGATCTCAATTTGAGAGTGGTCTGTGCATGAAGGATCTTATGTTTGCTGAAAAATGATATTTGATGGTGGAATATGATCCTGAAACATATGAAGAAGCAGCAGGAGATCCAAGATGTAAATATTCCATGAAGGAGGAGTTCAGCTCACTCCAGAAGAGCAACACACAGGAGCTAGTCGATCTTCCTCCAGGGAGAAAACTAGTACAGTGTAAGTGGGTCTATAAAACCAAATTTTCTGCTGATGGTTCACCACTAAAGTACAAGTCTATATTGGTAGCTAAAGGCTACTCATAGGTTCATGGCATCAATTACAATGAGACCTTTTCCCCAGTGGAAAACATGGATTCCATCAGGCTAGCTCTAGCCATTGTAGCCTCAAGGCAATGGGAGGTACATCACATGGATGTAAAATGTGCCTTTCTGAATGGAGAGCTCACTGAGGAGATATATATGCAGCAGCCTCAAGGTTTTGTTACTAACCCTTCTCTTGTGTGCAGGTTGATAAAGTCATTGTATGGGCTAAAGCAAGCCCCCATGGCTTGGTATGCCAAGATAGATAGCTTCTTGCTATCTCTGAATTTTGTTCAGTGCAAATCAGATCCAAATGTCTATTTGAAGTCTGTTAATGGTTCATTAATGATCATTGTGTTATATTTTTATTACCTCCTCATTACAGGAAGCTCACAGGATGAGATTGCTTCCTTAAGAGGAGCTATGAACCAAGCCTTCTCCATGACAGATTTGGGGCTCTTAAGTCAATTTCTGGGGCTTGAGATTGGTCAAACCAAAGCTGGAATAAAGGTGCACCAGTCCAAGTATGCCTTGGATTTTCTGATCAAATTTAGAATGCAAGACTGCAAAGCAAGCAAAACTCCTTTCCTTTCAGGAGTGAAGCTGGAGGAAGATGATTCTCCACTGATGGTAAACAATACACTGTATAGACAATTGATTGGATGTTTATTGTATTTGACACATAATCAACCTGATATTTTTTATGCAGTAAGTGTGGTTTCTAGATTCATGGATCAGCCTAATGAGATCCATTGGAAAGAATCCAAAAGGATCCTTAACTTTGTTCAGGGAACAAGGACACATGGGATCTTCTATAAGGCAAAATCTGATCTTGATTTGATTGGATTTACTGACAGTGATTGGGAAGGTGATAGCACAGATAGAAAGTCCACTTTAGGGTATGTGTTCATGCTTGTAGAAGGTCCAATCAGTTGGTCAAGCAAGAAACAAAGTGCGATTGCACTCTCATCTACAGAAGCTGAGTACAGACGAGTTGTTAATGCAGCACCTCAGTGTTTATGGTTGCAGGGTTTACTTGGAGAGTGTGGTTTCAAACCTGAGTACTCAACTACCATATACTGTGATAACCAGAGTACCATTCGAATCTGCAAAGATCTATTTTAGAAGTAGAGAACCAGACACATTGAGATTCACATGCACTACATCAGAGAGCTTGTGCATGATGGCACCATTCACCTACTCTTCTGTTCATCTTCAGAACAAGTAGCTGATATCTTCACCAAATCATTTTGTGAGAAGACCTTCAGCAATCTCAAATCACAGCTGGGGATTGGTGATCATGCTGTAAAGGCATGAGTGGAGACAATATTCTACAATTTTGTTTTACAGTCGATGTTTAAGGGAGGATTTTCCCAAATTGGTTTTGCCTCTTTCCTTGTTTCATATGGACTTGCAGTATGTAAAAGGGTGACTAAGCCTTGTTTCTAGGCCCTATATTTTTTATTTATTACTCATAAATTCAGGATTAAGGGGGCGTGTTAGAATAATAAACCCATAGTTTACCCACTTAGACATTAATTCATTTATTTTTGTCTTGTTTTCCTAGTTCATGTGTCCCACCTTGTGCAAGTTGTTAATTGCCTATCCATAGAGGTCAAACTTGCCATCTTTGACTCATGTAGTGCTTGGGAAAGCCTTAGGAATCAAATCTACTTTATTCCTGGCCTCCTAGGTGCCCTTCTGCTTTTTCTTCTTTATTGCCTTCTTTTTCAGTGTTTTAAGGCACATAGGAAAGCAAGACTAGGTGAGGTGAACTAGTTTTTTGCCCTCTTCATCCTCCACTCTTTTGTCCATGCAAAAGCATGTATGAGATGCCATTCCACTACTCTTTATCTTTCCCATGTGCCCTTTCCAATTCGTGAGCTCCATGACAGATTTGGGATCAGCTTTTTACACCGATGGGGGATTTGCCTATTTTGAGTAAGCCTGCTTTATGCTAGTTTTGGATGCCTCCTTATGCATTCGACCTCTTGATGTATTCTATATATTCAGAAACCTATGTTATTACAGGGTTGGCTACTGTACACTCAGTTAATATAATTTTGTGTTACAGCTCCATATTCAGTCTCTATTGTTAGCAATTTTGCATGATCAATTGATAATTGTTGTGGGTAAAATTAATCTACTGCTGGCCTGAATTTCTACAAATTTTCTGCACCAAAACTGAAAATGCTTGGAATCAAATTCTGCTTTGACAGAAAGATGCACCATTCAATGGAGAGTCATTCTATCCTTATTTTGCTGATCGATCATGGATAGAGACCCAAAAAATAAGAATCCCTAGATTCTTTAGCTGCACAATGTCTTCTTTCAGGGTGGCTCTGATACCATGTTAAATTTTCATATGCTAAGCTAGATCATTAGTATTTCATTTCAAATTCATAACAAAATCATATAAACATGATCACTGAAAGATAGAGAAGCACAACCATACAAAAGGAATACAAAGATTTATCCTAGGAAAACCTTGAAGGGAAAACCCCAGCAAAAGCTTCCTCCATATAGATGCCCCAAAAAGATAAAAGGTAAAACCAACAAGGAGATCAAATCCTGATCCTCCTCCTTCTCCAAATACTCTTCTCTTCTCCACTAATGCGCTACAAAAGTGAGAGTGTGTGTGTGTCAAATGAGGAGAACCACACCTCTATTTATATTCATCCATTCACTTGAATTAACTCATTCGACATGTAGGCTCGAGTTACACATGTAGGCTCAAGTAACCACACTGAGGTGCTAATGACCCACCTTTACAATTAGAGGGGACTACCTCATGACTCTTATTAGTTTTTCTGATTAGAAGCATCGAGGTACAAGATAATAAAAGTAGTTCTCCTGGTAGGACCATCGGGGACCACAAAAGATACATATATAATATTCTTCGAAGTTACAATATTTCAACAGGCGTAATTCATGGTATCAAGGTGTTGATCAGGGGGGGGAATTTTCCTACGATCATCGAAGGCGACTCCAACATCCTCATCCATATGGCCAAATGAATAATGAATGGGAAAACGTCTGAAAAAGTTTCTCCCAGCTGCTTCCTAGCTTACCGACTGGACCAACTTCGTGCTCTCCTTCAATCGTACCCAGCAATTTCCTTCTGCCATGTTAGACAGGAGGCCAACAAAGCTACTGACCTGTTGGGAAACACTGGTGTGGAAGGTGGACCGAGCTTTTGATGCAACAGACTGGAGGATTTTGGACAGGAGGAATGGTGCCAACATTGTCGACATCTAGCCTCAAGGGATGTGAACAGGGAGGTACAGATGGCATGTCTGAAAGATGGAAAGATAGGTGGGGATAAAAGGCATGAGCATGCCTACACAAGGCCATCCTAATGCTGTGTGGATGATCTGATTTAAATGCTTGCTGGTACTGGTGGTTGTACTGCACCATCATTTTAGTTCATGCTATTGGGACTGATAAGATAGGCGATATGCGATGGGATCATCGGCAAGATAGGGTTCTTAATTACTACAGGTGGGACAGTGTAGACTCTAGTACGAGTTATATCATCCTCATGATATACTTGACACACACTAAGGTTAGGGATGGGAGCACTCCCACGCATGCCCCTCTTTCTTATTCTATGGAGGTCGGGCCTCCCACCACTGAGTATCAAAGTAAAGGGTCCAAGATCTCAATTCCTATTCCCAACCTGGTCTTCCCCATGGTGTTTGCCTCTATGGGTACCCCCCAACACTACTTCCTGCTACTCTCCTTCCACTCATAGCTCTGGATTATGGCCCCCAAATAGCAGTTCAGGAGGGATGTTTTCCCCAGAGAAGCGTCTGCCCATTCTGATGATAAAGGGAAAGCCATTATGCATTGGACCTGTCAAACCACTAGGGCTCAGCTATAGGCTCAAGAGGAGGTCAAACACTTCAAAGAGAATGTTCTGCTTGGAATTCGTAGGGAGGTGGAAAGGGTGGTCAAAGAGTTATGGGCCAAGGTGAAAAGCATGCTGCGAGAATGTCTGCATGGGGAGGTGGCAAATTAGGTCCTGGATCCTGGCAACACTGCAGTACGTGCCTCTGCCTATGACCGTATGTTGATGAATGATTGGGTGACTCTGTGCATGGTGGGTCTATCTTCGGTGATGCAGGAAGCCAAGGGAGAAGGGGATGCGGAACTAGTTCCTTTTCGGAAAGAGAACAATACTGAGTGCCACATTATGCACCAGAAAATTGACATCCTTGCGGCCAGGTTGAGATTTCCTTTTCATCCGGTTGATCGTCATGCTCTGGAGTATGCTTAGCCTTAGGCAAGGGACAACAGAAGCGGTCCAGTGGAAGCAGGAGTTCCAGTGGGCTTCTCAAACTTGGTAATGCCCCAGCAGGTCATTGCGCCGTCCTCCCCGTTTGTGGTGCCCCATTGGGAACCATCTCCTCCTTGTTGGTTCTGATATTCTCTTATGTTTGAGTAATTTCAGGATCTAGTTTATGGTACCCGTTTCTTAGGTATTCGTGGTAGTAGAATTAGTGGTAAATGTATAGCCCATGGGGATTTACGAGTTTGTAGGCATTATTGAAATTTTGTTTTGATAAGGGAAGGACATTTCTGTAATTTTGATGAGAATTATGATAAGAATGAATGTAATAGGGATGACTGGAAGACATGGAAAACTTCTGTATATTTTTTGCAAAACATACCAAGTCTGAATCTGGATAGGGTCAAGTCGGAGTGGGTCAAGGACACCCTGGTTTTGGGACTATTCTAGATGAATATCTACTCTATAATTTTGATTCTATAAAGTAATACAAGTTTTATTTACAAAAAAAAAAAAATGAGTTAGGTAAAGGGATGCGATACTTGATTAAGAGATTACAACTGTGGAATTTATATTAATATAAGGTTTTGAGATTGGACCACATGGATGGTCACGATTCCTTCTCTATTTGGTTAATTATGATTATGTTTATCTAATGGAATCTTATGATATTTTATTTATACTTGTTGAGACAGACCTTGAAGGTATTTAACAATTTGCTATCTTACATTTAGTTTTCATCTTTTCTTAGTTGATTCAGCTTAGATTATTTAATTCTGTACTTTAGTTTATGGGTAATATAATTAGTATATTAATTATAAAACTATTTGAATATATATATTACACATTGTTAATTGTACCTTTGAACTAGTTTTATTTAACGAAAGTTAAGGTAAGGCTCTGTTGATAAATGCAATGTCAGCAGAGTGATAAAGCCCTAAGAGCAATATATATATATTTAACCAGAAAACAAAACCTAGTTACAGTAAACATAATTCAAGTATTGGAATAATATAGAAAACAAATTAAAGATACAAACCCTCGTAATATGCAGTATATAATAAAATTTACATCCTAAACTTAGTATTAAATAAAATACAAACCCCAGCAGATCATTAACCGAAAATAAAACACATATGGTTATGAAATGTATTGAAATCATTTACCTATCTTAAACAACAGTTAATATAGAAAAATAGAATAGGCATTAAAGGGCTTCATACCTGAACTTGAAGCTCTGTTAATGACTGAACCTACACACTCAAATAACCAGCATTAATAATTCAATGTATATCTGACCTCTGTTTGATGAATAAAATCACTTCGGAACTACCACGTTCCACCCAACCATGACTCGGAACCGTTCCTGGTTTAAATCTGGATCCCCCCGAGCTAGAATCCAACATGTAAGTAGCTCAGTTCTCCTGAGGTAGGGTTTCCTAACTGGTATTCAATTTTGAATCAATTCCCCTTTCCTTGTAGCAAAATGTTTCTCCAAGAAATCACTTGACAGCAGAATAGGCAGAAATAATAATTTCTCCTGATAAAATCAGAACCCTAAGCCTTTCCTTGGCTTGAGTCTTTATAGACATACTTTTCAGTCAAAGGGATAGTTAAATAAAAAAACCTTGGTTTCTTGATTTAACCCTTTTCAATTAGTTTGGGTAATTATTAATAATTTAACTTAGGAACTTTCTACTAGTTCCTAGTTGGAATTTCATAGACATTATACTATTTATTAATCTTAAATAATAAATAATAATTGATGGAGCTTCTCTTCTTCCTTTCATTTATTTATATTATTAATATATTACTTATTTATGCATACCATGTATAAAGTACATAATAATATAATACTTTGTTAACATTTGTCTCAGCGCATCATATACCATCATGATCCCTAGACTTAATGACACTTCTTCATTAAGGTCAAGTAGGTAGATGGTTTAGGTATACTAGGCTAGGTAACTCTAAACATCATTACATTTTGGATTTCCCTCGTATAACGTGGTATCTCTTCAGTACTTGATGAGAATACAAAAAATTGAAATTTCATTTAATCACTTATAAATAAGTACTATGAGATCAATATTTTTCCTCGAGTCATTTTCACTCGAAAGTTATTAAATTGTTTTCAGTAACCCCTAGCACTTACCAAATCCCATACTCAATTCTTTAACATGGAGTTATAATTCAGTGCAATTCCACACCTCCTCACTCAACACTAATGCTAGGATTTAATTGTACGATACACCTAGGGATACAATAGCCAAGGATCCGATGATCTAGAGTTTATGCTCAACATCAACATGGAAGGCTCCAGGGCTTATGCCAAACACATCCAATTATCTTTTCATGTGTTCTAGAGCTTCTCTCTCAACACAAAGGTAAGTACTTAGGTTCTCTAGAGCTTCTTACTCAACACAAATCATCAATCACTCAAGTGCTCTAGAGCTCCTTTCTCAACACAAAACATATCACCAATCATGTGATCCAGGGTCCATGCCCAAGACAAACAAGAATATCCATATATCATCAATAATTGGCTTACACCCAATATATAAAACAAATCATCATGTTCATATGTGGTGGGTTTTTTGACCCAATATAAAAATAAAACATCAAGATAATCATCATAGTCAATAGGCACATGCCTATAAGTGTTAGGTCCAAAATTTGGGTTATTACATCCCTCCTCGCTTAAGACACCACCGTCTTTAGTGTTCTAGGGACTCGAAACGATATCATGAAACAAGGTGGGGTAAGCCTTTCTCATGGTGGCCTCGTTCTCCCAAGTATCCTCATCAGACTCAAAGTGCTTCGATTTCACTTTCAATTGGACTATGGTGCACTTCCTGAGCGACACCTCTCTCTTGTCTAAAATATGAGTGGGATCAGGGAAAAAATCCCCATCAAGTGTAACCTATAATAGGGACCAATCAATAACATGTTTAGTATCATAAACATATTTATTTAACAAATATGCATGGAAAACATTATGGACTCTTACATACGCGAGAAAGGCTAGTTCATAATCCTTTGGCCCTTTCTTGTCTAGTATTTCAAAAGGTCTGCAAAATCTAGGTGCTAACTTACCGCACCTACCCAAGCTCAACGAGCTTCATTTGGATTTTACTTTCAAGTAAACATGATCACCT
The DNA here is from genome assembly GCA_001517045.1 of Pseudotsuga menziesii. Lineage (NCBI taxonomy): Eukaryota > Viridiplantae > Streptophyta > Pinopsida > Pinales > Pinaceae > Pseudotsuga > Pseudotsuga menziesii. Next base: position 202,650 of record LPNX010576468.1, on the reverse strand, counting down.
ATTTGAAAGTCCTTATCCTTTATTTTCCGATCAGCGTAACGTTTTTGGAGGTCTTTTGCTTCATTAAGGTTCACCTGGACCTTGGAAACCAAATTTTCTAGGTCCATCAACAAATCAGGCCCTAACATGAGCCGATCCACTAGGCCCGGTGTTCTATAATTTCATCCATAGAGTACCTCAAAGGGAATATTCTTTGGTGAAGCTTGATAACCATTGTTATACACAAACTCTGCGAGATGTAATTAATCCTTCCACTTCATGGGTTTGTTCATGAAATACATACGAAGCATGTCCTCATCAATTTGGTTTACTCTCTCTATTTGCCTGTTTGTTTGCAGGTGAAATGCAGTGATGAAGTTTAACCGTGTCTCCAATCCAGAGAATAGATATCTCCAAAATTTTCCTGTAAACTTAAAATCTCGATCCGAGATGATTACCTTTGGTATCCCATGCAATTTAAATATCTCTTTCAAGAAGATATCAACAATGTTCATGGACTTGTAGGTCGACTTCATATGAATGAAGTGTGCTGCCTTCGACAACTTGTCGATGACCACAAAAAATCATTGTATTTTTACTTTTCGGTAAACTGGTGATAAATTCCATGCTAATAACCTCCCACTTCCATTCTGGAATGGGAAACGTCTACAGTAATCCTGTAGGATGTTGATGCTTAGCTTTGACTAAATGACAATCTTGACATTTCACAATAAAAATTGCAATGTCGTCCTTTAACTTAGGCTAGAAAAAGGTGTCTCTTGATAGAAGATATTATCTTTTGATATCCTGGGTGTCCAAAGTAGGGTTCTCGATGAAATTCTGTAAGGATGTTGGACTGAAGGTCCCCTCCTTCTGGAACATACAAGCAATCCTTGGACCATAGCAATCTGGATTCATCTACCTTGTATTCTTTTTGTTGTTTAAATAACCTATCCTCCTCGACTTTCTTTAGGATATCTACATAGAAGGGGTCAAATCCACTGGCTGCTCTAATATTCTCATGCAAATATGCATCAATTTGACTCAAGGTCACCTCATAAATCATGTGAGTTCATCAGCTTAAAGCATCAACAACCCTAATATCCTTGCCCTTAATCTTCTTAAGCTCAAAATGGTACTCGTTGATGTAAGCCAACCATCTAGCTTGCCTTGCATTAATATCTAGTTGATCAAATAAATACATTAGACTCATATTGTCTATCTTCAAAAGGAACTTCCTTTCCATGAGGTAGTTCCTCCACATCCTCAAAGCATGGATGATGGTTGCTAACTCAAGATCGTGTGTAGGGTAATTTATCTCATGTTCTTTCAACTTCCGCAGTTCGTATCAAATCACATGATCATTCTGAAAGAGGACTCCTCCAAGTCCTTTCTTTCTTGAATCCGTGCAAAAAATGAAATCCCCATCGGAATCCTCAATTTGCAACATCGGTGTGGTCATCAAAATCTTCTTAAGATTTTGAAAACTTTATCCACCCTTAGTGGTCCATAAGAACTTACTTGCTTTATTCTACAAAGCGGTCATGGGGAAAATGATTCTTAATAAGTTCTCAATGAACTTTGAATAAAATATGGCTAATCCAAAGAATGACCTAATGTCAGTGACACTAGTAGGGGTAGGCCAATCCTTTATGGATTTAATCTTTTCCCAGTCCACATCTATCCCTATCTTAGAGATAATGTGACCTAGATACTGTATCTGCGGTTTGTAAAAATAACATTTACTAAACTTAGCGTAAAGATGGTATTCTCTTAACACTTGTAGTACTACACAGAGGTGTTCTTCGAGTTCTTCTTTAATCTTTGAATAAACTAGTATGTCATCTATAAAGACTAAGATGAACTTATCCATATAAAAATATGATGTTCATCATACACATAAAGTCCACGGGGGCATTGATCAACCCAAACGTCATCACTACAAACTCACAGTGCCTATACCTTGTACGAAAGGTGGTTTCATGAATATCCTCATCGTGAATCCGTACCTAATGGTATCTATATTGCAGGTCAATATTTGAAAAAATTCTAGCTCCTCCCACTTGATTGAACAAGTCCTCGATCCTAGGAAGTGGGTGTTAGATTTTCATCACATTTAAGCTAGCATTATGTTAGGATCTTTTCACTGAGAGAATAACAAGCACAACAATAACATAAGCACATCACAAGAGACAAGAGACACAAAGATTTTAGGAGGGGAAACCATAAACGGAGAAAACCCCTCAACTTCCTCTAAGATAGTATCACCACAAGATGTGATCCCAAAATAGTAATATGACCTCCCAACACAACAAAAGCCTTCTGTCTTCTGTCGAGCCAAAGTATTTCCTTCTCCAAAGGTGCGCCACACTTGAGAGAGCAAGTGATGTAATTCACAAGTAATAAATAGAGAGACTCTCACTCTCTATTTATATTCTTCCGTTGACTTGAAGTGCACTCAACCATATAGGCTTAACTTACAATTACTTACTCGATCCTACACCTTAATTAGTGTATAATAACCCAAGTTCCTCGAAACTGTGGGGACTTACCTAATGACTTGACAAGACTTGTTTACATTAATAATCCTCCCGATCAGAACATCAGGGTAAGACAATATGACTCAAATACATAATAGAAACATCCCGGAATAAACATCGGCTTACAATATATAAAATACATATAAGAATACATTCCGAAGTTACATATACATCAACACTCCCTCTTAACTAGGAAGGTATTCTTTCGACACAATTTTCAGCACTGGTCTTCTTCTCTGTATCATTGGATCATGTTCGTCTTCAAGTCATCTCTGTCATCAAGTCTTCTTCGTCTTCAATTCATATTCATCTTCAAGTCATCTGGATCTGGATCATCATCACTGGACTGGATCTGGATCACCACTGCTGGATCTGGATCATCACTCGATCTGGATCTCTCGGAGTCATCATAACTGGATCTGGATCATAGGTCGATCTGGATCTCCACTGGTCATCATCATGTGTGTACTATCTCGTCATAGGAAGTTCTACAAAGCCAGCCCTTTTTCATGCTGGTTGTAGGCCTAGCCACCAGGTAGGTCTTCGCCCAACACTTACATCTGACCTTCTCATCAGAAAGGCACACCCAACACTCACATCTGATCATGTAGTAAACTACAATCACATTAGAAAGGCCCAGTACTCACATTCACCAGCATGGTAGGCACATCAACTACCATCTATGAAATGGCTCTGTACTTATATCTAACCTACTCGTCAGAAAGGCACATTCATCCAGAGAGGAACACATCCTATCACAGTTATGGAAGACTCCCATCCAGACAAGAACACATCCTATCACAGTGATGAGATATTTCGGCACTTACATCTGAACTACTCATCAGAAAGGCACATCCATCCAGACAATAACACATCCTATCACAGTGATGAATGACTCTCACCCAGGCCAGAGCCCCTCCTACCACAGTGGTGAAAGATTTGTGCACTCACATCTAACCTGGTAGGAATTGAATCCTACACCCTCGTCAGAATGGACCCTAGTCCCTGACTGAGCTACCTGGTAATGGATCAGGCTCCTCCACTCTCCTGGAGAGTGGCAGTAGCCCTTACATCTGTCCTACTCGATAGAATGGCCGACACTCACATCTGACATGGAAGGAACTAAATCCTTTAGCCATGAATAGAATGGCACTGCCCTTATATCTGACCTGCTCGTCAGAATGGCGGTAGCCATTACATCTGTCCTACTTGACAGAATGGCCGGCACTCACATCTAACATGGAAGGAACTAAATCCTTTATCCATGAACAGAATGGCACTACCCTTACATCTGACCTGCTCGTCAGAATGGCGGTAGCCCTTACATTTTTCCTACTCGACAGAATGGCCAGCACTCACATCTGACATGGAAGGAACTAAATCCTTTAGCCATGAACAGAATGGCATTGCCCTTACATATGACCTACTTGTCAGAATGGCGGTAGCCCTTACATCTATACTACTCGACAGAATGGCGAGCACTCACATCTGACATGGAAGGAACTGAATCCTCTCACCATGATAGAATGGCTCAGCCCTTACATCTGACCTCCTTGTCAGAATGGCTATGGATCTCTAGCACTCATATCTGACATGGAAGGAACTGAATCCTCTCACCATGACAGAATGGCTCAGCCCTTATATCTGACCATGGAAGGAACCAGTCCTCTCACCATGTCAGAATGGCTATGGGTCTCATCACTATCTCTAGGAGGAAGCCTCGATCTGGAGAACACCAAGTCTCTCTCTGAATTACTCAAACTTCAGCCTAGCCAATGGCTTTGTCAATACATCAGCTATCTGTTCCTCCGTCGCAACATACAGGAGCTTCACTGCTCCTCTCTGCACCATATCCCTGATATAGTGATACTTGATCTCAATATGCTTCGACTTGTCATGAAACACTGGATTCTCTGACAACTTCATGCAACTCTGGTTGTCACAATGTATACAAGTAGCATCCAACTGGAGATCAAATATATCAGACAGTAGCTTCCGTAGCCATACTGCCTCACAACTAGCTGAACAAGCTATGACATACTCTACTTCAGCTGTACTCAGTGCCACATAGGATTGCTTCATGCTAAACCAATAGATCACACCTGATCCCATACTGAAGCAACGCCCTGAAGTACTATTCCTGTCGATGGCACTGCCTGCCCAATCTGAATCAACATAACCCTCCAGGTTAATCTTCTGATTCGCATCATACTTGAGCCCATAATCAATTGTACCCCTACATGCTTTGTAACCATCAAGTGAACATGTCTCAATGTGTTCACAGTAAAGCAAATATCTGGTCTCAGGTACATTAAGGACCCAATCATCTGACGATACATCGTAGCTTCAACCATCTATGAAGAAGCATCACTCAATAGCTTCAGGTTTGATGCCATAGGTGAGGCCATGCATTCCATCATCCCGAACCTCTTCAGGATCTCTACTGCATACTTCCCTTATCCAAGGAATATTCCATCTATATTCTGCCATACCACCATACCTAGAACAATAGTGCATCGACACATAACAGGAGCATCACTGGTCTTCCACATTCAACCTTGGATCAAAGGTTGGAATCCACTTTACTCTCAGTAAATCCTAGAATCATCAGTAATATGCCCATCCTATCGTACCATGTCGAACCTCAGGATCTTCTGCAAGCACTCCCTCTGAAGCAAAGCATCATACTCCCTCTGTCTTCCATACTCTATGCACTGAAACATTCTGTACTGGAGTGACAAGTAGTATCCATCTAGGATCACTGGATACTAAGATCCTCTATCTTGAACTTCTTCAAAAGTTCATCTTGTACCCATCTGTTAGCTTGTCATATTATTATTTGTCTTTGAACTGTCATCACTTGTTATTCGGAACAAGTCTTCATCCTTCTTTGCTTGTAGGCGATTATGTATGCGATCTTTCCTACAAGTCAAATGCAATTGTATGGTTAGAAAAATTTCATAAGGAATAATCATACTAGCAAATACTTATGCATAAATATATGATCATGCAACTAATTTAGCCAATACAACATTCATCCATATCTCACTGAAACTTTCTAGATGCCTTCCATCTCTACCAGGACATCATTGAGATTATGCACTAATCCAATATGTCAGCAAAGAGGTTTCATTCTAGATAAGTAGAAATGGAGAGTTGTATAGCACCATGAGCTACTTACCCATCGCATGCATATTAGTAGTATACTTTCATTAATGCAAACATCCTATCATGCGTAATACAATAACTAAATATAAACAAATGCATAACAAAATAATATCATGAAATGACAATTGAATACTTATCTTTATTTGTTTCGAGGGTAGACTCCTTCTTGAGCCTTCAGCTGCATCGTCTTCTTCATTCATAATAGCATCATTTCTTATCCAAAAGCTAAGGTGGATAAGAAGTTCTTCAAGAGTTGAGTTCCTCATATTCCTCATTTCTTGAGGGATCTTCTTTGGATGGAAAGAGCTTGATCTTCAGTTGCTCCCATCTTCTCTTCTCTTCTTATGATTCGAGCTTCTTCTTCTTCACGGAGTCTTCTGAAAGTAATCACTTCCTTCTGGAACACATTCCTTGAATGAATCAATTCTATGATCCTGGGAGGCCATTCAAGGTGGCCATCACCACTTCTTCATTCTTCACCGCTTCTTTTACCGCTTCAAGTTGTTCTTGATTTGAGAGACTCTTATGACTGCATGGTTTCTGCATTCTAGATCTTCACATTCTTCAACTGGTTTCTTTAGGTCATATTCTGATTTTGTTCTTCCCTTCAAATAGCTTGAAATTCAGGAAGACCTTCAACAGCATTGCTTGCAATAGGTAGTGCTCTGTAATGCACATGTGCAAGCCTTCTATGCCAAATCTCATTTGGCTCTACATGGATCAAGGCTTGTTCTGGATGGCCCTTCAATTCATACAAGCCTCCTTATTGTTCTCCAATCACTACCGCATCATCGATAGTCTTTCCTTTTGGACACATGATGATTTGACCATCTATGAATGCAACCTGTATTCCAGAGTCTAGCTTGTATGAATATTCCTCACTACCTTTTATTGGATATTGGTAGTCATCTACAAGTTTCACCTTGTGAGCTGATTCATGTTCTGATAGTCTTACAAAGGATTCCTTGAATCCCATCATATGTTTGAAAGCCCCACTGTCTATAAGCCAATCATCACTTCCATGAGTAATGTTACCTATGAGAGCTTATATTAGAACATATTCATCCTCGCTTGAAGAATCTTCTCTTTCATATCTGGATCTCTTTCTGGATGGTTCATCATCCTCTGCAGCATGAGCATGATGTCTTCTTTGGCCTCGTCTCCCTCTGAAACTGGAACCTCCATACTCATGTAGGTGTCCAATCCATTTTCTTCAGAGAGATCTTGTCAACTTCTGCAAGCTTTTAACTAAGCTAATGTGATATATCATATTAAAATGAGAACCTCAAAATGGAAATAGCAAAGGATTAGATCTTACTGATTTGAGGTGTCCGTCCTTGTTTCGGAGTTCGTTGATCTAGGGTTTGTCACAGAAACCCTAATTTTAAAAACTTGGAATCTTTTAGATATGATTGGATGAACAGATAGATGTCTTCAAATGGATCTGTCCAATGTACTCCTTTTCTGAAAACAGTGAAGGGAAACTCCCGGAACAGGAAGCCCTAATTTTCTGATTTCTTCTGCAAAAATGCCTGTTACTATTTCTGTGATATCTCCGAAATTATGGATCCTATGTGTGTTAAATTTCTCACTGAGGTAACCTCACATCTCCCTGATCCAAAACCGCAGGTTTCAGCATAATTGGTTTCACCATTTGGGATTTATGAGCCTTTTCCCAAGGTGACCTGTTACTAGTCTGTTCAGAACAGCGAAGTTGTACGGAATTCCACGTGTCACTGGTTCATCTTCTGAGTCTAAAATTAGGACCAAAGAAATTAAAGTCGGTTCCCTTTCTGGAACATATTCAGGAATTCCATTTGGACCTCTGTAGCCCAAGATATTGCAGATCTCCCCAGGTGTCCTGTTTATGGATGATTTCTGGAAGAGGCTAGAACCCTAACTTTGAGAGATCATATCTCCTAGAATACAGCGAATCTGAGGTTGATATTTGGAGACAGTGTTCATCAGGATGTTTTCTTCGGCCCATAAACTTTTCAGCTTTTTATACTTCTCCAATCTCGGAATATAGCGACTGTACCAAAACTTAGCAGGTTTAGTATTTAGGGTTTCTCCTAGCTCAGGGTCAAACTAGGGTTTGACTTTCCTGGAGTTTCACCCAACCAAATTTCTTGATCTAGGTCTCTAAAATTCGGTTTTGATGAGGAGAATAACCCTATGCTGGTCTCACTCAAAAATTCCTCTTCTGTACAAATCCCTAATTTCCACATCGAAACTGAAAATGCTTGAAATTGAATTCTGCATCAACAGAAAGATGCACCCTTCAATGGAGAGTCATCCTAGCATACTTTTGCTGAAAATATGTGGAGGAAGAACCAAAAAATAGGAAGCCCTAGTTCCTGTAGCTGCACAATGTCTTCTTCTCAGGTTAGCTCTGATACCATGTTAGATTTTCATCACATTTAAGCTAGCATTATGTTAGGATCTTTTCATTGAGAGAATAACAAGCACAGCAATAACATAAGCACATCACAAGAGACAAGAGACACAAATATTTTAGGAGGGGAAACCATAAATGGAGAAAACCCCTCAACTTCCTCTAAGATAGTATCACCACAAGATGTGATCCCAAAACAGTAAGATGACCTCCCAACACAACAGCAGCCTTCTGTCTTCTATCAAGCCAAAGTATTTCCTTCTCCAAAGGTGTGCCACACTTGAGAGAGCAAGTGATGTAATTCACAAGTAATAAATAGAGAGACTCTCACTCTCTATTTATATTCTTCTATTGACTTGAAGTGCACTCAACCATGTAGGCTTAACTTACAATTACTTACTCGAGCCTACACCTTAATTAGTGTATAATAACCCAAGTGCCCCAAAACTATGGGGACTTACCTAATGACTTGACAAGACTTGTTTACATTAATAATCCTCCCGATCGGAATATCGGGGTAAGATAATATGACTCAAATACATAATAGAAACATCCCAGAATAAACATCGGCTTACAATATATAAAATACATATAAGAATATGTTCCGAAGTTACATATACATCAACGGTGGGTAATGGTTCTTGATGGTCATTTTGTTCAACTGACGGTAATCGACGCACATCCACATCATACCATATTTCTTCTTTACGAACAATATCGGTGCTCCCCAAGGGGACACACTGGGTCGAATATACCATTTCTCTATCAAATCCTGCAACTGTAGTTTGACTTCCACCAACGTAGGTGCACTCATGTGGTAATGGGCTTTGGAGGCCGGAACTGATCCTGGGGTCAGTTAAATGGAAAAGTAATGGTCTCGTTTCAGAGGTAATCCACAAATTTCTTTGGGAAACACATCCTTGAATTCTTAAAGAATGGGGAATTCTTCTATGTGTTGTTCCCTATCAGACGCTATGTTTCGAATGTTTACTGCAAATAACTTGCAGCCTTTCCTAACGCATCTCTTTGCTTGTAATGCAATTATTTGTCTTACATAAACTTTCTTTGGAATGCCTTGAACCTTTACTTGGTTCCCTAGGCTATTAGTGCAGAAGATAGACTTGTGCAAATAATCGAGCATGACATGGTGTTGTTCCAGCCATTCCATGTCGATAAGTACATCGTACGATCCTAAAGGTAGGATGTTCAAGACTACTTTTGTAAGAAAATTGTTGGACCCACTATATGCCAATTAATTAAAACTTAACATGCAGAGTTCTAAACATAAATTTTCAACTCCAAAAAGTATTTTATTTCAAATCTATCGTGCAATATCTATGCGAGCACAATTTCTACTTGACACTGTTATCTATTGGTATGAAATCAAAACTCATTATAAACTAGATCACACCTTCTTGAAAAGAAAAAAAATCCCAATCCTATTCATAAATATAAACTGTAAATATAATCACACTTCAACAAAATCAATTTGTATGAGAAATATCTAAGTACATAAACCTGGAAGCAATGCTATGTTGGCGAACGATCTATCAAGATGAATTAATAGGAAAAAAACTATGATAAATCTAATGAAAGTATGAACTAAATAATAAAAACAAATATGATCAATCTAACGAATGAAAGCATGAACTAACAAATAAACAAATCTACAAAATAAAACACCTACAATCAATACTACAGTCATCTTCTCAGGGAAGATGGCCCTTCCTCCACTGAGCAGAGCTGGATCTCCACAATGAAAGTATACAACTCCAGAATTAAGAAATTGTGAGCATGTATTATCAGAATTGAATGATTACAATAGATATGGATCAAGTCCTACAACATAACATTGATTTCTCTCCTCCCCCTTCTCATAATATTGATTACATATTTATACATAATTCTCTTAGAAGAATGAGAAACTGAATCCCCAACTTGTGATATGTTTCAACAAATTGGCTGATTTGGGAAAACTGGCCATAATTACAAATCTGGAAAATACCATATCGAAGAACCACCTGTAAATATCAAATGGTATCCTTGTTTGGTGATTTCCATAAGAGTTAATTAAATGAGGTTGTTGCACATAAAACCCATGTCTCATAGTTTTGAGATTCGTTTACATCTGCCCGCAAATCAAGATGCGAATCAAGGTGTTCTTAGCTAGCATGCGTTTTTTGTTAAGGCTCCGGCTGTGAGTGTCCTGTATGTGACAAATCACTCCACAAACTATCATTAGTAAAATTATGCATAATAATCTTCAATTTATCAAAGATAAGGGAAAATAATCATTTTTAACCACTTAAAGCATCAATGAAAGTAGTATGGTGTTTTATGCGTAGTTACAACAAATGGATGGAAAATGGAATGATAAATGGGCGATAATGGGAAGAAAAGGAATGAAATATATGTCCATAAGTGATGGAAAAATGGACAAATCCGTGGCCCAACATCACCCCCAAGCTGAACTTGTTGCATGTCCTCGTGCAACCCAAAACTTGCGTAGCATCCAAACTAGAAAGACTCATTCAATTGTTCCTTCATTTTACCATTCACATAGTCGCAGCCAAAAGAAATGGAGAGTTTAACATAAATTGGTGGAGTCACAGCTGCTTAGTGGAGGATTTAGCAAAAAATTTGGTGGAGTCGCAGCTCCTTAGTAGAAATTTGATGGAGTCACAGCTTCAATTTTTAGCACAGAATTTGGCAGAGATTTTAACAAAATTGCAGCCCAAAGAATGCTAAATTTAGCGAAGAATTTGGTGTCCCAAAGAGCACTAAATTTAGCAAATAATTTGGAGAAGCTTTTAGCAGATTCACAGCCCAAAGAGCGATAAATTTGGTGGAGTTACAGCCAAAGATCGCTAAATTTGGTGGAGTCACAACCTTTTGAGTAGAAAACTTCCAAAGTCATTTTATCCCAAACAACAAACTAGGTTCAGCTAAAATTTTGCAAGAAGGTTTATGCTAGTCCAATGTACTTACAAACCAAAAATCAGAGATACCCACATCATGAAGTTTGAGAAAAATACAAATTGGTTATAGATGATTATGGCCATTTTCTCAAAAACTAGACATTGGATTGGGATGAAACTTACCAATATTTTTCATCTTGGTATTATACACTTCCTGTCCAAAAATAATGAGAATAAAATTTACCACTTGCAATATATCCTCATTTCAATTTCTGCACTTTTGTAGACAAACGTGAATAAAGATGTGCTGTAGCCAAACTTCCTGAACCAATATTTCAAGAAATACAAACTGGGTTTCACTAAAATTGTGCAAGAAATTTTGTACCAGTTCAATGCATCTCCACACCAAAAATTAGAGAAACCCACATTACATATTTCAAGAAAAATGAAAACTGGTTGTAGGTGGTGATGGTCATTTTCTCGAAAACCATGCACTGGATTGAGCTGAAACTTACCATTGTTTTTATTCCTGGTGTAATGCTTCTTCCTTTAAAATTTCCTAAAAACCAGTTTACCATTTTCAAGATATCCTTCAATCAAATTCTGCATTTTTTCAATTTAAAATTATCATGAGGACACTTCACTGCTCTCTTAAAATCACATACCTTTGCTAAATGGATTGTCATAATGCTGCCACAAATGTTTTTCATATATTTAACCTCTTGAAAATGAAAAATATCGCATGGCTCCAAACTTATGCAAGAAAATATTCATTCATTTTACAACTAATTGAAACCATTGTTGCAAATGAATGAGAAGAGCTCTAGCACAACAATTGTAAAACTTAAATTTTTGTGTTTGATTGTTTCCCTTGGATCTGCAATAAGTTCTTATAGAGAATCCTAGATGTTATAGTTGGGATTCATTGCATTTTCTATAGTCTGCATGCATGCTGCACTTATATATTGTCTCTTCTCACCAAATTCTATGGAATGCATAGCATTCCATTATCCCCCAAACTTAGTAGAACATGTCCTCATGCAATTAAAACCAACTTCAACCGAAGTGTGTAATCAATTTTTCATATTTCCTCTTTGTGATTTTCAAAGAAAAACACTTATTAATGATACCAATGATCTCCAACAATTGGCACACCAATTGAATCCTCAAAATGATGAGCATGAAATGATATATGAATATATGTAAAAGGGATGAATAGAGCAACTGAATGTAGCATTAAAATGATCAAATTTATTTTCAGAGCATGGGAGGAGAAAATTTCCTACCCTTGTTTGATACCCTGTTTAATGGCAACATGCATTTGTTTCAGAACAAAAATTCCCAAATCATTATGAAAACTTCCTTTAGGATTGTAAATAGTAGAAACCATGTTTTATTGACCATCAAAGCCATGCCAATTCTATAGGACTATTCGTTGCAAAAGAGGCCAAGCATTCTTTTGCACATTCCAAAACAATCAAACTCATTTCAAAAATTATGTCAACCTTGACAAATGACCAATGCTAGGAGTAATCATTACCTTGATGTTGCTGAGATAAGCTTCACATGAAACCTTGAAAAGGCTGCTATAGGATTTCCATTGTGCATGTATCATGATCATGATGGCTAAAACCAATGTATGTATTAGTGGATGGTAAAGATGAGCCAAGGAACCGATACCTTTATTTGATGGAAACATATTCATAAACTAGAAATGATGGTTGTTTCTTGAAATGGTTGTAATGAAAATGAAAACAGAGATCAAAGATAGCAAAAATCATGTTCTCAATTTTCCATCATCATGTTGTTCAAACAATTATTGATATGACATTCCATATTTGTTCAAATGTTGCTACAAGCCCTGAATATAAAGGTTGATTGTGTTTTTTTAATTTGTGGAAGCAAGTAACCATGATGTTTCACACAAGATGGCCATGAATCAAAAGGCTGGAAAATATATTTTAACAGTCCATTGTATGCAACCTATTTGTCATCAACTGTGAGTGTGCCAACCCATTGAATGCATTCACCATATGTATAAGATGGTGGAAAATCCATATACCATATAAAATGTGGCTCTCAATAATTTTGACTTATGAAGATGTGAACCATCATGTGCACCACTGGACTAAGCAAACAAATCAAAGAAATCATGCCTTTGTTTTCCATCATGCTTGTTTCATAGCATACTCTTGAGAAGGAATGGATTCTACATCAAATTTTTCTATTGTAGGTTCTTGTGGAGCCTATTCCTATGTTTTAGTAGCAGCCTTGGCTTGTGCATGTGTATCAAATTCTCTACTTATTGTTGGTCTTTGTGTGGCATCAACAAATATTCCTTTATTCCAATGGTTTTCTAGGCTTGTCCATGTGCATGAGCAGATGCTTATCTTCTTATTGTTGGTTCTTGTGTGGCAGCAACAAGACTTCCTATTGTTGGTTCTTGTGTGACAACAATAAGGTATTGTTTGATTCTTTTCATGCTTGAATAGTTGGGTTGGTGAGATGTTTGGTAGGACTTTGAAGTGGATGTGCATGAATTGGAAAGATGAAGTGTTAGAATTGAGTGGGAAAGGATGTGAATGGATGGACAGAAAATTTTATATAGAAAATAGGAATGCATAATGCTTAGTGGTTCTTCACGACATATTCCTAAATATTTAATAAATAAAAAACTCATGCTATTTTACCTCAAGTGTTACCTCCATGGAAGCCTTGGTTGACATGAATGGGCTGGTGTATGCTGGAGCTATGTAGGCCAATCTGCTGCTGAGATAGATGTATATGAGAGCTGAAACTAAATGAAGCTGAATCTAATCTGAAATGATGTTGTGCTAGTTGCATGTAAGACTAAATGCTGAGACAATTGTTGAGGAGGAAATCTACCATAAAAGTAGAAATCTCATTCTCTTATTATGAAAATCAACTGTTGGAATGAAAATGGAAAGAAATTGCAAAACTACTAAAACAAATGATGCTACAAATCACTGTTGAAACCATTAGATCACATAATCTTCAACTGCTACCAATCGAGGTAGAATTCTTACCATGCAAATGAATGTGCTGAAGTCGAGCATGGAAGGAAATCATTGGATTACCGGCCATTAATGTATGCTGTTAACCAATGTGAAGCAACTCACCTTTAATGATAGTGAGCTCTAAAGTACCTTAGTTCATCTTAATAGGTACGAATGAATGCACTGGAGTTGAGTCACCTACAAGATTTGTCAATCAAGACGCATTGATGAATCCCCATGAATAACAACAAGGAAATATGCCATTGATTCATGCAGATACCAGGGCACTATAAAACTCTAATATCGATCCCAGATGATGTGTTGGAGTCAATGGGACAATACCATTTGAAGGTGGACCTTAATGAATTCCACATCATCCAATACGCGTACAAAATAAATTATTGTGAATAATCATAGTGAAAGATAGAACCAACATGAAACTCAGAAGTGGAAAGTATATGTGAAGTCGTGATGTAGTAGTGATGGAAAGTAAAAAGGTTAAGGTTGACTAAATAAGGAGTGGAAAGTGGTACTTCTACATGAATGGATTTTTAGGATTTTTAAATGAGGAGGGTGAATGAATCTACCATAGCACAATTGTCTTCTTGAGAGGTTTCTTTCAGTAGCAATTGGTATGACAAGTGTGATGAGCTTAATGTTGTCTTAAAAGTATTATTGGCATATAAAAATGGGACTTGACATATGGAACATTGGTATTTATATGATTTTCATATAAATCTCTCCATTTTTATGTGCTCAATCCATTTTCAAATTCAGAAAAAGTCTTCAAGAGTCACTTGTGCATGTATTGTCCTTTTTCTTCCAAGGACCTGCAAAAACCTAGCACTTGCCTGCAATAAAACATGAGATGATGGAAGAAGAGAGATGATTGATCTCTCTTAACCCAAAAATTTTGAAACAAACAACAAGGAATTACTCATAAAACAAATACAAAGAAAAATGAACAAAGAAAAATTCCTTTTATACCTGCAGGAGAGCAATGTCCATCTAGACTCACCAACAGTATTATGATCATAGATTCTTCGTTCCTTGTCCAATTTGAGCGATTCCAAATCCAAATGAAAGTAAATTCATAGGTATATTTCAATTAGATTTTTTTTTAAAAATCTATGTAATCATATTCCAAATCACTCAGTAATAGCCTGCATGACAAGGTATTTTTTTGAATTTTGTACTAGACCAACAGTCATGGTTTTAGGCTTAACTTTTTCGTTTGATAACAGATTGATGTGATTCCAATTGGATATGAAATTATATTAATATATGTATCTCTATTATAAACAAGTTTTGAATCCAATAATAATTGATGGGTCAAATAATCAAATGAACAATTTAGGAAAGAGAGTTTTAGTAATGCTGATTTGTGATAGGAAGTCTGTATTTTGGTCATAAAATTTGAATATGATATCGGAATGGAGTGATTAAAATTGAATTGTAAAGTTTATTCATAGGGGAATATTCCATGGAAACAGGTTTTCAAGATATGTCCAATAAGGAATCCAAAAATTGACTGTCCCAGCTCTATTCCTAAGCTGCCTACTTGACACTCCGTTAGTATTTTGACCATAAATTTTTAGTTTGATGCCCAATATAAAAAATTTGAATTGTTTTGGAAACTATATTCAATGGGATACTTAGAATGTAAACATGTTTTAAAAATATGTTTATTTGGTCTCCCAAAAAAGAACTGTCCCGACTGTGTTTCTGTAAAAATTTCAAGCCAAAATGTCACAAAAATCCAATAAATTAAATTTGCCCCCCCAAAAGTAACTGGAATAAGCGTGAATGTTTTTAGTGATGTAAATTTAAATATAACACATACCCATACCAAAAATTTTAAGCATCTAGCACCTAGATTGATTTACACAGTCTGTTGCAGCCGCAACCGCAAGTCTTACAAAAATGACATAATGTTGAAATAAAGCATGTGTATTTTTATGGATGTGTTATATATAAATCAAATCCAAATACATGCCATGATGTGCAGTACACACATGAATAAAACTCATAAATTTTCACCTACAAAACCATCACAGCTAACAGTCACAACTGGGTGTTGCAGCTAACAAATTCATGCCAAAGTTCAATCTTGAAGGGTTCCATAATCGTTGGCTCATTTTCCTGTGGATCCTTCATTCACCTTCCCTAATTACTATAATTTGGTTTTCAAGAAAGTTTGTTTTTTTGTAAAAAATAGAGACAAATTAAATTTTGAACATTGAAAACAAAAATGATTTAAGCATTTTCTTCAAATAGTCAACAATTCCAAAGCATTCCCAAAAACATCTCATACCCATTCCTTATCTTTCTACTTTGTGATCTTCTAGATCACAACAAGGTGCAGGAAGAGAGCTTACTTATTCAAAAGTAAAAACTAAAAAAACAAAAGCATGGTTTTATTATGTTATTCTATTCTACCCTATTCTATTTGGAAATGTAAAAAATGTTCAAGTGTATGCATATTCCAAATGGAGCCACTTTCAAAGAAGTGACTCAAGTATTCTCATACTCCCAATAGAAAAATATAACTTTATGAATGCTAGGATATGAGAGATCAACTTCCCTTGAAATGATGTTGCAGACCGATGACAGATTGAAACCAAGATTCAATATAGTCTTTATTATTTGGATTTCTCATGGATGTGACATTATGAATCTCCTCAATAAACTGATCTTTCTTAATGGATACGAGATTCAGATCTAATGATGTAAAGGATGCTTCAATTTTTGGTTCTGATGTCCGTTCTTCGTCAAATATTACGTGTGTCTTGTTGATCTTGTCTTCCTGCTTATAAGGAATAGAAGAAACTCCATATGGATTTGTTGCAATAATGCACAGTCATTTTGCAGTGGTGTAGGTGAGGTAGAACAAGAGGGAGATGTAGGAACATTTTGCATTTTAGCACTGTAAGCATACTGTACTGCGTTATTATGGTTAGGGTGAAGGGTGTATTTCTTGATGTATTTGTAACTTCGGAATGTATTCATCTATGTATCTTATGTATTGTAACCCACTATTTATTTCGGGATGTATCTATAATGTAATTGAGTCATGTTTTCATGCCTCAATGTTTCGATCAGGAGAATTAATAATGTAACCAAGTCATGTCAAGTCATAGTGGGTAACCCTCCGATTGTCTTAGGGTTAAAGTCCATGCAATTCCGAGGCACTAGGGTTATTAGACTCTCCTAGTAGAGGTCGGCCCTAATAGGGTTTTAGTCACGTCGAGATTAGTATAAATAGAGAGTTGGACTCTCTATTTAGTACACAACTCATACACACTCAAGTGTAGTGCATAGTTGAGGAAGAGAAAGACACTGGGCCTAGAGGAAAGGGCTTGTTATTGTTCGGAGATTGTCTTACTATTTTTGGGTTCCACTTTGGTGCTAATTCAATCTCAGAGGAAGTTGTGGGGTTTTCTCCATTTATGGTTTCCCCAAGGAAAAACACTATGTTCATTGTCTCTTGTGTTTAATTGTTGTGCTTGTTGTTCTCTTAGTTAAAGGTCCTAATGATATGCTAGCTAAATGTTGAAAAACTAACATGGTATTAGAGCTAACCTGAGAAGAAGACACTATGCAACTGCGGGAACTAGGGCTTCCTAGTTTTTGGATCCTCGTCCACATATTTTCAGCAAAAGTAAGGTGGAATAACTCTCCTACTTAGGGCACATCTTTCTGTCAAAGTAGAATCCAATTCTGAGGTTTTTCAATTTTGGACCTGTCACTACTGCTAGAAATTAGGGATTTTCACAGAAGAGAAATTTTTCAGTGAGCCCAGGCCTGGATTGATCTCCTTCCCAAAATCAAAGTTAGGGAAAAATTTCAGGGCATTGGGTGGACAGAACTCCGGAAAAGCAAAAACCCTAATTTGCTCCTGATCCAGTACTGCGGGATTTCAACTCCAAATCCGAATCTAACATCTTGACTTGGTAAGATCTAAATCTCTTGTATTTCCATTTGAGGTTCTCAATTTAAGATGTCTCATCATACCAAGCTTGATGAAAATATTGAGGGAGCTAATAACTTCTGAGCCTGGAAGTATAGGATTTCCCTGGTCTTGGAAGAGAATGAATTAGACTCCTACATCCATGAGGAGGTTTTAGTTCCAGAGGGAGATGAGGAAAAAGAATTACATAAGAAGAAGATGGTTATGGCAAAGAGGGTCATTTCTGATTCTATCAAGGATCACCATATCCCACACATGTGCTCTCTCAAGACACCTAAAGCTATGTTTGATGCCCTAACCAAACTGTTTGAAGGAAAGACATCAATCGAAAGATGACTCTAAGGAACCAGTTGAAGAATGTCAAGATCCGGAATAAGGAGACCATCCAGTCATACTTTACAAGGGTCTCCTAGATAAAAGAATAACTAGAAGCTGTATATGAAGAAGTGGAGAATGCATAGATTGTGATGACAACATTAAATGGCCTTCCTAGGTCATGGGATTCTTTCATCGAAGGAATTTGTGCTAGGAAGAAGTTGGTCAAGTTCAGCAGACTGTGGGAAGAATGTTCTCAAGAAGAAGCTTGGATAGTAGCTCGAGAAGAGAATATGGGAAGTGAAGATCAAGCTCTCACAATACACTCAAAGAAAGGAAGAAGGGAAAAGCATCATCACCAAGGTAAGCATTTTCACCAGAAAGGTTCATCTAAACTCAGATGTTATACATGTGATGAAATAGGGCACTTTGCTAGACATTGTCCTATGAATAAGAATGGGTCCAAGAAGAAGAAGAACTCCAAAAGAAAACATCATGCTCACTCTGCTGAGGATGATGATCCTCCAAGGAAGAGGGAAAAGAAAGAAAGTGAAGATTCTTGAAGTAAAGATGAATATGTTATGATTTCCACTCTCATGGGAACTATCACACATGGGAGCAAAGATTGGCTTATTTATAGTGGGGATTCCAAGCACATGACATGATTCAAGGAATCCTTTAAGAATCTATCTGAACATAAATCACCCCATAAGGTGAAGCTAGGAGATGACTATCAATATCTAATAAAAGGTAGCGGTGAATCCTCCTTCAAAATAGACTCTGGAAAGTCTATAAAAATGAAGGGTGTTCTATTTGTACCAGGATTAAAGAAGAATCTTCTGTCCATATCAGCACTGGATGCAAAAGGCATGAGAGTTGCATTCATAGATGGTCAAGTCATTATGTGGCCAAGAGGAAAGACTATTGACGATGCAATAGTGATTGGAGAACAAGAAGGGGGTTTATACAAACTAAAGGGCCATTCAGAACAAGCTATGGTCCATGAAACAGTGGAGCCAAATGAACTATGGCATAGAAGGCTTGCACATGTGCATTACAGAGCACTACCACTTGCAAGCAAAGCTATTAAAGGTCTTCCAGAAATACAAGCAAAACATGAAGGGGTCTGCAAAGGATGTGCGAAAGGGAAGAATACAAAGAAGACATTTCCAAGTAGTGAAAGAAAAGAAAAAGGAATCTTGGAAATCATCCACTCCGATGTCTGTGGTCCAATGTCATCAAGTTCACTAAGCGGGTATGTATACTATGTTTCTTTTATTGATGACTTTTCTAGGAAGACATGGATTTACTTCATGAAGAACAAAGATGAAGTGTTCAAAAATTTCAAGGAATTCAAAGCCTTGATTGAGAACCACATAGAATAGAGGATCAAGACCTTTTGATCAGATAATGGCGGAGAATTCACATCAAATGAATTCAAAGAGCTATGAAAGGAATTAGGGATTAAGAGGGAGTTTTCCACTCCTTACAATCCACAACAGAATGGGATTGTAGAGAGGAAGAATAGAACTATCATGGAAGCTGCAAGAGCCATGCTTCATGATCAAGATCTTCCTATGCATCTTTGGGAAGAAGCTTCCAGAATAGCAGTGTATGTATAGAACCGTACTCCACACAGAGTACTTGAAAATAAGACTCCTGAAGAAGTCTTCTCTGGCAAGAGACTAGAATTCATCCATATCAGAATATTCAGCTGTACAATGTACATACACATACCAAAAGAGAAGAGAACAAAACTAGATCCTTCGGGAAAGAAGGGTATATTTGTGGGATACTCTGAAAGCTCGAAGGCTTATAGAATATACTTCCTAGGATAGAAGAATATTGATATCAGCAGTGATGTAACATTTGATGAAGACACGACTTACAACAAATCCATAAAGAGACCTACTGAAGAACCTGAAGAATCTGAAGCTCACATAATTCATGATACAACCATGAATGAAGAAATTCAAGAAGAATATCAAGAATTTGAAGAACCACAAAGGCCTATAGATCCACCTCAGGGGAAGAATCCTCACAAGAGGAAAACTGCTTGGGTTCGAGAAATTATCCAAGGTGCGGAAAGATATGGGGCTCCAGAAGAAAATCACAGAGAAAGAAAGAGAACCAGATCTTGCTCCAGATATGTAGCTTTACTATGTGACTTTATTGAAGAAGAGCCTTCCAGTTATGAAGAGGTGGCTGAGTGGAAATAATGGAAGGATGCGATGATCGAAGAATATCAATCAATCATGAAGAATGATGCTTGGGATGTTGTCCCAAGACCGAAAGGGAAGTCAGTTGTAACTTCCAAATGGATCTACAAGATCAAGCATGCTGTGGACGGTAGTATACATAAATATAAGGCAAGGTTTGTGGCTCGTGGCTTCTCACAGAAGGAAGGAGTAGATTATGAAGAAACCTTTGCTCCTTTAGCCATATATACTTCCATCAGGTCAGTACTTTCTTTGACTGTAGTAATGAAATGGAAGATACACCAAATGGATGTCAAGACTGCTTTCTTGAATGGTGTAGTAGAAGAAGAAGTGTATGTCGAACAACCACTCAGTTTTGAGACACATGATAGAGAGTCTCATGTGTGCAGATTGAAGAAAGCCCTGTATGGTTTGAAACAGGCACCCAGGAGCTGGTACGACATAATTGATATCTTTCTATCTAGTATGGGATTTACCAAGAGTAAAGCAGAGTCCAACCTTTACTACAAGGTTAAAGATGGCAACCCAGTGATGCATATATTGTATGTAGATGAGCTGTTTGTAACAGGTATGGATGGATTGATTGCTGATACGAAGAGAAATCTTGCTACCGAGTTTGAAATGAAGGACTTGGGTATGATGCATTACTTTCTAGGCATGGAGGTGTGGCAGATTACAAATGGAATCTTGGACAAGGGAAGTATGCAGTAGAGATCCTGAAGAGGTTTGGGATGATGGACTGCAAGGCTATGGCCACACCTATGGCATTGAACCTAAAACTATTGAGTGATGGTTCATCAGAGCCGGTTGATGATATGATGTATCGTCAGATGATTGGGTCATTGATGTACCTAGCAAACACGTGACCAGACATTTGCTTTGCTGTGAACACCTTGAGCTAGTTATTGACAGATCTGAGAAACGTTCACTTTATTGCTGCAAAGGATATTCTGAGGTACCTTATGGGTACAATTGATTATAGGCTCAAGTACGATGGGAATCAAAATATTAACTTAGAGGGTTATGTTGATTCAGATTCGGCACGCAGTGCCATTGATAGGAAGAGCACTTTAGGGTGTTTCTTCAATATGGGATCAAGAGTGATCTCTTGGTTTAGCAGGAAGTAATCCTGTGTGGCACTAAGTACAGCTGAAGCAGAGTATGTTGCAACCTGTTCAGCTAGTTGTGAGTCAGTATGGCTACGGAAGCTACTATCTGATTTATTTGATCTCCAGATGAATTCTACTTGTATACATTGTGACAACTAGAGTTGTGTGAATTTGTTAGAGAATCGAGTGTTCCATGACAAGTTGAAGCATATCGAGATCAAGTATCACTCTATCAAGGAATGGTGCAAAGGGGAGTAGTGAAGCTCCAGTATGTTGTGACGAAGGAACAAATATTTGATGTATTGACAAAGCCATTGGCTAGGGTGAAGTTCGAGTACTTTAGGGAGAAGCTTGGTGTTCTTCAGATCAAGTTTTCATCCAAGGGAAAGAGATGAGTCCCATAGCCATTCTGAAATGGTGAGAGGATTGGTTCCTTCCATGGTCAGATGTAAGGGTTGAGCCATTCTATCAGGGTGAGAGGATTGGTTCCTTCCATGTGAGATATGAGTGCTAATTGCCATTCTGGGAATGGAGGCACTTGGTCAGTTACCAGGAACACTCAGTCTAGGAATCAGAGAGTCATTCTGACGAGTAGGTCAAATGTAAGGGATGAAACATTCTATCATGGCTAAAGGATTAGGTTCCTCCCATGTTAGATGTGAGTGTTGTCGATTCTGTAGATTAGGAAAGATGTAAGGGCAACTGCCATTCTGGGAATGGAGGAACCTGGTCAGTTACCAGGTAGCTCAGTCTAGGACTGGGGGCCATTCTGCCAAGGGTGTAGGATTTGGTTCCTACCAGGTCAGATGTGAGTGCACGCCCTTCTGAACATGCATGTTGTATTGGTTCCTCGCATGTGTCAGATGTAAGTGCAGGGCCCTTCTGGATGTGCATGTTGGATTGGTTCCTCGCATGTGCCAGATATAAGTGCAGAGCCTTTCTGGACATATATGTTGGATTGGTTCCTTTTATGTGTTATATATAAGTGTAGAGCCTTTCTATACATACATTTTGGATTGGTTCCTCGTATGTGCCAGATGTGAGTGCTGGGCCTTTATGACAAAGTTGTGGGATTAGTTTCCACATGGTCAGATGTGAGTCATGGGCGTTCCTTTTTGATATGATTATAGGTTAGTTCCTACATGATGGCTAGGCCTACATCTAACATGAAAAATGGCTGGCACTATAGAACTTCCTATGACGAGAAGAATCATGAGATAACACCCGTGAAGATTCAGTATTGATGATCCAGATCAAGGGATGATCCAGATCCAGTAATGATGTCGAGTGATGATCCATACCCGAAGATGAAGATGACATGAAGATGAAGATGACTTGAAGATGAAGATGACTTGAAGACTAATAAGACTTGAAGATGCAAGTGATCTAGAGAAGAAGACCAGTGCTAAAAATTGTGACGAAAGAATACCTTCCTAGTTAAGAGGGAGTGCTGATGTATTTGTAACTTCGAAATGTATTCATCTATGTATCTTATGTATTGTAACCCGATGTTTATTTCAAGATGTATCTATAATGTAATTGAGTCATGTTGTCATGCCCCAATGTTTCGATCAAGAGAATTAATAATGTAAATAGGTCATGTCAAGTCATAGTGGGTAACCCTCTGATTGTCTAAGGATTAAAGTCCTCGCAGTTCTGGGGCACTAGGGTTATTAGACTCTCGTAGTAGAGGTCAGCCCTAGTAGGGTTTTAGTCATGTCGATATTAGTATAAATAGAGAGTTGGACTCTCTATTTAGTACACAACTCATACACACTCAAGTGTAGCACATAGTTGAGGAAGAGAAAGACATTGGGGCTAGAGGAAAGGGCTTGCTGCTGTCGGGAGATTGTCTTACTATTTTTGGGTTTCACTTTGGTGCTGATTCTATCTTAGAGGAAGTTGCAGGGTTTTCTCCATTTATGGTTTCCCCAAGGAAAAACACTCTGTTCATTGTGTCTTGTGTTTAATTGGTGTGCTTGTTGTTCTCTTAGTTAAAGATCCTAATGATATGTTAGCTAAATGTTGTAAAACTAACAGTATTGGATAGGAAATTGTGTTGGATACAAAGGATTTTGATGATAAAATAGATGTGGCTGATGTAGAGGATTGGTTTGTGAGGTTGATATTGAAGGGCCAAGTTTTGTTGCAACATTAGGGAGAGTGGCCATGTGAGCATAATATAGGCCATTCCAACTTTATGGATAAGGTAGGTAAGAGTTAAATTAAGGCTGCAACAGCTGCCATGGTGGAAGAGTATTCAATGATTGAGTATGAGAGTAAGGAAATGGAGGGATATAATTTTGAACCATACATGTAAGCCACGATTGCCATGACTATTGTAATGAGCTGGCTGCAACTCTCAGATATCTTTGATATGTTTCTTTCATCATTGGTAAGGAGGGGAAATGATCCGTGGAATGATTCAAATCACATATGCCAAAAATTGTGAGAATACCCAAAGGACAATCCATTGCAAGATGTTTCTTCTAACACCAAGGGAAAACTATTTCTTCAAATTCCTCATGCTTTTCCTTAACCTACAAAACAACCAATTCTGAATTTAGTGAATAATTGATATCAGCATTAGAATTTTTAAATACATTACTGATTTTAGCTCGTAAAACTCTTGTTTTTGTAGTAGATTTCAAAAATAAATATCAATTTCCTTAGAATTCTTACCGGTCTTGAAGTTTCCACTTGAATACCTTCTACATAACTCACAAATATTAATACATTACATGTTCCCATCAGATTTAATGTTTCTAAATATTCAGCTTGGATTCCCTTGAGTAGAAGTGTTTTTAAGGTCTCCTTCCCCAATTTCCTTTGTTTGGATCTTTGGAGGTTATATTGAAAACATTCTATGTATTCCTCCAGACTCTCTTATTATCCTTGTGTCATTTTGAATATGTCTTCATTGACCCTGCAATAATCTTGGTACCTTTTCAAGAATACATGTTTCATGTCTTCCCAAGTTTGTATACAATTCCCACCGAGGCTCATGAACCATCGGAGGGTTGTTCCTTTTAGAGTAAGGGGAAACATATTCAACTTTTTATCATTAGAAAAATAACCATATCCTCTACAAAGTACTTCAAATTGAAATAAAAATACGTCAGGGTCTTCATTTTCCAAACCGTGAAAATTTGGTAGAACATGTGGGGGGATGTTTTTCGTTGGCGTCAGTCCTCCCGAATTTGTGATGGGAAATTTGAAGGTAACAAATTCTCCATCTTTATAACCTTCGATCTCTTCATAGATTATTCATGTGTTATTCTGAGGCTCCTCCTTCGAATGTTCCTGTTAACTTGCTAGTAGAATGGGTGGTGCTTACAACACCACTAAGGGGAATGATAAGATTTATGCTACATAGATTGAAAATGAAATAAAACTAAATGTAAAGAAAGAAAATGCACACTCAAAATAAATTCAATAAACTAAAATGTAATCATGCAACCTACATGCCCTACTTTAACAATGCATCTACAAAACAATGTCAACAACACCAAAATGTTGGCCCACTATATGCTAGTTAATTAAAAATTAACATGTAGAGTGCTAAACATAAATTGTCAACCCAAGGAAGTATTTTATTTCAAAGCTATCATGCAAGATCTATGCGAGCACAATTTCTACCTGACACTATTATCTATTGGTATGAAATCAAAACTCATTTAAAACTAGATCACACCTTCTTGAAAAGAAAACAAACCACAATCCTATTCGTAAATCCAAACTCTAAATATAATCACACTTCAACAAAATCAATTCTTATGAGAAATATATAAGTACAAAAACTTGGAACCAATGCTATGTTGGGCAATGACCTATCAAGATGAATTAACATGAAAACAACTATGGTAAATCTAATGAAAGCATGAACTAAATAATAAAAACAACTATGATGAATCTAATGAATGAAAGAATGAAATAACAAATAAACAAATATACAAAATAAAACACCTACAATCAATACTACAAACATCTGCTCAGGGAAGAAGGCCCTTCCTCCACTGAGTAGAGCTGGATCTCCACGATGAAAGTCTACAACTCTAGAATTAAGAAATTGCCAGCATGTATTATCAGAATTGAATGATTACAATAGATCTAGATCAAGTCCTACAACATAACATTGATTTGTATCCTCCCCCTTCTCATGATATTGATTAAATTTTTATACATAAATTATCTCCAAAGAATGAGAAACCAAATCCCCAACCTGTGATATGTTTCAACAAATTTGCTAATTTAAGAAAACCGGCCATAACTGTAAATCTAGAAAATAGCTTATTGAAGAACCACCTGTATATCACAAACGAAAGACTTGTTTGGTGATTTCCTTGTGTGTCAAGTGAATGTTTTCGTTACGCACAAAACCCATGTCTCAAATTTTTTAGATTCATTTACATCTACCTGCAAATCAAGACGCAAATCAAGATGTTCTTAACTGGCATGTGTTTTTGGTTAAAGCTGTAACAACCAATTGTGAGTGTCATGTACGTAACCAATCACTCCACAAACCATCATTCATAAAATTGTGCATAATAGTCTTCAATTATTCAAATATAAAGGAAAATAATCATTATTAACTACTTAAAGCATCAATGAAAGTAGTATGGTGTTTTACGCTTAGTTACAACAAATGGATGGAAAATGGAATGATAAATGGGCGATAATGGGAAGAAAAGGGATGAAATATATGTCGATAAGTGATGGAAAAATGGACAAATACATGGCCCAACAAAAACCATTCAAGTTTACCTCACATTTTTTAACAATTTCTGAAACCTTTCGTTTCGTACGTGTGTCTAATTGAACCAACCAAGGGTTTCATGTTTTACTTTTCCTAGTTTGCATTCATCAACAATTTTAGGTGAAACATAGCTCTAGAAAGCACTGGGATCAATAAGTATTGAAATAGAAGTGTTCAACATCTTACCTTCTATTTCAACCATCATAGCTTGATGATCTTCCTGTCGGCCATCCAATCCTACATATATCCGAGGTGTTCCAACTATGTCTCTATAGTTGGTTCTTCTTGTAAGTTATGTAAGAACCCACCAGTCTTGTTCTTAGAATATTGGTCATAATGAGGCCTAGTACATTTCCAACACTTGATCTATACCGAGGTGGCGTTGGATCCACTTGCTACCGGTTTGTTAACATTAGCAGCTGGTACACACAACTTTGTACCAGACCTATTAAAGCTCTTGTTTGCTTGAAAATTGTTATTTTGCTTTCTGTATGGCTGTGGGTTGGACCAAGGTTTGCATTTATCAGAGAAGTTCTTCGACTTGTCTCGTTTTTTATTTAGGTTCTCCTACCTCAGCTTTCCATGCTCATAACAGAGCCTAGCTTTGTGCAACTTGTTATCCAAAGTCTTAGGCATGTCGAATTCAATCATGTGCCGAAAAATGGGAGGAAGAAATCTTAGGAACTCTTGGATATTTACCTTTTATTCTTTTTTGTATGGTACATAGTGCAACAGATCTAGAAATCTATTAATAAATGCATCCATAGTCATGGATCCAATGCGTAGTTCATGAAACTCCTTCACTTTTCAGTCAAAGAACCTTTCTGACATGTATTTTTCTTGGAAAAGTTTTTGGAAAGTATCCCAGCGTATTTCCTGCAGCTCATCTTTCTTTGTGTGCTTTAAATCCCTCCACCATATTGATGCCTTACCATTTAAGTTATAGATGGAAAACCTATCCTTCATATCACTTAAATAGTTATGAACCTGGAAATACTTACTTATGCCCAACAACAATTCTTCATCATTTTCCCCAGTGTTTACTTCACCTTCATAGGTTGGGGATATTATTTTTTGAATATCCCCCTAAACACTATCATTGATTCTTTGCTACTTTATTTGGGGATAAAAAGAGTCATCACTTGAAGGACTATGATGGTCTCCTTTTGGTGCTTCAAGGGTGCATTCTTCTTTTTCCTCTCTTCTTGGGCTACTGGCCCGTTTTGGGTAAGGTTCTCTTTTGAAATTTTTTGTTGACTGAGTAGGTTTTCCTTGAATAATTCCTCCCATCATACTTCTCAGTAAGGCTTCATTTATAGCTTGCTACTCCTTCCTTTCGTTCAGGATTTCTTCTCTAAAAATTTTCAATTCAGCTTGAAGACTGTGTAAATTTTTCAAAACATCAGAGTTTAAGTCTGCCACCAACTCTGCTTCTAGAGTGGGGGTGGTCATCTTTCCTTACTGACTGTTTTCTTCCTCACTATTCATAAACTGAACAGTGGTGTAAAAATTCCTGTAACTGCAAAAAAAAAATTAATAACAAGAAAAATTTATGTTAGAAACCAAAATTTATTGTTATACTTTATTTTCTTTGCGGTGATAGCTTGGTGCACCCATAGGTCTCTTAGTATTGAAACTGGGCTCTGATACAACTTGTAATGTCCCAAAAATCGAAAATAAAAATAAAAAATTTTATAGGCTACTAGAAACTACTTGAATGGAACATTATTACTCTTGCAGAATATGCGTACACTACTTTTACTATTGTCTATTCATAATATAGCCTTATGTTCTATCCTTTACTTCCAGTCATTTATAATTAGTACATTTTACTTATGATGTTATAAGTCTCTTCATTAAATTATTCTCTTGTTTGACAATACTGTCGACATGTTGGTGATTTGCATAGAACCTCGTTTACTTCAGCGCATTGTTTTACTTTGTTATTTATTAAGTTCTAACTTAAGTTTGTTTGTGGGAACAAAGTGGGAAAAGTGGCAGGACTCATTCTCCCATGATGGTCTGAGAGGTAAAGTATTACTTGACACATAGGATTACTTAGTTCAATTGAACTAAGGAACCTCTTTTACCTTATATGCATATTATACATAGCGACAGATTTTTGAAGAGCGTTCAAACACATTGGTTAAAAGTATACCTACTATTTGTCATTATATGTAATATCCCAAATTTTGGACCTAACACTTATAGGCATGTTCCTATTGATTATGATGATTATCTTGATGTTTTATTTTATATTGGGTTAAAGACCCCACTGCATATGAACATGATGATTTGTTTTATATATTGGGCGTAAGCCCATTATTGATGATATATGTGTTAGAATAATCAACCCATAGTTTACCCATTTAGACATTAATTTAATTATTTCTGTCTTATTAGCCTAGTTCATGTGTCCCACCTTGTGCAAGTTGTGTTTTACCTATCCATAGTGGTCAAACTTTCCTCATTTGACTCATGTAGCACATCAGAAATCCCAAGGAATCAAATCTAATTTATTCTTGGCCTCCTAGGAGCCCTTCTGTTTTTTCTGCTTTATTCCCTGCTTTTTCAATGTTTTAAGGAAAATAGAAAAGCTAGACTAGGTGAGGTGAACTAGTTTTTTGTCCTCTTCATCCTCCACTCTTTTCTCCATGAAAAAGCATGTATGAGCTGCCATTCCACCACTCTTTAGCTTACCTAATCCATTTTGCTAATTCATGAGCTCCATGACAAATTTGGGATCATCTTTTTACACCTATGGGGGATTTTCTTATTTTTAGTAATCCTGCTTTATGCTAGATTTGAATTGCTCCTCATGCATTTGAATACTTGATGTATGTTATTTATTCAGCAACCTATGTTATTATAGGGTTGGCTATTGTACACTGATTTAATACAGTTTAGTGTTCAGCTCCAATTTTCAGTCTCTTTGTGAGTGATTTTGCATGATCAATTGTTAATTGTTGTGAGTAAAATTAATCTATCACCTGGCTCAATTTCCACATGGTATCAGAGCCATTGTATATTGTTTCTATCATTCAAAAAATGTTTTGCAGGTTCAACATCAGTGACTGGGAGCCTTCTACTGACAATCAAGACAGATTTTCTAAGCTATGGATCAATCACAGAAAACTATCTTGACTCCCTTCAATTTCTTTGAATGGAAAGCAGAGATGGAGATATTGTTGAGAGCAAAAGGCCTCTACAGGGTGACTATGGCAATAGAAGCAGAGCCCAATGCAGCTACAGAGAAGATAAAATGGCACAATAGGAGGGATGAGGCTTATGGCCTCCTGTGTTTGAGTATTTCCAGAGACCTCCTTTTCCATCTCGATGGATTGACATCACTGAATGAAGTATGGGAGAAGATTTATGATATTTTTGGAAAGATAGATGAGATGAGGGGACATCAAATCGAAAATGAGCTGATTTCTCTGAGACCAAATAGCTTTAAATCCCTGCAACTATATTTCTCCAAGTTCAAAGCACTAGTTTTGCAGCTGAAACAGTGTGGGATCGAAAAGAAAGATTATCATCTTGTACTGGCCATCCTCTCGAATCTAGGCCCTGACTATTCAGTGTTTGTTTCGACCTTCTATGCCACAAAACTGACAGCTCAAACCTGGAAGATGCCTAGCCTTGCATATTTCATGGAATCTCTCACACAAGAACAGGATAAGCTGGTGATGATGGGCACCATCAAACCATCCAAAGATCAAGCTTTGATTGCTAGAGATTCGAAGGTGGATTCAAAAGGAAAAAATAAAGTGAAAAAGCCACCTAAGCAAAAGAGAGATAAGAAATAGTCTCCGGAGGATCTACAAGGTCCCAAGAAGAACTACCAGAAGAAGAAAAACAAAGGTGAAATGAACAACTGTGCATACTGCAATAAGGGCAATCACTCTGAAAGCTCTTGTATGAAAAAGAAAATTGATATGCTGACCCATCTCCTGGAGAAGAATGGCATCTCCCTTCCAGAAAGATCAAAGAAGAGAAAGGGAGGGTCAATTTTAGATGACAGAGCGAGAGTTCATGCTCTAGTTGCTGGCACATCAAGCTCACCCAGTTTTATCATTGATTCTGGAGCTTCAAGACACATGGTTTCGACTAAGGATGCCTTCTCCTCACTGGACAAGTCGAAAGGACCATCTGTAGTACTGGGAGATGGCTTTCTCACTGAAAGTTTGGGTAAAGTAAGAATAGATCTTGATCATGGTCAGTTCAGAAATGTGCTGTATGTGCCTGGTCTTGCCTCCAACCTCCTATCAATGTACCAGATGACCCACACTAGGTGTCCTAAGAAAGTCATATTCTCACCCGATGAAGTTGAGATCATAGAGATCTCAACTGGTAGAGTCATTGCAAAAGGAGTTACGAATCATGCTCAAAAGGTATACATGTTCTCACACTTCCTACCTTACTCAAACCCCTCTGCTCTTCTGGTTCATGCTAATGAAGCAAGCAAGATTTGGAATGAAAGATTTGGCCACCTAAACTACAAATATCTTTCTGATCTTAGTGAAAAAGAGATGGTCATAGGGTTGCCCAAGATAAAATTTTCCAGAGGAGTCTGCCAAGGTTATATCCTAGGAAAACACCTAGAGCACAAATTTGAGAGAGCTAGTCATGAGAGAACCTCTCCACCCCTCGAGCTGATCCATAGTGATGTTGCTGGCCCATTCCCTCATATGTCCATGATTCAGGGAAAATATGCATTGATTTTCATTGATGAATTTTCCAGGTATTGTTGGGTTCACTTCCTAAAACACAAGTCTGAATTTTTTGGCCTATTCAAAGTCTTTAAGGCTTTGGTTGAAAAAGAGTCTGGAAGGAAAATCAAGGCCCTCAGATCTGAAAATGGTGGTGAGTATGTCAAATTTGAGTTTATTAATTATTGTGCATATGTAGGTATTCATATGCAGCATTCTATCCCTTACACACCACAGCAAAATGGTGTTGCTGAGAGGAAGAACAGATCACTGAAGGAGATGGCAACATGCATGATGGAGGCAAAAAATTTTCCACCAAAGTATTGGGCCGAAGCTATCAACTGTGTAGCCTATATTCAGAACAGGGTGCCTCACAAATATCTTTATGGCAAGAATCCCTTCGAAGCATGGAGTGGGCACAAGCCTGATGTGACCCATTTCGAGATTTTTTGGCTCAAAGGCTCGGGCTAGAATTCCAACAGAGAAGAGGAAGGCTTTGTAGCCCCAAATCCAAGAGTGTCTTTTTGTTGGATACTCTAAAGATTCAAAAGGGTAAAAATTGATTAATTTGAGCACAAACAAATAGTTCATCGAAAGGTGCGTTCATTTTGAAGAAGAACCCCTTGCAGTAGTTGAAGTTGGTGAAGCCTCTTCACCACCTGAACCTCAAGAAGTAAGTAAAGAGTTTGTTGAACATGGTGATTCTGATTTGTTTGATGGAGATGATTTTATTGCATACCATAACATCCCTACAAGGCAAAAATGGGCAGCCAAGACACTACATGTAGCAGGAGAGCTAGCTGGGGATCCCAATGACCCAAGAAGGGCTAGATCTTAGTTTGAGAGTGGTCTGTGCATGAAGGATCCTATGTTTGCTGAAAAATGCTATTTGATGGTGGATTCTGATCCTCAAACATATGAATAAGTATTAGGAGATCCAATATGGAAAACAACCATGAAGGAGGAGTTCATCTCACTCTAGAAGAGCAACACATGGGAGCTAGTGGATCTTCCCCCAGGGAGAAAACTAGTACAGTGTAAGTGGGTCTATAAGACCAAATTTGCTGCTGATGGTTCAACACTGAAGTACAAGGCCATATTGGTAGCTAAGGGCTACTCACAGGTTCATGGCATATATTACAATGAGACTTTTACCCCAGTGGCAAAGATGGATTCCATCAGGCTAGCCTTAGCCATTGCAGCCTCAAGGAAATGGGAGGTACATCACATGGATGTAAAATGTGCCTTCCTGAATGGAGATATCACTGAAGAGATATATATGCAACAGCCTCAATATTTTTCTACTAACCTTTCTCTTGTGTGCAGGTTGAGAAAGTCATTGTATGGGCTAAAGCAAGCCCCCAGGGCTTGGTATGCCAAGATCGATAGCTTCTTTCTATCACTGAATTTTGTTCGGTGCAAATCAGATCCAAATGTCTATTTGAAGTTAGTTAATGGTTCATTAAAGATAATTGTGTTATATGTTTATGATCTCCTCATTACAGGAAGCTCAAAGGCTGAGATTGATTCCTTAAAAGGAGGTATGAACCAAGCCTTCTCCATGACAGATTTGGGGCTCTTAAGTCAATTTTTGGGGCTTGAGATTGCTCAAACCAAAGCTGGAATCAAGGCGCACCAGTACAAATATGCCTTGGAATTTCTGAACAAATTCAAAATGAAAGATTGCAAAGAAAGCAAAAATCCTTTCCTTTCAGGACTGAAGCTGGAAGAAGCTGATTCTTCACCGATGGTAAACAATACACTGTATAGGCAATTGATTGGATGTTTGTTGTATCTGACACATAATAGACCTGATATTTGTTATGCGGTAAGTGTGGCTTCTATATTCATGGATCAGCCTCAAGAGATCCATTGGAAAGAAGCCAAAAGGATCCTTAACTTTGTTCAGGGAACAAGGACACATGGGATCTTCTATAAATCAAAATATGATCTTGATTTGATTGGATTTACTGACAGTGATTGGGCAGGTGATAGCACATAAAAAAAGTCCACATTAGGATATGTGTTCATGCTTACAGAAGGGCCAATCAGCTGGTCAAGCAAGAAACAGAGTTCCATTGCACTCTCATCTACAGAAGGAGAGTACATAGGAGTTGTTAATGCAGCAACTCAATGTTTATGGTTGCAGGGTTTACTTGGAGAGTGTGGCTTCGAACTAGAGTACTCAACTACCATATACTATGATAACCAGAGTACCATTCGAATCTACAAAGATCCAGTTCAGAAGTAGAGAACCAATTACATTGAGATCCATATGCACTACATCAGAGAACTTGTGCATGATGGCACCATTCACCTACTCTTCTGCTCATCTTCAGAACAAGTAGCTGGTATCTTCACCAAATCATTTTGTGAGAATACCTTCAGCAATATCAAATCACTCTTGGGGAGTTCTGATCATGCTATGAAAGCATGAGTGAAGACAAAATTCCAAAATTTTGTTTTACAGTCCATCTTTAAGGGAGGATTTTCCCA
Organism: Pseudotsuga menziesii; assembly: GCA_001517045.1. NCBI lineage: Eukaryota > Viridiplantae > Streptophyta > Pinopsida > Pinales > Pinaceae > Pseudotsuga > Pseudotsuga menziesii. The sequence goes on along the minus strand of LPNX010576468.1, from coordinate 169,056 downwards.
AGTTGGTTTTGCCTCTTTCCTTGTTTAAATGGACATGCAGTATGTAAAGGGTGAATAAGCCTTGTTTCTATGCCCTATAATTTTCTGATATATTACTCATAATTTAGGCTTAAGGGGGGGTGTTAGAATAATCAACCCATAGTTTAACCATTTAGACATTAATTTAATTATTTTTGTCTTATTAGCCTAGTTCATGTGTCCCACCTTGTGCAAGTTGTGTTTTACCTATCCATAGTGGTCAAACTTTCCTCATTTGACTCATGTAGCACATGGGAAATCCCAAGGAATCAAATCTGCTTTATTCCTGGCCTCCTAGGCGCCCTTCTGCTTTTTCTGCTTTATTCCCTGCTTTTTCAGTGTTTTAAGGCAAATAGAAAAGCTAAACTAGGTGAGGTGAACTAGTTTTTTGTCCTCTTTATCCTCCACTCTTTTCTCCATGCAAAAGCATGTATGAGCTTCCATTCCGCCACTCTTTATCTTGCCTAAGCCATTTTTCTAATTCGTGAGCTCCATGACAGATTTGGGATCAGCTTTTTACACCTATGGGGGATTTGCTTATTTTTAGTAAGCCTGCTTTATGGTAGATTCGAATTGCTCCTCATGCATTTGAATCCCTGATGTATGTTATTTATTCAGCAACCTATGTTATTATAGGGTTGGATATTGTACACTAATTTAATACAGTTTAGTGTTCAGCTCCAATTTTCAGTCTCTTTGTGAGTGATTTTGCATGATCAATTGTTAATTGTTGTGAGTAAAATTAATCTATCACCTGGTTCAATTTACACAATATGTATATGCTTGTTTGTGTTGGGAATGGACCTTGAAGCACATGATTGATGAGATTTTTTGTGTTGAGTAAGGTGCTCTAGAACACTTGAGTGATTGATGAATTGTGTTGAGCGAGAAGCTCTGGAGAAAATGAGTACTTACCTTTGTGTTGAGCGAGAATATCTGGAACACATGAAAAGATAATTGGATGTGCTGGGCATACCCTACATCCTTCCATGTTTATTCTTAACATAAGCTCTGGAGAATCATATCCTTGGCCAATTTATCCCTAGGTGTATTGTACAAGTCCATCCTAGCATTCAGTGTTGAGCGAAAGCTCTAGAATTGCACTATGTTTGTAACTCCCTACTATAGGCATTGAGTATGGGATCTAGTAAGCACTAGGGGTTACTAAAAATAATTTAATAACTTCTGAGTGAAAACGACTTGAGAAAAATATTGATCTCATCATACTTATCTAAAAGCAATTAAATGAAATTTTTAATTTCTGTATTCTCATCAAAGTATTGAAGAGATACCACATTATACGAGGGAAATCCAACATGCAAGGATGTTTAGAGTTGCCTAGCCTAGTAAACCTAATCCATATATCTACTTGACCTTAATGAAGAAGTGTCATTAAGTCTAGGGATCACGGTACATGATGCCCAAAGACAAATGTTAACAAGTGTTATAATAGTATGTATTTTATACATAGTATGTATAAAGAATTAATTATGATTAAATAAATAATTAAATAAAATAAATAAGAGAAGCTCCATTAATTATTATTTATTATTAAACGATTAATAAATAGTATAATGCCTATGAAAGTTTAACTAGGAACTAGTTAAAAGTTCCTAAGTTAAGTATTGAAAATTACCCCAGTAATTAAAAATGGGTTAAATCAAGAAAACAAGGATTCCTTGATTTAACTATCCCTTTAACTGAAAAGTATATCTATAAAGACTCAAGCCAAACAATGGCTTGGGGTTCTGATTTTTATCTTTGGAGAATTATTATTCTTCCTGTTTTGGCTCTCAAGTGTTTTTTTGAAGAACTTTTTCTCGCAAGGAAAAGATGATTGATTTGGAACTAAACACCAGTTAAGAAACCCTACCTTAGGAGTTATAATCTACTTGCATGTTGGAGTCCAGCTCAGGGGGATCCAGATTAAAACCAGGAATGGTTTTGTGTCATGGTTGGGTGGAACATGGTAGTTCTGAAGTGATTTGGTCATCGAATAGAGTTCAGAACTGCATTGAATTGTTAATGTTGGTTATTTGAGTGTGCAGGTTCAGCCATTAATAGAGCTTCAAATTCATGTATGAAACCCTTTACTACCTATTCTATTTTCCTAGAATAACTATTGTTTATACTATGTAGACGATTTCAATTCATATACTAACCTTGTTGGTTTGATTCTCTGGCTAATAATCTGCTAGGGTTTGTATTCTTAAAATGCTAACCCTAGGCTGTAAATTTTAATATATGATATATATTACAGGGTTTGTATCCTTAAGATTGTTTTTGTATTATTCCAAGTACTTAGTTTATGCTTACTATAACTAGGTTTTGTTATCACTAGTATAATTATTTATTCCTTGGGTTTTAGTACTCTTCCGACATATTACATTTGTCAGCAGAGGCTTGTTTCAAGTTTTAATTAAAACTAGTTCAACAATAAATAAACTAGAATGCTAAATATGACTATTTAGTAACAGAACTAGAATATAAATTAAATCCACTAAGAACGGATTATATCTAAAACAAATCTAATCAAATCATTAAGGAACTTTCAAGGTCTGTCTCCATATTAAAAATTAATATTAAAATACTCCACATAAATAAAACAACATTATAAATAATTACAGGAGGCATCGTGACCATCCATGCGGTCCTTTATCAAAACTCTGTTTACATACATAATAAATCCACAGTCCTATTTAAATTTCCCTGAGTACATAAAATTTACCAACTATTAATTTGAAATCTTTAATTTCCAACAGAGGTCATGACATCGATTCCCATGGATGTCCTAGACCCAAAGCCAAAGCACAAATTAATAACCATAGCATAAATTTACAAACAATAATTGAATAACGCAACCATGCTTTTGTTCTTTAAAAGGATTAAGAACCATAACTATTACATAATGAACAGAAACCAATTCTTGTAATAACCCATAGTGTTTACGCATGATAACAACCAGGATTAATTCCTATAGGTCGTTTCTATTATTAATCTAAGGCCACACTATACATTAGGTATGTGGGCAACAATTATTAATAACCACAATACTTCAAATAAAAACATTGAAGCATTGTTATCTACTATTACATTTGCTACAATGAGGGTTATAGCACAACGTTATGTTACGGCTTCGGCCACAATAATTTTTTAATATACAGTCCACTCTTGGGAACCTACAGCACGATAGCAGTCGTATACTTTCCAATGGTTTTAACATACCCCCACCTACATAATAAATGAAACAAAATAATAATAAAGATAACCATTAAAGCTGGGACAACGAGCCTATCGTGAGCCAAGGCCATACATGGCATGGTTTCACATTTTTTTTCCCTTAAAACATAACTAGTTAATAATTATAAATGTGCATAGAGCACCCATGAAGGCATGTGCCTCATCAAAAGAAAAGTATTTAAACCATGAGATAACAACAAGACTATTGTAGCCACGATGGGGAATGATCAAGCCATTCACAGCTTGGTCTCTCAACACCACGTTGTTCATCATTATAGCCCATTAAAATGCTCAACACACAGACCTCAAATGAAGGTAAATTCCTGTGCTAAACTCGCCTTATTAAACCATTAACATAGAATTCACATTACAAAACAAAGTAAGAAAAACGAAATTAGTATAGACATCATACACAGTATGGTAAATCATAGTGTCTCCACACAGTCACTTTCGAAGCCAAAACACAGTCTATACAGGCATGCCAATGGGCTATTCCAACCATTGCAAGTAATGGTGCAGCCCATGGCTCAAAGGCCTAATCCAGTAAAATCATTACAAACCCAAAAAATTATACATAGAACCAGAGGAAGTGCGATTTTTTAGTCCATGGCCAAAGGCATTGAAACATTTAAATAAGTCCAAGTCTATAATCATATGGCTGAAGGAAAAATTTAAACCCCACAATGAAAACCCCCAAAACCAAAAATCACAGATATCGCTCAGTCGGTCCGAGAGGTAACAAGAATTGGCTTGTTCGAAGGCTTACCATTCACCATTGCCATCATATAGGAACTGAGGACAAGATTTGAGCCATGAATCTCTCAACATACCCCAACCCCTACAACCATCCACAAAAATTATGAGAATCATGACAATTATATATTGCAACAACACAAACCATAGAAATGATAAGAGGCCGAACGAGGATCTTACCTGTAAGCTCATGGAGGTCGTCTCCATTTTTCCCCTGCGCAAAGCAATATTGAACCCCAACTCAAAATATTGCAAATGACAAATCCATTGTGTTCCAAAGCCTTAAGATTGGGCCAATCACGTTCTCCCAAGAGCATTGAATGCACCAGCTAGAATCCATTAATGAAATACAAAACCCACTCTCCATAGTCAAGCTTCTTTGCATATTTTGTGGCATCCATTTCCCATACCAACACTTAAACCCTTCTAACATATGGCTCCACCTGATGTTATATCACCACCCTATTTCCTATCACCATGCAACATTACAGCGTAGACATCATAGCAGGGTTAATATTTTACAATGATAAGGCTTAAGTGTAAAGTCCATATATGGTCTTCGCTAGCCTTAAGTGAACCCAAGACTTATGTGTTATTATAATGTATGTACCATAGGTTTAAAACCTATTAACATGTGAACCTTAGGGTTTAAGAAATAAACTTAACACAGTGCAATTTAGCCCTAATATTTTGCTTAGTGAACATGGCATATGTAATATGCCATGTTAATTACTTCAACCATTATAAATCAATGGATTGGTTTTAAAGGCCACATACTTAACCTGCAAAATACAAAACATAAGAAGTGTTTATAATTATTAATAGACTAAAACGTAAATCATAATTAATGCCAAAATATGAAATAAAGAGATAAAATACCCAAAGAAAGCATAAGTATTGAACAAGAGATTTAGCAGTAATAGTTAAATTGACAAGAATAGTAACTATACATGTATAATTCAGAGTCAATAAAAGAACTAAATTCAACTAGCAGTATGATATTTAAAGTCACAGTTTTCCATACTCTTTAAAAAAATTTCTGTCGCAAGCATGAACTGCATGTAAATAGAATAGGTGCCTTAGTTTAGAGAACTAAGTAAGCCTCCTAACAAGTAAACACCTTTACCTCTCAAACCATCATGGGAGAACGAGTCCTGCCTCTTCGCACACTTTGTTTCCACAAACAAAGTTAAGTTAGGACTCCATAATTAACAAGTGCAACAATGGAGAAAGGATGAAGCATATAAATCCACTTATGACACATAAGCGACAAAAGTGTAAACATAACACTATGTAGTAAACAACAGGACAACATCTTAAGTAAATTACATTAAAAATAATGGCTGAAATTAAAACATAGAATGTAAGAACAACTTACAAATAAACAGAGATACATGAAGTGTACGATAGAGTTTTGTAATTGAATAATGTTCTGTCTAGGTAGTTTTTACTATCCTATAATTTTTTTTCAATTTTTCGAGACATTACATTATACTTCATTACGTACTCAGTTTAGCAAGGTTAAATTACTCCTCTCATTATTTTATTAACATGGTTAAAATTCCTATGCCGTATTTTTATTCTATTATGTATTCATACTTCAGTTTATTTAATGAAAAGTATTAACACTCCTCTTAATTTTGTTTACAGGTTATATCTTGGAACGATTTCAGCTTGGGGTTTTAATAAAACCAGGATACTTACCATGGCATATCCCATATTCCATGGTTCTCTAAGCACTTAAGCTTAGGGAATATACCACATGTTTTAAACTAAAGAGATAATTGATACAAGTCTTTTCTATGACTTAGGGCTTGCGGACTACCATTTATGAATGAGACCTAGTACTAAAGTCCAAGTCCTATGTTTAATGGTTTGGGGTGAAAAAACAATGTCTAGGTCATACATTACATAGACCTTGTAATATATGATAAATTGAAATGTTTTTGGGTGGCACGATTTATCATATGGTTGAACCATAGATTAGAGGGGTTTGTTCTTTGTATTGGAGGTCACGATAATACAACAAGACTGAAACTATGGAGAGTGGTTTTTTGGCTTGATAATGGACCCAATTGGAATAATTAATGCCATTAATGCACTTGAGTTTTGTGACAGCCCCAAGCTTATGTATTTGACACACAATGGCTTTGTCAAAACGCTTTTCATTTACGGTTTGTGTAATTTGGCTCTGCGCAGGGAGGAAACATGGAGGCAACCTTCAGGCTGTAAGGTAAGATTAGTTATGGGTTCTTATGTCTGCACATTGTGTTGGTGTAAGGTTTGTAAATTTTCCATACTTTTCAACCATATTGTATTCAATTTTGGTTTCAGGTGACAAGGTAGCGAAAGAGGGGTGGCTCCATACTTCGTTTTCGGCTCCAAAGTGTTTGCACACTGGAACGTTAATCCTGTGAGAAATTCTATACTTGCTAACTCTAGGCCCTTTTGGGAATACTGCATTTGGATTTGTGTTTTGGTTGTGTTTTCATGATGTGGGTTTTGATTTCGCCTTCAGGATGAATATTAAAGACTTTGGTTTTATTATTTTGTTAAGGTGTTTAAGCCATGAAGTAACTCCTAAGCCATTCGGCTCTGTGTAAATAAGTTTGGATATGGAAAATGTTATTTTGATATCGGGCCTTTTAGCCATGGGCTGCACCATTGCTTGCAATGGTGCATTGGCCCATTGGCATGCCTGTGTAACTTGGTTGTTGGTCTTAAATGATGACTGTGTAGAGAATCATGATACTTACTGTGTAAATGGATAAATACGGTTTTTATTTGATTATCGTGGCTATTATTTTCTAATGTGTACAAGATGAAGATAATGCGTTATTGTTTTTGGTAAGATGGGTGTGTAAGAAGGAATGATATGTATATAATAATTTTGTTTAGTTTTTATATTGTAATTCACTGATAATGTGGGTATAGGCCATGCCGTGAATGGCATGATCCTTTCTGAGAGTGCTGCGATAGCTTAGTGTAGGGTTTAAATTATTGTTATTAGTTCTTCTACAATGTGGACTGTGAAGAGCCATGGGTGGGGAACCCATGATGACAAACATATACTGTAGGGCTATTTCAAAAATACTCTGTGTTAAATTAAAAATTTGGCCGAGGCCGTGAATATAGTTAGGGTCTTACGACCTCATTGTTAGCATATGAATTTGTTTATTACATAGCATTTGGTGTATTTATAATTTGCAGCCCACATACATTAGATGTATAGCATGGCCTTTTTATAGATGGTTATACAATTTGCTTATTGTTTGTGTATAAAATTCTATGGTTTGTTTTCATTGTTTTCTCCTTGGATCTGGACATCCATAGGAATCATTGTCGCGACCTCTGTTGGAAAAATGCGTTTTAGTTACTAATTGTTTTAATGTTATGTGACGGTTGTGTGTAGATTTAGATGGGGCCTTTAAATACTTTATGTTTTATGAGAAGGGTGACTGTAATAATAGGACTTTAAGCTATTTTGTAACAATGAGTTAGGTAAAGGGATGCGATACTTGATTAAGAGATTAGAATTGTGCTATTTATATTAATAGAGGGGTTTGATATTGGAGCACATGGATGGTCAGGATGCCTTCTCATTTTGGGTAATTATGATTATTTTTATCTAATGGAATGCTATGATATTTAATTTATACTTTTTGAGATAGACCTTGAAGGTCTTTAATTATTTNACATAGTTATGTGTACCTCTAAACTAGTTTTCTTTAACGAAAGCTAAGGCAATCCTCTGCTGACAAATACAATATGTCAGTAGAGTGATAAATCCCTAAGATATATATATTTAACCAAAAAACAAAACCTAGTTACAGTAAACATAATTCAAGTACTGGAATAATACAAAAAAAACTTAAAGATACAAACCCTGGTAATATGCAGTATATAATAAAATTTACAGCCTAAACTTATTATCAAAGAAAATACAAACCCCAGTAGATTATTAACCAAAAATAAAACACATAGGGTTATCAAATATATTGAAATCATCTACCTATATTAAACAACAGTTAATTTAGAAAAATAGAATAGGAAGTCAAGGGATTCATACCTGAACTTGAAGCTCTATTAATTGTTGCACCTACACACTTAAATAACAAGCATTAACAATTCAATGGAGATATGACCTCTATTTAATGACGAAATCACTTGGGAATTACTATGTTCCACCCAACCATGACCCAAAACTATTTCGGGTTTAAATATGGATCCCCCCGAGCTAGACTCCAACATGCTAGTAGCTTAGAGCTCCTAAGGTAGGGTTTCCTAACTAGTATTCAGTTCTGAATCAATTTCCCTTTCCTTGCAAGAAAACGTTTCTCCAACAAATCACTTGAGAGCAGAATAGGTAGAAATAATAATTTCCCGAGATCAAATCAGAACCCAATCCTTTCCTTGGCTTGAGTCTTTATAGACAAAATTTTCAGTCAAAGGGACAGTTAAACCAAGAATTTAACCCTTTTCAATTAATTTGGGTAATTATTAATATTTTAACTTAGAAACTTTATACTGGTTCCTAGTTGGAGTTTCGAAGACATTATACTATTTATTAATCTTAAATAATAAATAATAATTGATGGAGCTTCTCTTCTTCCTTTCATTTATTTATATTATTAATATATTTACTTCTTTATACATACCATGTATAAAGTACATAATAATATAATACTTTGTCAAAATTTGTCTCGGGGCATCATATACCATGATCCCTAGACTTAATGGCACTTATTCATTAAGTTGAAGTAGATAGATGGTTTAGGTCTACTAGGATAAGAAACTCTAAACATCCTTGCATGTTGGATTTCCATTGTATAATGTGGTAGCTCTTCAGTAGTTGTTGAGAATACAAAAATTCGAAATTTCATTTAATCACTTATAAATAAGTATGATGAGATCAATATTTTTCCTTGAGTCATTTTCACTCGATAGTTATTAAATTCTTTTCATTAGCCCCTAGCGCTTACCAGAGCCCATACTCAATGCTTTAATGGGGAGTTACAATTCAGTGCGATTCTAGAGCTCCATGCTCAACACTAATGGTAGGATGTACTTGTACGATACACCTAGGGATATAATAGCCAAGGATCCTATGCTCCAGAGCTTATGGTCAACATCAAAATGGAAGGCTACAAGGCTTATGCCCAACACATCCAATTATATTTTCATGTGTTCTAGAGCTTCTCACTTGACACAAATCATCAATCACTTATGTTCTCTAGAGATCCTTGATCAACACTAAAAATATCATCAATCATGTGCTTCAGGGTCCAAACCCAACACAAACAAGCATATACATATATCATCAATAATTGGCTTACACCCAATATATAAAACAAATCATCATGTTCATATGCGGTGGGGTCTTCGACCTAATATAAAAATAAAACATCAAGATAATCATCATAGTCAATATGCACATAACTATAAGTGTTAGGTACAAAATTCAGGATATTACAATTAACATTCTAGATATACTTCCTCAAAGAGGTATTCCGACTTCATGGAGTATAAGGAGGGTAATTTTCTGACCAGAATGTGAAGTTTACATAAAACGATTCAAAATAATTGTCTGCGGGATTAGGGACTAATATGAAATAGGTGGACCAACAAAATGAATAATTCAAGTCATCAAGGACATGCTAAAATATGAAGTCTGTACGCAAGGATGGGAAGAAAGAAAGAAATACTTATGGATTAGAGGGAGATTCCAGAAGCTACAGAATAAGACTAAAAACACTCTGGACAGTGTTGCAATAAGGTGACGAGGATGTAATATCCCCCAAGTGATAAAATTTATTTGTAATTTTTTTTTGAAATACTATTTTATTTTTTAATGTGACTGGCAGACCTGGAATATTCCAATCACTCTTTGGAGGACAAATGTAACTAAATGTTATGCTTGTAATAAAAATCAGAATAATGGGGACAACCATGTTGAATGAGGAAACTATGCATACGATAGTGGGATATGTGAACGATCACTCTCAGGGAATTTACACTAGTCCTGTGAGTGTCAGTATGGCACTAGATCGACCCTGGGGAATCAAAGATGTAGCGGAGCATAAATTCATGGGGAGGATTGGTTGTTATCTACAAAAGACCTAGAAAAACAAAACAAAAAAGTGTAAGGAAGCATATGCTAGGAGGAGGACACTGCTCGGTATGCTGGAACAAGGAACACTTACTGTGTGAGCACTCTGTGTTAGGAAAACTGAATGAGATACTTTCTGGGTGATGCCAGTGATTTCTTACAGGAGAACTGAACTGAGTTTGACTATCACCACTCTTGGCATGCATAGTTTATCTCCGGGTTGATTGAGGATGAATATATATGTTCCTAATATTCAGTTGGGTGGAACCTCTCTATTCACTCTTCATTGCCGATCATTTTACAAACAGGTTTCATCACTAGGTTTTGTTTTCCACAAATCTATTAAGCTCAGGGTATGTATATGCATGTGCTAATACGTGTTTCAATGTTAAGGAAGTCATAACTACTGATTTTAGGTTATTGAGGAACTGTTGCTTAAGAGATGGTGTATGCTCGTACTATATTCTAAATGAATTTGAAATGCATTTGGTAACCATTGTAGGTACAACAAATCCCATGTTATTTTGACATAGGAGCCCAATTACATGTATGGAGATAACTTGGTAAGACTCTTTGTAATCTTAATGGGATTTCATTAAGATTTTTATTTGACTCTTTGGATTCCTTAACTTAACCAAATTTCCAAAAAATCAATGTTTGAGTTCTTTGTTTTAAATGCATTAAGATTGTTTTTTGTTTGGGATTGTCTTAATGTTCCACACTCTGCATCCGGCAACCCACAAGTTGCGGCATGCGGGGAACATTTTAATTGATATATCATTTTTTCTTCCCACATCCTGCAAATGCGAGATGCTGAGGGTGTTTTCATGTGTGTTTATTTTAATCAACCTGCATCCTGCAGGTTACGGAATGCAGGTTGCAGGGTTCTCATGTGTTTACATTTTGGTTTGCATGTTTCTACATCCTGCATCCCACATTCTGCAAAAATACGGAATGCAGAGTGCAGAGCTGATTGAATAATTTTTTGCTATTTTGCATTTCTGCACTTCGCATCCCGCAAGTTGAGGAATGTGGGTTGGAGAATGATTAATAAACTTGCGATTTCGTGTTTGATCCCGCATCCTGGAAAACTGATCCTCACCATTTTTTTTACCCTCACCTCATGGTCTATATTATTTCTTGGGAATTATAAATATGACAGTTTTATTCAATATTTTCACTGTTTTACTGCTGTAATTCACTCTGCTATGTGCTTTTACCTCCATATTTTACCACACAATTTTGACAGTGTTTAATACAGTTTTAGGTTGGTTATCAGGTTGCTTTCTCACAATTTGAATTGTTTATTGTGCTTCCTGTATAATTCAATTTTAATTTCTGGTATAATCATTCAAAACAATACACGGCAACATAAAAACCCCCCAGATTTACCAGATGTAAAAATATTTAGAAGGACATGTTCACCAAAGACCTGAAATTCAGTGTATTTTATGATACTAGTAGCCGAGTGACTAAAACTTACCAATTGGATTGGTCCTGGGTTTACTCAATCTTCGATAATAATGACCTCTCAGACTTCCAAAGTGACCAACTTGTTCATGAGAGAATTAGGGATTATTTCATATATATGATTGCTGCAAGACCAACCATCCTACCCTATAATGATGCCATTATATGGATTGTAGACCATGTCAATGTGAAATATCATCCGTTTAATACTAGTATCGGCTCTCAACTAGCCAATTTTCTCTATGAAACCTTTGTGAGGATTTATGCCCTTAAACCTTCTATATATATCCTCGATGTGAACTTTGTTAAATTTGCCAAATCCATATTCAATTTTGACCAAATGATTAAATCATGGAGGAATGAACCACGCAATTTTTCCAAGAGGAAAGACCAATTGTACCTTGTTGAATGGTTTAAAGAGCCTTACTCCTTGCTTGTAGCGATGTTGTACAAGATTTATGGTCTTCCCAACTATTATTTCTTTAAAGAGGAATGGGCTCCCATCGCTTATCATATTATAACTACGGGTGAATCTTTCCCCTGGGCCTCAATCCTGTCACTTGAACTCAAAAAATCCATACAAGAGTTCCAGAAAGCCACGGATAAGAATAAGCACAATTTTTATCTCACTGCATTTATTGTGGACATCTTCTGTTCTGAATTCCATTACCCTAATATGCGATGGAGTTGGGTATTACTGGCTCCCCTTGTGCATGTTTATCATTCTGAGCTCTGGAATAGCAACTATGTGGCCAGGTTTTATGATATATGTGAAAGTTTCCTCAGCTGGGTGTATTTCTTGATTTCCAACAAAGAAGCTCCTTCCTTCTCACATGAAGCAAAATCCATCATATCCACTATGAGAGACCGGTATGTTGGTGAATCATTCGCATATATCAGGGTTTACAGTAGCAATGCTTCCCATATGTTACCGAAGGTTGTACCAGACAGGTTGGTCCTTTATGAGATTTATTTTCAAATCGTTATAGAGGGGATTTACAAGAAATGTGCTGCACCTAAAAGGAAAGTTTGTGCTAGGTTTCGTATTACCCTTGGATCCTTGAGAATACGCACTTCTACTTGGGTATCAGAGCTGAGTGACCACATAGTGTCACTTAAACTTGGTTTTGCAAGCAAAAGGAAGCACAATCCCAAAGGGATTGTCGATTTACACCTAAAGCAGAACCATTTTAAAACAGGTTATCTTCATGAGGATACTACAGATGATTTCATTTATCAGGGAGTAGATACATTTTCCGAAGTCTTGGCTAGGGCTAAGACCAAAGAAGAGCAAAGCCATATCCTTTAGTACCAAAAGGAGATCAGGGATAGAGTAAAACATTATAGGTCTATGGAGTTAGACATCCTAGAAAGGGTGACAAAAGAAAGGGAATAAAGAGAAGATCAAGCTACAACAAAGGAGGCATTGGCATCCAAAACTGCATCTATGGAAACCAACTCAGACTTGGATAAGGGAAAAGCTCCCATGGGAGAAATTCCCCAGATATCTATGGAACAGAAGGTTAAGGAATATTTGCAGACTTTAGAGTAAATAAATTAGAAGTTGAGCATGATGACTTAAGCACTAGATACTCAAGAAGTTGCAACCTCCCAGTCAGGTGAAGATTTCCAAGTGACAAATGTGGTTCAAAAGACTCAACCTGAACAAACTTAGGATGAGGACAAAACTTTAATGAAGATGAATATCTCCATTCCCATTCCTACTATTGACCTGACTCATTCAGAGGAAGAGGAGGAAATAATTTCTCCTATTCCTATTACTGTTGATACTCGTAATGATTTCCAAAATTTCACCAATGGTAGCAATGGTAAACTTTCATCCCCTCTTCCTCGATCTCAACCTTCTTCTCAGTATGTTCCCTCTTATTTTCCAATACTTTTTTCATCAATAATGCCTTTATCATCATTGTCTAATGGCTCTATTGTGACACCTTTTATGTTTGATCTCTATTAAAATTCCACTATATTACCCGAACCAATCACACCTGTTCCTATGGATATGCCTCTTCCTTCATCTGTTGTGCCTCCAATTTTCAAAATACCATTCCATATTCCTTCATTCAACTCAATGTCATCCTTTATGTCTGAGAAAATTACAACAGTGTCGCCATTATCATTACTCAAAGCCACTACTGTGCAAATTTATTTTGTGGAAACTTCTGTTCATGACATTTCTTTAGCCCCTAAAGTAACTCTTGGTCAGAATGTTACTCCCTCCCCTGCTACCTCTCATATCACTATGGCTATGCCCTCTCAAACCACAACTCAAACTTCATCTTTGATATCCATAGGAATTAGCATACCCCCCATTAATGAGGTCAAGGATGAGTTTAATGAAAACTTTGTGATATCTCTAGGAAAATATCAGTACAGTAAAGTTGATAGATTAGTGGGAAAATGGGGCAAGAAGAGGGTAAGAGATCAGAATGATATGGAAATGTCTATGGCAAATGAAGTTATATGCACACAACAATCAAGTGACCCACAAGCCTATGTTACAAATGCAACATATTTTCTAGGAGCCTTAATAGGTGCCAATCTGGATGCTATGAACAATTTAAATAGAGAGTTTGATAAACAAAAGCAATAAATTGTCAGTTTGAAAGAAGCACTCGAGCAGCCCAAGAAACAACATGAGGCCAATTAGGATGAACATCAAGTGAATAATGTTACTCTCAAATAATAGATGCAAAGAGAAAAGAATGATAATGTCGCTTTGGTTCAAAAGGTTTCATTATTAGAAAGATAGTATGAAGATGCAACTACAAGTGCAGCTTCATCTTCATTTTCCAAATTTTCCCAACCAGAGTTTAATGAGGTTGCCATCCGAACTATCAGGGAACACTATGATTTTGTATGTGAGTTATTTAAAACACTAGATGATAGATTTGAGACTCACATGGTATTTGATAAGATGTTTGTTGTTCTGGAAGACCTAATTGAGAAAGGAAAGCAGGCCTCAAAAGCTTATGATGAGGTCACCAAATTGTAGAGGTACATGAAGGATAAGCCTGATAATATCACTCTCCTCACTAGTTTTTAGTTTAAAAGAGACAGACTCTATTTTGAGAGCTTGGGAAGACTTAGATGAAACAGTAGCTGAAGCCATAAAGAAATCTCAGGCTATTTGTGGCAGAAGATGGTATGCAATTGACAATATCATGATTGAATTATCCTTTCCTACCATGGCGCTTATTGAAAAGGCATGTCCACCTGGACTGATTATTGAGAAAGTAGAGCAATGAAGGAATGACCAAGAGGAGAAGATCAAGAAACTTGACCACATCATCATACACGATGTAGAGATGTTAATCAAACAACCATTTGTAGTATAAGGAAATATCCACTTCTACATCCTAGTTTGGCATAAGTTGGGTAAGAATGAGGTCGAAGATTATAAGTGTAATGCTCAACTTGGCATTGAATCTAACACTTATCTTGATATCGAGGAGCTGCTACGTATTTGGAAGATGTGGAAAGATTTCTTGGGATATTATCCTTCTTTACATTTTTTATCCCCTTTAAGGGGAATTCTATTATTTGTAATAATTATTTAAGTGAATGATCTCTAGTGTATCAAGGACTTTTTTCACTTTTGGAAGTAGGGAGACTTATACAAGGGATTGAACAACAATTCAGTTTTTGCCAAGATTTTTTGCGTAATTTGTTACAGAGAATTCTGAATAAATATAGTGTTGCAATTCTTATCTCTTATACTTGATCTGTCAAATTTCTTTGATAGGTTTTATTTTTCTTGTTCCAAATTATTAGATAGTACTATGATTAATTTGTTTATTTAATTCTCATTTATCTCTGTTATTTATTAATGCATTGATAAAGCTTCCTAAAATTTCTTTTACGAACTGTCTGTATCTCTTTCCTGCAAATGGTTCAGCAGTAAACGTTTTATAGCTTATAAGTTGGTTTTTCAACTAACTTGAGCACCTACATGTTATCTTGAATGGTTAAATTCTTATTTACCGTTATTTACTTTTTATTAAACAATTGTAATCTTAGTAAGTACAGTTTCGTCTTATTTAAATTTTTGTTAATATGATGAATTGCTTGTTCTTCACACAGCTCAAGACAACCTGTCATCCATTCAACACCTATTCAAAGTAGTTTAGATTTATATTAGGTTCTTCTTCCTAGCTAGGTTTTAGTTTTCCTTTTATTTTCATAACTCTTTGTTTTCCATTCTCGAAAATAGATCCCATTGTGGATCAAATCCATCCATAATCCAGCAGAGGCTACAAAAGTATCCGTGGAAGATTACCATACCAAATAGCTCGAGGATAGAACAATACTTGCATGGGATTGTTTGAATTCTTTGGATAGGTTTTCTCCATGTGTTGTAAGCCTTAAACACCCTGATCAGCCACATACTTAGTTGGGGCTTCAACAAATGGTGCTAGAAGGAGGGCCATCACATCATTCATAAATGAAACACTCACACATCTCCTCCAACAAGAGATCAAATCATTACTCGTAGTCACGCTAGCACGTCTACCTCAGGGGAACAAGTAGCTCAAGTTTCAGACACTATCCTAGTTACCCCTAGATAAGATCAGGTTACCCCATCAGGTAGATACATTCTCGTACCACCGATCCTAGGGCCCATCATAGTTGAACAAATATTGAAGTGTAATTCCCACAATGTTGCCAAGTTTAGAAGAAAATTTGCTGAAGATCATACTACTCCGTATTTACCTTGAATCAGTAATCAAGACAGTCTGAGCCCAGGTGATCAAAACACTAAAAAATGTCATGACCTTTCTAGTGAGCCATCCACTCCTGGGTCAGATCTAGGTTCCTTGTTTCAGGAGTCGAAAACTCCTCGACATAACATCCGAGCAGAAGGGCCACCCCCATCTCCTCCCTCTTCTTCATATTCATCTAATGAATCATAATATTCTGAATCTTTGAACTCCTCAAAAGAATCTCTTCTGATGGATGACAAATGACATAAAATTCCATGGTTAGATGGGGATTCCATGTCCATTTTAGGTAATCAACATAGATTTCCTCAAAGCCCCAAGAAGTGGCTTCTGAAATTTAATCTAGGTGATAAGATTCCTGTGGAAGACCACATAAAATCCTTCATGCAAGCCATTAGACTTAGAAATGTTATCCATGAATATGTGGTTTGTAGACTACTCCCTTACACATTCGAGAGAAAGGCTTCTACTTGGTAATATTCCTTAGAATCCAATTCCATCCCGTCATGGGATGTATTTTTTGAACTCTTCACTCAAAATTTTGGGGATGATAAGACCCCAGAGGAGTTGGTCATAGATCTCTTTTCAATGAAGACTAAGGGTAAAGAAAGAGTTAAAGACTACAATCATCGGTTTTCATATTTAAAGAATAGGATCCTGAATATAGTACTTCCTCTTGAAAAATTACTGGTAGCATACTATATTAAGGGTCTCCCGACCCAAATAGCCATGTTGGTTAAAAGGGCCCATAAAGATTCCTTGAAATATTCCTTCTTCGAAGCCATATAGCTCGAAAGAGACATGGTCAGTCTCAAAGACAACTCTAACACTGCATCTAAACAAGCATCTACCTCACATGGTAAAAGTGACACTTCCCCTAAACTTGTTGCTACAAGTCAAGATCCATTCAATATTAGTGAAGTGAAGAAACTCCTCCAACGAATGTCTAACGAGATGGTAGATATTAAGAAAACAAGTAATGAAAATCAACCAAAAAATAGGGGATTCAATAGGCCACCTTTTAGTAGGCCTGCACAACCCCCTCAGCATGCACCACCTCCAAATCCCAGTGAGGGATTCACCTCAGAAGATATTTTTTCTGCCTTGAAGGCCTTAGCTATGGGAACACAATACATTCCTAAATTTTGTGAAGATCAGTACAATTAAGATTCACAACCTCCCCAAGAGGAACAAGAAGATGACCAGTAGGTCAGCTCCATGAGCTTCTTTTCAGAAGAAGAAGAAGAAGAAGAAGAAGAAGAAGAACCTGATACAGTTTTTATTCTCAAGCACACATAATACCAGGTCTAAAGGGCCACCTCCATAGGAATCAACGCCTGTAGCATAGACCCCTAGCAAAGGTAAGGCTTAAGTTCAGAATAACACCCTCATTCGTAAGCCATAATACAACTTGGCCGACGACCTTAAGAGAGTCGAAGAAAACATATCTTTATTCTATCTTCTTAAAATCCATTCCATAAGGAATTCCTTACCTAAAATCATGATTATAAGTCAACCCCGAGAAACTCAGAAAAATAACGTTGACTCCACTTCTCGTCCAAACCATCCTAACCCTGGAAGCAAAAGTATTCCTCCCTTCTTACTTACCTTTGAGATATTTAAAATAAATGTGCATAACTATATGGTAGACTTAGGCACTTCATCCAATGTTATGCCCCTTTCTGTATGTAAGAAGTTTAATGCCACCTATGAAAATTGTCCTACTTAGATTATGCAATTAGATAGATCCGAGGTTAAAATGGTAGGGAGGCTGAGAAATTTTCTTCTTAGACTATTTGCAGATCCTCAGATTCACCAAACAATCGATATTGTGATTGTGAATATTCCAGAGACCTATGGTTTGTGGCTGAGTTGGGACTGATCAGAGAAACTTAAAGGTTACTTTGCTACTAATTGGTCTCACTTGTGTAATGGGTAGCCTAATAAGCTCAAAGTTGACAGAGAACCTTTCATGAAACAAACTGTAATTGATCTCGATGGTTCCAATGAATCTATATACTTCTTTAACAATCAAATTGAACATTTCATGTTTGACACTTTCTTTGGAGACTTACCTACTGATGTATCACCAATAGAGAATGAGCAGAAACACTCTCAGGTAACTCATCTTACATCTGTCCCGTTCTATAGTACTATTGTTCATAATGTATATAATGCAAATACCAATTTCAGAATTGATCCTATAGTTTGGAACTTTTTTTTGATACCTCCGAGTCAAAGGAGGGAGGAGGTGCGGGATGTGTGCTAATTGATTAGAAAGGAATCAAAATGATGATCGCCTGCAGGTTGGAATTTGAATGCACCAATAAGGTAACTGAGTACGAGGATTTGGTCCAAGGACTCAGGAAAGCTGTCGATATGGGAGATAAATAAATTGAATGTGTGGGAGACTCGTAAATCATAGTGAAATAGGTATGTAATCAAATACACTATTTTTCTACGTGCTTAGTGAATTATCATAAAATGATCAGGGATATGACTAATTCCTTTTCGGCATTTAACATTAAATATTTTTCTAGATCATGGAACTTTGATGCAGATATGTTAGTGAATACTGCATCAAGGCTAATTCCGCCCAAAGGTTTGTCTCCACAAACTTTCTCCATTGAATTGATGTATAGACCATCTATACCCAACAATGTCATGAGTTGAAAAGTGCTTGATGATGAACATCCATTACTGGACTTCCTGTCAGCAAAAAATACCTTTCAAGGTATGCTGATCGACGACGCTGATCATGAGAAGTCTCTATCTGATCCTTACAACATTATCCCCAAGTCTGTCACTAGTATGGAAAAGTTCTATGATTTACAGGATAAATTCAGGAAAACCACCAATTGCAAGACTCAAATATCAACACTGAATTATTCTCTTGTTAACCTCAGATCAATCAAAGAGCCTCGATGTATTAGCCTTGGAATTCACTGCTCCTATCACGAACGAATAAATTTCATTAAGTTGTTTAGGGAATTTAAGGACATTTTTTACTGGACATATGACAAACTATGAACTTTTGACACTACTATCATGCATCATAACATCACTATGAAGCCTGAAGTAAAGCCGTATCAACAGAAATTGAGAAAAATGCACCCTAGCCTAGAAATTTATGTCAAGAAATAACTCGACAAGCTGCTCTCGGCTAGGATCATATTTCCCATCAGGAACATGCAATGGATAGATAATTTGGTCCTTGTTTGCAAGAAGAATGGGGAAATCAGAATCTGTGTAGACTTTAGGAACTTGAACTAAGCCTCTGAAAAACGAAACCTATCATGTTCCTCCGATGGAGAAGATCTTACAAAAAGTAGCCATATCAGAGATGTTTTCACTGCTAGATGGTTTTTCTGGCTACAACCAGGTCCTAGTGGTGCCTAACAACCAACTTAAAACTTATTTTTGAACCCCTTGGGGAACATTTGCATATAGATGAATGCCATTTGTATTAATAAACGCAGGAGCCACATTCTAGAGAGCTATGGACATAACTTTTAGGGGCTTGATACATAGCTCTGTCATTGTTTATTTAAATGATGTAACAATCTACTTTAAGAAACGATAGAATCATTTGTTTGCTCTACGACAGGTATTCGAGAGATGCAGGAAATCGGGAATTTCCCTAAACCCTAAGAAGTCTATATTTGTAGTAAAAGAAGGCAAGTTGTTTAGTTTCATAGCATCAAATGAACGTATGATCATTGATCCAGAATGCACTGATGCAATCTCTAAAATCGACCTTGCTAACTATTGAAAGGCAATGTAGTCATTCTTGCGTAAGATTAATTTTGTTTGAAGATTTGTTCCCAATTTCGCTCAAGTGGTTAAACCCCTGCATTTTTTAGTAAAAAAATATGTACCATTTAAGTGGTCTGAAAAATAGAAAAATGCATTTACTGAGATCCAGAAAATCATAGCAGAAGAACCTGCTCTCATGTCCCCATATTTTAGTAAAGAGTTTATATTTTATATGTTTGCTACTGACTTTTCCTATGCAGCTGTCCTAACACAAAAAAATCATGAGGACGCTAATATCCCCATTTCCTTTATGAGTTCTGCATTTAAAGGAGCTGAAATCAATTCCTCCCACGTTTACAAATAAGCCTACACTGTATATAAATCGGTAAAGAATTATATGCCTTATCTATTAAAGTCAAGGACCAAAGTGATCGTTCCGTATATGGCCATTCACAACATCCTCATCCAAAAGGAGTTGGGATAAAAAAGAGCTCATTGGATGAACATCCTTAAATAATATGATCTGGAGATAAAACCCTAAAATATCGTCAAAGGACAAGGTGTGTGTAAACTCACTGCCCAGTCAAATAACCCTGGACAACAACATATGGATTAGGAGCAGGAAGAGGCTACTCCTACAGGTTTTGTGAATGCACTTGAAACTAAAGCATCTGAATGGTATGATCACATCAAGTTATTTCTTCACAATGGGTTTTCCCTTGGAACCCTTGATCCCAAACAATGTAGAGCATTAAGGCTGAAATCAGATTCTTATCATCTTATTGATAACGTTGTTTTTAGGAAGAATTATGATGGAATATTTCTCAGATGTTTGGAAAAGGATCAGATTAATGATTTCCTATTTCAATTTCATGCAGGGACTGCAGGTGGAAACTTTTCAGGCTATTAAATGGCTCACAAAATCATCAGGGCGGGATACTACTGGCCTACCTTATTCAGAGACTCCCATGCATTTGTCAGAAAATATGATCCTTGCCAGAAGTGCACTGGAAAAGTCAAGAAACCTGCTTATCCTTTGTAGCCAACAGCAGTCTAATTCCCATTTCAGCAATGGGGGTTGTATTTCGTTAGACCCATCAACCTTGTATCCTCATTACAGCATAAATATATCTTGACAGCCACTGACTACTTTACAAGGTGGGTTGAAGCAGTCCCATTAAGATCGTGTAACAGAAGCTAGGTAATTTCCTTACTAGAGAATCAGATAATCACCAAATTTGGCACCCTCAAGTATCTTGCTTTTAACAATGCCTCATACTTCCAATCCATTAAATTTACTAGCTACGCCCTTGAAAATGGTATCAAGCTTAAGTTTTTCACTAATTACTATCCTCAGGGAAATGGGCTTGCGAAATCCTCAAACAAGAAATTTATAATAATTTTTAAAAATACACTGGCTTCACATCAAAAGAACTGACACATCCAACTTTATTATTCTCTTTGGGAAGATCGAATCACCCCAAAGGAAACCCTTGGTAACTCCCCATACTGCCTTGTTTATGGCAACGAAGCTGTCCTGCCACCTAATCTCACCATTTCTTCATTACTATTGGACCAATATGTCCAAGAAAGTGACTCTTCCCCATCATAATAGAGGATTGATTCTATGCTAAAACTCTAAGAGGATAGAGAGAAAGCCAAGAATAAATTTTACCAACATCAAAAGTTGGTTAAGAAATGGTTCGATGAGAGGTCTTCTTCGAATAGAGAATTCTCGATAGGAGATCTAGTGCTGAGGTGGGACAAACAACACAAGGATAACAAAGAGCACACCAAGTTTGAATTTATTTGTCTAGGACCATTCATTATTACATAAAATATTGGTCCTAGTATGGTTTGACTACAAACACTGGAGGGGGTTGTTTACACCTATCTAATGAATGCTTTTCTGCTTAGGAAATATTTTCCTTGAAGAAGCCTTACAATCCTTTAGATAGGTTTGGTGTGTTATTTTCCTTTTTTATTTTTGAATGTTTGCCTGATATTGGTAACTTTGGTAATATCTACACACTTGGCAATAATGAGCAGTTAGTTTTCTCAATATTCAATACTCTCAACTAAAACATACCTGTCAGTTTCTATCTTTTCTAACTCATATCAGGATTTGTTAAATCTAAATGATAACCATATTTAAAGAATTTTTTATTAATTCCCTCTCATCCAGGTTAACACGTTCTACATGCTTTACTCCGATGATGATAGTTGTGGAAGGAATGGTTCACCCTGTCTAAGGTCTCATTAAGGCACTGTGGCATATCTTCATAACTTGGATAGTATTACTCTTTGCGATTCAATTATGGCCATATATTTTATCATGTGGATTACAAGATGAGGGGTCTCATCATGAGCCAGCTCATTAGGTTCAACGGTGCTCAGTGGAATGACATATTTTCCATTTAATATGGGGAGATGGCTTCTAGTTCTCTGGAAGATGGGAGATCCTATCACAAGTCGACTCATTCGTGATCTACAGAGCATCAGTGAGTAACTCTACCTACACATGGACACTAATCCATGTTAGTGTCTTGTAATTCATGTTTGACATTAAACCCCAATCAACCCCCAAAAAAGAAAGCATTGTACATCAGGAAGAGGGGGTCATGTCTAACACTAGACTCACTATGATCATGGGCTTGATGTTCAAATGAAACTGTCACCAGATGGTTCCCAAGCCATGATAGTTTCTTTCATCCATATAGCTGGAAGACAAGAGGTCTCCTTACCAAGTCGGCTTGTTCAATTTCCAAGTCAGGTTTGTGAATGGCACTCATCACCAGAACATGGGGCAGTTGTAGTATGTCAATGTAATCTTGCTTTTGCATTTCTAAAATAAAATAAAAAAGGGGGGAAAGAATGAATGATGGTTTAAGAGGCCTTGTGTGAAAAACCAAAGTAGTAAAGGTCTGACCTTAGGTTCAGATTTAAGCTGCATTCCTATGTCAACCTGAGTTCATATGACCCTATCCTCCAATGACATTTAAATCAAAGTTGCATCCTTTTTAAATGATCGTGGATGGGAGTGCATTAATAATTTTAATAGGTCTTAGTTGGTTACGTTCTTATGTTGACATTTCTTTAGAATTAATCATTTGTCCACTGATAGTTTTGATTGGAAAGGATTATTGCTTTGCATAGATAACTAGTTCTTCCAACTAGTCACCATTTGTTGTAGGTACAATAGATACCATGTTATTTTGACACAGGAGCCCAATTACACATATGGAGATAAATTGGTAAGACTCTTCATAATCTTAATGGGATTTCATTATGAGTTTTATTTGACTCTTAGGATTCCTTAGCTTAAGCAAATTTCCAAAAAATCCATGCTTGATTTCATTGTTTTAAATGCATTAAGATTATTTTTTGTTCGGGATTGTCTTAACGTTCCGCACTCCGCATCCTGCAACCCACAAGTTGTAGCATGCAGGGAACATTTTAATTAAAATTTCATTTTTTTCTTCTCGCATCCTGCAAATGTGGGATGCAGGGGTCGTTTTCATGTGTGTTTATTTTAATCAACCCGCATCCCACATCCTGCAAATTGCAGAATGTAGGTTGCGGGGTTCTTATGTGTTTACATTTTGGTTTGCGTGTTTCTGCATCCTGCATTCCACAAAAATGTAGAATGTGGAGTACGGAGCTAATTGAATAATTTTTTTCTATTTTGCGATTCCTCACTCCACATCCCACAAGTTGCGGGATGTAGGTTGCAGCATGATTAATAAACTTGCGATTTCATGTTTGATCCCGCATCCCACAAAACTGATCCTCACCATTCCTTTTACCCTCATCTGACGGTCTGTATTATTTCTTGGGAACTATAAATATGACAGTTTTATTCACAATTTTCACTATTTTACTACTGCAATTCGCTCTGGTTTGTGCTTTTACCTCCATATTTTACCATGCGATTTCGACAGTGTTTAATACAGTTTCAAGTTGGTTATCAGGTCGCTTTCTCACAATTTGAATTGTTTATTGTGATTCCTATATAATTCAGTTCTAATTTATGGTATAAGCATTCAAAACAATACATGGCAACATCCAAAACCCCCAAATTTACCAGCTGTAAAAATCTTCAGAAGTACATGTTCACCAAAGACCTGAACTTTGGTGTCTTTTCTGATACTATTAGCCGAGTGACTGAAACTTACCAATTGGATTTGTCCTGAGTTTACTCAATCTTTGATAACAATGACCTCTCAAACTTCTAGAGTGACCAACTTATTTCTCAAATAATTAGGGATTCTGGCCTACATATGATTGCTTTAAGACCATCCATCCTACCCTTTAATGATGTCGTTAGATGGATTGTAGACAATGCCAATGTGAAAGATCATTCATTTCATACTAGTACAGGGTCTCAACTAGCCAATTTCTGCTCTGAAGCCTTTGTGAGGATTTATTCCCTTAAACCTTTTGTACAGCTCCTCGATGTGGACTTTGTTAAAGCTACCAAATCCAGATTCAATTTCTACCAAATGCTTAAATCCTAGATGACTGACCCATGCAAGTTTTCCAAGAGGAAAGACCAACTATACCCCATTGAATGGTTTAAAGAGCCTTACTCCCTACTTGCAGATATTTTGTGTAAGATTTATGGTCTTCCCAACTGTTCTTTCTTTCAATAGGAATGGGCTCCCATCTCTCATCATATTATAACTACGGGTGAATATTTCCCCTAGGCCTCAATCCTGTCACTTGAACTAAAAAATACCATACAAGAGTTCCAGAAAGCCACTGCTAAGAATAAGCCCAATTTTTATCTCACAGCCTTTATTGTGGAAATATTTTATTCTGAATTATGTTACCCTAATATGGGATGGAGTTGGGTATTACCAGCTCCCCCTGTGCATATTTATCATTCTGAGCTCTTAGATAGAAACTATGTCACAAGGTTTTATGATATATGTGAAAGTTTCCTTGGTCGAGTGTATTTCTTGATTTTCAAGAAAGAAGCTCATGCCTTCTCACATGAAGCAAAATCCCTCATACCCACTATGGGAAAATAATATGTTGGTGAATCATCCGCACATACTAGAAGTTTACGGTAGCAATGCTTCCCATATATTACCGAAGGTCATACCAGACAGGTTGGGTCTTGAGGAGATTTCTTTTCAAACAGTTATAGAGGGGATTTACAAGAAATGTGTTGCACCTAAAAGGAAAGTTTGTCCTAGATTTCCTATTACCCTTGGATCCTTTAGCATACCCAGTTCTACTTGGGCATCAGAGCTGAGTGACCACATAGTGTCACTTAAACTTGGCTTTGTAAGAAAAATCTAGCATGATCCCAAAGGGATTGTTGATTTACACCTAAAGCATAACCATTTTAAAACAGGTTATGTTCATGAGGAAACTATGGATGATTTCATTTATTAGGGAATAGATACCTTTTCTAAAGTCTTAGCTAGGGCTAAGAGAAAAGAATAGAAAATCCATATCCTATAGTACCAGAAGGAGATTAGGGACAGAGTAAAACATTAGAGTTATATGGAGTTAGACATCCTAGAAAGGGTGACAAAAAATAGGGAAGAAAGAGAAGCTCAAGCTGCAACAAAGGAGGCATTGGCATCCAAAACTGCATTTGTGGAAACTAGCTCAGACATGGATAAAGGAAAATCTCCCATGGGAGAAATTCCCTAGATATCTATGGAACAACAGGTTAAGGACTACTTGCAGACTTCAAAGCAAATAAAGCAGAAGTTGAACATGATGAATTCGGCACTAGATACTCAATAAGTCACAACCTTATAGTCAGTTGAAGATTGCTAGGTGACCACTGTGGTTGAAAAGACTCAACCTGAACAAACTCAGGCTGAGGAAAAACCTTTAATCAATATGAAGATCTCCATTTCCATTACTACTATTGAGCTAACTCATTCATAGGAAGAGGATGAAATAATTTATCATGTGCCTGTTACTGTTGATACTGGTAATGATTTCCAAAATTTCACCAATGGTAGCAATGGTAAAATTTCATCGCCTCTTCCTCAATCTCAACCTTCTTATCAGTTCGTTCCCTCTTCTTTTGCAATACTTTTGTCATCAATAATGGATTTATCTTCATTGTCTGATGACTATGTTGTGACACCCTTTTGGTCTGAGCTCTATCAAAATGCCACTATATTACCTGAATTAATCACACCTGTTCCTATGTATATGCCTCTTCCTTCATCTATTGTGCCTCTATTTTTCAAAATCCCATTGCATATTCCTTCATTCAGCTCAATGTCATCCCCTATGTCTAAGAAAAATACAAAAGTTTCACCATCATCATTACTCAAAGCCACTACTGTGCAAATTTATTCTGTGTAAGCTTTTGTTCATGACATTTCTTCAGCCCCTGAAGTAACTCTTTCTCGAAATGTTACTCCCTCCCCTGCTACCTCTCATATCACTATGGGCATGCCCTTTCAAACCAAAACTCAAAATTTCAGGGATGTGTTTAATGAAGACTTTGTGATATCTCTGGGAGAATCTTAGTACAATAAAGCTGATAGATCAGTGGTAAAATGGGGCAAGAAGAGGGGCGGAGATCATAATGATATGGACATGTCTATTGTAAATGAAGTTGTATGGATGTAGAAATCAAGTGACCCACAAGCCTATTCTAGAGATGCAACATCTGTTCTAGGAGCCTTCACAGGTGCCAATCTAGATGTTGTCCACAATTTAAATAGAGAGTTTGATAAAAAAGGAAGAAATTGTCAGTTTGAAAGAAGCACTGAAGCAACTTAAGAAACAACATGAGGCCAAACAGGATGAACTTCAAGTGAATAATGTTACTCTCAAATAAGAGCTTCAAAGAGAAAATAATGATAATCCTGCTTTGGTTCAAAAGGTTGCATTATTAGAAAGATGGAATGAAGATGCAACTGCAAGTGCAGCTTCATCTTCATTTTCCAAATTTTCCCAAGAAGAGTTTAAAGAGCTTGCCATCCAAACTAACAGGGAAGACTATCATTTTGTATGTGAGTTGTTTAAAACTCTATATGATATATTTGAGACTCACATGGTGTTTGACAAGATGTCTATTTTTCTGGAAGACCTAATTGAGAAAATACAATAGGCCTCGAAAGCTTATGATGAGGTCACAGACTGGCAGAGGTACATGAAGGATAAGCCTGATAATATCACTCTCCTCACTGCTTTTCAGTTTAAAAGAGCCAAAACTATTTTGAAATATTGGGAAGAATTAGATGAAACAGTAGATGAAGCCATAAAGAAATCTAAGGCTATCTGCTACAGAAGATGGTAATCAATTGACAATATCATGATTGAATTATCCTTTCCTACCATGGCGCTTATTGAAAAGGCATGTCCACCTAGACTGATGATCAAGCAAGTAGATAAATGATGTGATGACCAGGAAGAGAAGATCAAGAAACTTGACCACATTAGCATACACGATGTAGAGCAGTTAATCAAAGAGCCATTTGCAGTACAAGGCAAGATCCACGTCTACATCAGATTTGGGCATACGTTGTCTAAGAATGAGTTCGAAGATTATAAGTTTAATGTTCAACTTGGCATTGAATCTGCCACTTATCCTAATATCGAGGAGTTGCTACATATTTGGAGGTGTGTAAATATTTATTGCGATATTAGCCTTGTTTAGGTTTTTTGATCCCCTTTAAGGGGAATTCTATTGTTTGTAATAATTATTTAAGTGAATGATCTCTAGTGTATCAAGGAATTTTTTTACTTTTGGAAGTAGGGAGATTGATACAAGGGATCGAACAGCACTTCCCTTTTTGCCAAGGTTTTTTTGTGTAATTTGTTACAGAGAATTACGAATAAATGCATTGTTGCAGTTCTTATCTCTTGTACTTGATCTACCAAATTTCTTTGATAGGTTTTAGTTTTCTTGTTCCAAATGATCAGATAGTATTGTTATTCATTTGTAATTGATTAATGTGTTTATTTAACTCTGATTTATCTCTATTATTTATTAATGCATTGATAAAGCTTGATGAAGTTTCTTTTATGAATTGTCATTATCTCTTTTTTGCAAATGGTTCAGCAGTAAAAGTTTTATACCTTATAAGTTGGTTTTTCAACTAACTTGAGCACCTGCAAGTTATCTTGAATGGTTTAATTCTGATTTACTGTTATTTAATTTTTATTAAACAATTGTAATCTCAGTAAGTATAGTTTCATCTTATTTACATTTTTGTCAATATGATGAATTGCTTGTTCTTCACACAGCTCAAGACAACCTGTCATCCATTCAACACCTATTCAAAGTAGTTTAGATTTAGATTAGGTTCTTCTTCCTAGTTAGGTTTTAGTTTTCCTTTCATTTTCTTAACTCTTTTTTTTTCCATTCTTGAAAATAGATCCCATTGTGGATCAAATCCATCCATAAGGCAGCAGAGGCTACAAAAGTATGGGTGGGGGATTTCCATAGCAAATAGCTCGAGGATAGAACAATACCTGCGCGGGATTTTTTGAAGCCTTTGGCTGGGTTTTCTCCATGTGTTGTAAGCCTTAAACACCCTTATCAGCCACATACTCAGTTGGGGCTTCAACAGTAACCTGGTTGCTCTAAGGAGTTAGTAATGTTTTATGTAGGGAATTACATGAATGATGTGTGATTCTTTGGTTAATGCCCACTATAGGATATTCTTTGTAGGGGAGCTGATATTCTCTATTGGGTTAATATGTTTAAGTATTTTTTGCTAATGAGTTCCTAATATACCAATTTTGCATGCATAAAGATGGTTTACTGAAATTTATTGTTCATTCCTTGTATTTTAAGAACTGGTACATGTACACATTACCTGTGTCCTAATATATGGAACATGTACTAGTTGCTAGAAGGTTTTATTGTTTTGGTAAAAAGATGTTGTGTTTATCCTTTAAGTTTTCTTAGATATGGAGGTATTTATGCAAGGAAATATTGTTTGAATGAAGGTTCCTTGCATTAGTAAAATGGGTAACTCAAATAGTGGAATATTCTTTTTGTAAAGAGGTATTTGTATGCCGTATGAATTCCTAGGATTGATGAGCTCAAGTTCGGTATGTAGGTATATAAATGTAGGTTTCCATGTCGACGAAATGCTAAAGCATTAGAGGATTTTTGGGGTCTAAAATGGGCCTCCTAAGGAAAATAATAAAATAATAGTTAAAATAATAAAATAATATTGATTAATTTTGGAGGAAGAAAGAAAAAAACTACTTTATGTGTTCGTATTTTCAACATATCTCATTGTGTTTCTACTCAAATTTCGATTGGGAGATCTCGTTGGATGTCAAATATGTCAAATATGTCAATTCAACCATTATGGTTGACTTATTTTATTGAAATTCTATTGGTTCTTGAATTCCAACTCACAAAAACTTATTTTGGCATGTTTTCTTATAAGGCCCATTTTAGACCCCAAATTTCCTCTAATGAATAGTCTTAAGTCTATTGATGGAGGCATTGGTTAGGAACTGGTGTATTACTCTTTCATAGATGAAGGTTTGTGACTGTATTTGGATATATGGAATATAAGGTTATAGAATCCATGCTCTATTCTAAAGGTGTGAGATTATTCCTTGGTCACATGATCTTTCTACCTACTGTAAATATTGCTCTATGGTGAGCTACTTAGGTTCTTTTTGTCTATTGTTAGTAACCAGTGCGAAGAACACTAAGGGGAGTCCCCTGTGCATGATATGTGGTCGTTAAAGGAGGGTAATCCATTTCTTAGTTTTACCTAAGGAAACGCAATAGAACAATATAAAAAATTAAGAAGGAAACAAAGTTAGTAAGTTATTTGTTTTCTACACCCCACAATCTGCATTACAGAAGTGGATTTGCGGAGAGGAAAAAATCATGAAGAAACATGTGCTTTTGCATCATCCACAATCCACACTAAGAAAAGAGAAAAGAGAAAAGATAAAGTCATTAAAAGGGGTAAGGTTTTTGCACTCCATAATACACACTAAGGAATACATAATATGAAAGGGAAACATTTATGAGAAAGATAAGGAAAATGTTGGTTTCTGCACCCGAAAGATGCCCGAAAAACGCAGAAAGAGGAAGACAAAAGCTAGAGAGTGAAAGGGAAAGTGCAACAAATTTTAGGATTTTCATACCCTGGCATGTGCCCACGGAACGCGGAAGATGAAAGGTGGAAAATTAGAAAAATAAGGGTGAAGGTAAGATGTGTTGGTTTCCGCACCCCAAGATCTGCCCACAGAGGCAGAAGATGGAAGGCAGAAGAAGAAAGAAAGAAGGAAGATGTGTGTTCGAGCATGCTCAACTTTGCCTACAAAAGGTGGAAGGAGGAGAAATGCAATGATAAGGGAAATTATTTAGAAATTATGCACCGCAGAATCCATGCGTGGAGTTCAGAAGGTGGAAAGAATAAATTGGGAAGGTAAAATTTAAAGATGAAATAATTTGGGTTTTTCGCTACCCAGAATCCACCCTGAGAAGTGCAGAGGGATGAAGGTGGAAGGGTAAAACAAAAGTAGCTTGAGGGTTATGCAATATGGGATCTGCATGGTGGAAGAGGAATTTATGAAAGGTACTGTTCAGTGCAGAAACATCCTGTTCCGTGTGAAAAGGTCCTGTTAATTATGGAAAGGACTCTTCCTGTTGGTTTATCCCACAATACTGAGGAGGGGGGGGTGGATCAATATTGTCATATTTTACTTTTAAGATACATAGAATCAACAATCAAGACAGATATTTTATCGTGGAAACCTCAAAAGAGAAAACTATGAACATAAACTCATTAATAAGATGAATTTACAAAAAAAATTATCTGCTGCAACAGAAAGGATGTATATACACCCCATATTTTTCCTGCAGCTACAGAAAAGGATTTTAAAACACCCCTATGGTTTTATGTCTTCTTCAATAGAGAAGGATTCTACAACAACCTGTTCTTCAGCTACGACTAGAAGGAGGCTTTGACCCCCCGCAAACCTGTGGCCTTCCCTAGCACCACCCTGCCACCCTAGACTGATGTTCTCAGTCTTTTAGAATAGTTGAAAAACTATCAACCTTGGAGTCTATCAGACTTACTAATAGAGACACTTCATACAGTACACATTCATTTAATAAATACCTTTTACCTATTACCTACTGACGCATCTCTCCATAGTTGCATTCTTTAGTTTTGGATCGCGGCTATTTACTTACAGACATACCTCTTCATCATCTTCTCGTTCAACTATCGCATCATTTCATCTTTAATTTTTAGCAAATATACCATTTCACTCTTCTTGCAACTCAAAATTCATTTCTACAGTGTTGTTTATCGGTTTCTGGTGCTTCCTTGATCTTCTTCTCCAGATACAATCCAGAACATTGATCCTATGTCTGAATATCTCCAAAATGTTGATCTACTCTATAGATTTCCTCTTGAAATCATATTTCTACACCAAGTTTATGTTTCACTGATTCCCCACCATTGGTATTCATCAGGATTCTCCACGAGCGTCGATCTCTAGATTTGCGGGATGCGGGATGTGGGATGTAGGATGTAACATTTCCCAAAATCGTATCTTGATTTTCCACAAACTTCTTTCCGCACTTATTTTTTCGAACCGTTCATATGTCTTAGTGGATATGACTTAATTCATCCCATCTCTCCAAATTTCAGGATGTGGGATGTGGGATGTGGGATGCGGTTTGTAACACTTCCCAAAATCGTATCTCGACTTTCAGAAAACTTATTTCCACAACAACAATTCCGCACCATTTATCTTTTGTGATTGTTTTCCTGACCATTGATTTCCAAATTGCGGGATGCGGATTACGGGTTAATATAATCTTTAAACATAATTCCATTTCCACATTTTTTCTTCTGCATCGTTGATCTTTTTTTGCGGAGCGAATAGCATCCGTTCGATATTTATCTTTTGTGGAACTTTAGATTTTCCTCCTAACTGTTGAAATTAATCCTTAATCGTCGGATCTAGTGCGGGACTAATATAAGTCGTCCAATATTTATCTTTTGAAGAACTTCATCCTCTCACCTCTCTTTTGTAGGACTTCTCCTCAGCCATTGGATCTTGTGCACGATGCTTCCTGACCATCAATTTCATATCAAATTTGGATCTCATCGTGACTTTGTGGATCTGCATGATTTATTTTTAGAAATCTTCTACGACAACTCTTTCAACAACAACATTAGATGATCGATGTTTAGTCATTTAAAATTGCTATAAGGTTATTCATTTGTCATTCACCTTGCAACCTGCAACATGTAATAGGGTTATTCCTTTGTTATTCTATATATCTGCAACCTTCAGTCTAGCACCATATCCACTGGTTATTCCTTTTTCATTCGTGAACACCTTTGACATCAATGACAACTCTATACTCAACAATCTCCGCCTTTGGAATTGATGGCAACCTCTAAAAAATCTCCCCCCTTTGAAAAAAATGACAAAGGAACCTTTATGTTTAATAGATCCCCCTGTCAGCATTTCTCCCCTTGAAATTGAGCTTTCTCCTCTTAGTACTTTTGTAACAGAATTACTCCCATTTTTTTCTAGACGTTGAAAGGCTTCCTTAGGTAGTGGTTTGGTGACGATGCCAACAATTTGTTCTTTTGTGTCAATGTATTCTAATTTGACATATTTTTGAGATACATGTTCTCTTAAATAATGATACTTTATTGTTATATGTTTTGTCCTAGAATGCATGATAGGATTTTTAGACATATTTATAGCACTAGTGTTATCACATTTGATCACTATCGGATGTTCATATTTTACAAGTAGATATTCTAGGGTTTGTCTCATCCAAATAACATGAGTGAAACATGAGGTGACAACAATATATTATGCTTCTACTATAGAGAGTGAAATGGAGGATTGTTTTGTACTTGACCATGATACTAAACAATTTATTAGAAAAAATGTTGCTCCACTAATACTCTTTCGATCGTCAACACTTCCTACCCAATTTGCATCAGTAAATGCCTTCAAGGTAAAGTCTTGTCCTTTCAGATACCATAAACCCTACTCCATAACACCTTTTATATATTTGAAAATACTTTTTACTATTGTTACATGTGTTTCTTTGGGAGTTGTCTGGAATCTAGCTACCAATCCAACAGCTTGCATCACATATGGTCTTGTAGCTGTCACATATAGAAGACCTCCAATCATAGATATAAACATGGTATGGTCTACTTCCATAGAGTCATCATCTTTACTTAACTTGCAACCAGTGACCATAGGAGTACCAACAGGTTTAGAATATTCCATTTTAAGCTTTTTCAACATATATTTGATGTACCTATTTTGAGATATGAAAATTCCTTCATCTGTTTGGTAGACTTGCAATCCCAAGAAGAATGTCAATTCACCCAAAATTCACATTTCCAATTCTTTCTTCATTTCAGAGGAAAAATATACACTTAGGATTTGAAGATTGCTTCCAAATATGATGTCATCAACATAGACAACAACAATGCTCATATTTTTATATTCGATGTTTAGGTAACTATTAATTTTAGTGGCTCCTCTTTTACAACCTTGATGTTTTAAGTAATTGTCTAGTCTTGAAAACCATGCTCTTGGAGCTTGTTTGAGACCACAGAGAGACTTCTTCAGTTTATAGACATAGTATTTGTTCTCTGACAAGAGAAACCCTTTAGTTTGTTCAATATATACTTCTTATTCTAGTTTTCCATTTAGGAATGTAGACTTGACATCCATTTGGTATACTTTGAATTTTTTATGGCATGACAGTGCTAAAAACATTTTGATTGCTTCAAGTCGAGCTACAGGAGTGTAAGTTTCTTCAAAATCAATACCTTCCACTTGGCTATACCCCTTACAAACCAATATTGCTTTGTTCCTTATTATTTGTCCATCTTGATTGAACTTCTTTTTGAAAATCCATTTGGTTCGTACAATGTTCTTATTTTTAGGTCTTGGAAAAAGTTCCCAGGTCTCATTTCTCTCAATATGATCTAGTTATTCATTCATGGCTTTGACCCATTCATCACTTTTGTTGGCTTCTGTAAAGTTTTTGGGTTCCACTATTGAGATTAGGGCTTGTTCCACATCTAGAAGTTATCTTCTTGTTTTGACTATGGCATTTTTATCACCCATGATCTGTGACTTCGGATGATCCTTTTGTACCCTTCTAGAAGGAGTTTTAGTGTTAGGTCTAGGGAATTCTTCATCATCTTTGGGCGTATCTTCCTTCTACTTGTCTTCTTCTTCATTATGAATGTTCTCATCCTTTTGCGAGTCTTTTATTTCATCGTCACATGTATTTTCAATGCTGTCAAGATTTTTCTCTTTCCTTTGTTTTATATCATCTACTTTCACATCAGCACTTTCTACAATTTTATTTAATGTTGGCAGGGGTTTTGTGGGTAAGTGAGTTGTGTGTTTGGGTACACAGGGTACTCCCAAAAGAACGAACACCTTGAGCAACCGCTTCACACAAATAGATCATAGATCAACACACCAATGTTTGTAATGTGGTTAAAACCCTCGAGAGGGAAACAGTCCACAGCCCTAGCCAAATAGCTACTTGGAGCAATTTATTATGCAAAAGAAAGAGAGTTACATGAGCTTCTCATAATCTATCAACTACCCAAAGACCCTCTATGATGTTTAAACAGATATCATATACCAATCAGGTGTTAATCCATGGATCAATGGTAGGTATGATCTAGGAACATATCGTGACCGTCGGATCAAAATATTTACAAATGCATACTAATGCATAGTAAAGAAACACACTTTTACCTGATGGATATATTACACAAGTTGATCTTAACTAAATCCTGAGTGTCTAAATATCCTAACATCCCCTCTTAAGAACAATTCAGGATAGGATTGAAGGATTTACAAAAGTGACACTATTAGGAGAAGGAAGGAGGCATTAGAGCCTATTCCCCCTTAAGGACACATTCCTGAACTCCTAACATAGACCAAAGTTTAGAAAACTTTTATTTTGTAAGAGACTTGGTGAAGATGTATGCATCTTGATCATCTGTAGGGAAATAGAGAACTTCAATAAAACTATCATGAACAAGATTTCTGATGAAGTGCATGTGTAGCTCAATGTGTTTACTGTGCTAATGGAGAACTGGATCTTTCGCAAGATTTATGGCACTTTGATTGTTGCACCAAAGTGCAGTAGGTTTATGCTGCTTGAATCCAAAATATGAAAGGATCTGTCGAAGCCATAAAGCTTCCTGACTGGCATTAACTGCGGCTCGATATTTTGCTTCTGCTGAAGAAAGAGAAAGTGCTTGTTGTTTCTTACAAGCCCAAGTGATAGGTCCAGATCCCAGATTGAAAACATAACCTGCAGTAGACTTTTGATCATTAGGATTTCTGGCCCAATATGAATTAGTGAAACCAACCAACAAAGGTTTCCCCCCTGTACTATAATGAATTCCAAAGTGAATTGTACCTCGAATATGTCGAAGTATTCTTTTTGCTGCTTTCCAGTGACTTTCATGGGGAGTTTTCATATAACGTAAAGCATGATCAATGACAAAGGAAAGGTCAGGATAGGAATGAGTCAAGTATAAAATACTACCAACAAGCTGACGATACAAGGTGGCATCTACTTTAGGGGAAGTACAAGTGGCAGAAAGTTTGACTCCAGAATGGAAGGGAGAAGGGGTTGGTTTACAATCTTCCATGTGGAAGTGATGAAGAAGGTCACAAGCATACTTAGACTAGGAAAGAAATATTCCTTCTTTGGTTTGCAAGACTTGGAGACCAAGAAAATAATGCAAATGTCCTAAATCTGACATTTCAATTATTTTCTTAACACTAGATTTCACATGGGTTATAAGTTTAGGGTCGCTGCCAGTAAGGATAAGATCATAAACATAAATAACAAGTATGATGAGATGGTTTCCTACTTTCTTGGTATAGACATTGGGGTCAGAATGAAATCGATAAAAACCAATGTCAAGGACAAAGCTGTCCATTTTGGCATACCAAGCTCCAGGAGCTTGCTTAAGGCCATATAAGGATTTCTTAAGGAGACAAACAAGGCTAGAGTTATCCTGAACATATCCAAGAGGTTGTTCCATGTAAATTTCCTCGTGTAAATCACCACGTAAGAAGGAATAATTGACATCCATTTGATGGAATTCCCAGTTATGTAAGGCTTCAAGGGAAAGAACAAGGCGGATGGAGTTCATTTTTGCTACAGGGGCAAAGGTTTCATTGTAGTCAATCCTTTCAACTTGGGAAAAACCTTTGGAAACTAACCTTTCCTTAGGTATTTGAACAATTCCATTTGATGCATACTTATTTATAAAGACCCATTTACATCTGACAATTTTTCTTCCTTTTGGAAGAGGAACAAGATCCCAAGTATCGTTCGCCATTAAGGAACGATATTCTTCATCCATAGCTGCATCCCAATCTAGATTTCCTGAAGCTTCTACAAAAGTTTTTGGATCATGATTCTCGAATACTTGAGCCAAAAGAGAAGAGGCTCACTGAAACTGAGAACGTGTTTGTCGTTGATCTCTAGGATCACCTGCAAGATCACTAGTTGCTTCACATGTTGAATGGACCCATCGAGGAAGTATTGGTGCTGGTGAAATTAGAGGAACATGAGCAGGTGGAGGTGGATTTTCATCCTCACTGTCATCCTTAGAAACTGGAATTGAAAACCTATCAAGAAAGCTAGAAGAAGAAGAAAAAGAAGGCATAATCACCGAATCAGGCTCGCAGGCCAAAGATGGCACACCTGCCAAGTTAGGCTCGCAGGCCAAGAGATTTTCATCAAATTTAACATCTCTTCTAATGATTATATCATGTGAATGGGGCTGAAGAAATCTATAACATTTTACATCTTTAGAATATCCAACAAATATGCACTTTTCACTTTTAGGCTACAATTCTTTCCATTTTTCATGAGGAATGTGAGCCCATGCTTCACAACCAAACACATGAAAATGACTTACATCTGGTTTAATTTTACTCCATGTTTCTTCCAGTGTTATACCTTGTAAAACTTTAGTGGGTGTGTGATTAACTATGTAATTTGCACAATTTATGGCCTCAGCCCAATATTGAAGACTTGGTCCCTTCGATTGGATCATACAATTAGCCATTTCTTTTAAAGTGCGGTTCTTCCTTTTAGCTACACCATTTTGTTGTGGTGTATATGGAACAGTGTGTTGTTGTTGGATTCCTCATTCAGTGCAAAAAGTACTGAACTTGTTGTTAACATATTCTCCTCTATTGTCATATCTTAACTTAATAATTTGATGACCAGATTGTTTTTCAACAAGGGCCTTATAGGCCAAGAACATGTTAAATACTACGCTATTAAGTTTTAGGAAGTAAACCCAAGTGCGTCTAGAGTAGTCATCAATGAAAGTTAAGAAATATTTGAAACCAAAAAAGGAAGCAGATGGAAGAGGGCCACACAAGTCACTATGCACAAGCTCCAAGGGAACCGAGGCGTCCTGATGATGTTTTCTGAGTACACAACCAGAGCAAACACCATCCTTGCAAGATACCAGCGGAAGAGCAGTCACCATATTGTCTTTACATAGTTGTTTCAATGAGCGATAATTTAAGTGACCGAATCACTCATGCCAAAGTTTGCTCAAGTTATCACTATGAGCAACAAAAACTGAAGGAAAAGGTGATGGACCAAAGTTGTTAAATTTGTACAACCTGGTAATATCATCAATAGTTCCAGCAGCAAGGACATTTTGAGGATTTTTAAAATCCTTGATTAGAACTTGGTGAGGTGTAAATGTCACAGTTTTACCTTCACCTGAATGAGTAATCTGATAGACTGATAACAAATCGCAGGAAATTTTTGGAACACATAGTACATCACTGAAATGACAATTTTCTACTGGAACTATTCCAGATCCTACAACACTTAGATATCTGTCATCACCAACAAATATTTGTTTGGTGTTACATTCATGCATAGTAGAAAAGTTGGATTTATCCTTAGCCATATGATAAGATGCTACAAAATCAATGAGCCATTCAATTGAAGTAGAAGAAGAAGATGTAGTATAAGAGTAACCAGAAGCACAAAGTGCATGTCCATGAGAGGTAGATTCTGAAGACAAATCTAGGCTGATGTGGTGCTTCTTCATTGGTGCTTCAAAGGTTGCCATCTTCTCAAAACACTTAGATTCATCATGATTATCTTTCCCACAAAAATTGCAATGACGCTTAGTCTTCTTTCTTTTTTGCTTGGATCCTTTGCCATTTTTTAACGAAGGAGCTGACTAAGAAGGTTTGGGACCCTTGTTTTTTTTCTTATTATTGCAAAAAATATGTTTCTTGGGAGGCTTGGACTTTTCTTTCTGTTAGGACAATAAGGCTTTCCCAGATGTATCTGCAATGTTAATTATTCCGAGATGAATGAGCTTATCTTGATCTCTAATTAAGGAATCACAAAAGGATTCAAGGCCAGGCTCTTGATAGCTAGTTCCAGTCAAGGATTATTTCATGGAATAGAATATAGATACAAAAATAGAATATGCAGGTCCAAGTTTTGAAAGAATATGATAAATACATTGTCTGTCTTCTTTCTTAATATTGCATTCTGCACATAATAGTCTAAGAGTTTTATACTTAGATAAATAGTCTTGAATGCATGAAAAATCATTTGGATTCAAGAAAAGCAACTCATTCTCAAGTTGATGACCCCAAATTTCATTGTGTTTACCAAACATAGATTCCAACTTTTCCCAAGTGTTATCCACCTAAATGGCACTTCTCCGTTTGAGTGCCGACATTCCTTATGTTGGCACACAAAAGTGCATTTATGGATTGAAGGTTGCCTAAAACACTATAAATGGGCATATTATGAATTACATTTATCATCCATCCAACTAATTATTTTTACCTTTGAATATGTCAAGTGATGTACGCGCCTTTTCTTATATTCAACTCGTGTACATACACGCCTTTTATTAAAGCATGTCACGTGTTGTACGTGAGTATTGGTAATTGCATCTCGCGTACAGATTTGTACTTGAGTTCCCCTTATAGAAACTCGTGTGTCATACATGAGTTTCCAGTATTAATACCCGTGTAAACCTTCCTTTGACATTAAAAATAATAAATCATGATTATTTGAGATTTGTTAAGCCCTTAACCATAATCACCTTAACTGTCTCAACCTCCTCAACCCTGGAAACTGCCTTATTTCACTAAGTATAAATAAAGGCCTTGGGGAGGGTATTAATCAATAATACTTGGAGAGAAAAGTTATGCTGGTGGAGTCTATTGAGAAGTCTTGGGAGCATTGGAACTCAGAATCCTTTGGTTGCAGAGGAGTCCTTGTCTCAGGCGTTGGGTTGTAATCTGAACTTCTTCAATATTGTTAATAAAGAGAATCCTTCTTCCATATGTGCTTTGAATGTCTTTCATGTATCATGGTTTGATAAATATTTATGATTAAACACTCTTTATATGATTTATCTAACCTGTTTTATATACATGTATCATCTTGCATTTGGAGGATTTGTTCTTGACAGGTGAAGAAGAATCATCTCTGAAGGCTTTGGAGGAGAAGCAGAGTGGAAGAGGACAAAGCTAGGATCAATCCTCGTATATTAGGTGAGTCTATTCTATCCTCTTATTTCCTTTTTTGTACTCTAGAGTCGATTTCCTGCAAGTTTTATGAGTATGTTGGTAACCCCAAACCTTCAGGAATAAGGTGTTTATTCCTATTGCTACATTAGAAGCTGAAGAAGAGTTCTGTCCTTGGGGAAAATAATCCTTCAGGACAACCGTTTGTTGAGCTTTAAGCACCTTCTGGGCTTGTTCCATAAGGGGAAAAATGTGAGTAAGGTGGTCCTCATGGCACAACTTACATGGGAACTTGACCTTCTTCTCTTATTTCTTGCCCCCATCAGCATTATTCATGGGTTTCTGCTTGTTTTGGTTTCCCTCTCCTTTCTTTCCTCTCTTTTTCTTCCCATCGGGTTGCTGATTGCCCTTCTGAGAGGTTTGTGCACAAAAATTTTCACTTTGGGGTGAGGGGGAAGCCTTTTATACCTCCTCTGTAGACTGCTTTACAGACAACTCATGAAGTTTATTAGCCAAATACTCTATGGTGGGAGAGTTAATGGACCCAACCACACCATCGGCATGGGGTCCAGGCTTAGGATTCTCCGCATCATGCGTAGGCCTCAGTGCCTCAGGGATAATCTCATATAAGATCCCAGATTGTGAATAAATCAAATCCAATTACTAGGCCCTGAGAATGGCTTCTTCTTCATTCATCACTCCTGAGGTGGATACGTCCTTAGATATGGAGGGAAATAGGGATTTAAGGAACCACTGTAAGAGGAACTCGGGAGGAATAAGGAATATGAATTTTATAAGGCTCTTTTTCCTCCTCCACTCTTGGATGTGATCCGAGATATGGGTAGCCTTATTCTCCCTAAAGGTAGATAACAAGTCTGTTCCGAAATCATATTGGACTGGAAGCTGAAAGTGGATAAGAAATGCACTAGCCAAGTCCTAGAAACTACTTAAAGCAGCAGAAGGCAATTCAATATACCGTTTTGCCGCAGTACTTGTTAAGGTTCTCTAGAATAGCCTCAACCTAACTGAATCTTCATTCAGTGAATTCAAAGAACACCATAAATGGAATGCGGTGGCATGATCCCTAGGATATTCACCAACTTTTCCCTCGAATTTAGGGATGTCCGATGGCAATTTGGTGGGAACAGGTTGCCATGAAGGGTCATGCCTCACTGGTTCATTCATCAAATTTGACAAATCTGGAAAGTTTAAGGTTTCCAGGAATGAAATTTTGGGTCGAACCGGGGTACTAAAAGTGTCATCCTGGGGATTAGAGGGACCTGCCCCCGAATGCCCATAGGTAAAAGTGGGGTTTCCCCCTTCCACCCGTTGCGAAGTGGGTAGATTACTCTGAAATGGATTCCATTTTCAAGCCACAGGATTGTGTGTGGGAGGTGCAATATAAGAAGTTTGGGCCGTCCCAATCGAAACTGGGGTTTGAAAGACAGAGCCGGTATCCCTCCACTAAACAACAAAAAGGGAGATCTTGTAAACGGAGCCGAAATCAGAGTTTGAAAACTTTTCCCATAAGAGGTATTGTTCCCAAACTGCACTCCTACATACGAAGGTGATGGGCCTACGTATGGAGTGGATGGGGGAATGTGCCCCCCATTCCAAGGAAATGCTTGGACAAACGTCGAGGATCCTACCGGACCGCTCTGGGTAGTATATGGAAAGGAAGAAGGAACATTAGGTATACTAGGAATCCCAGTAACCATATCACCAGAAGTATCTACTAGGTTTGAGTGAACCGGTGGTTGGAGCACCCGACACGCTACAGTCAAAGGTGTAGAAGGTATAATAGATCTAGGGGAACTTACCGGGGGAGGTAGTACCCCTTCAACTGGAATGGCTGAGGTGAACACAAAATGAATTTCTTCCATAGAATACATAATCCTACCCACATGGACACCTAAAACATGTCAATCAAAAGGTATAACCTACAGGATCACAAGATCATTTAAATCAGTCAAGGGTGTGTTAAAATTACTTGGAAACTCATCAGTATGCAAGTCTTCTATCTCAATTGTATCAAGATCAAAACGGTTGGATTTCAGTTCTGGTTCCCCTAGAACTTCACTTATTCATACCAGTTCAAATCAACCATCCTTGTCCAGTCTCTGCCTTTGGGGTAGAGGTGGAGGTTCCAATGTGACGAGAGGCGGAAGGTTTCGCAACCTTCTTGACCTTCTAATATGTTGGTCCTCCACGATTAAAAATTTGACAAATCACACCCTAAGGCCAGCTAAACACAGGAAAAACCATCGAGCACACATTATAAAAATCCTAAAGCCTCAAACAATCAATCAAGGGTGAAAGATATGCTTTCCCGAAGAAAGCTGAAGAATGATTACTTGGCGTCCTTGAAGTGGTTCTTAGGAACAAGTAGAGGAATAACCCACTGCCCTCCTACACTTACAACAAGGGTTTCCTTCCAAGCCCGTCCAAGGTGAACCAAAAATATCCTTTTGGTTTTCTTAGGTATGAACCCTAAATGTCAAGAGACTAAAGGCTACCTTAGCTATACCAACAGTCTGTGGGGACAGTCGCAAGCCTGACTCGTACGCATGGGCAGGGTAGCTGAGCCTGAAACTCTGTCTAGGACAGAATCCCCAAGTGCGTAAAAGTCCTAATTTATGTTTTGACAAGGAATCAGAGGGTTATCTCCTCAATCCAATGCCTCCACGCAACCTCATGCTTGACTCCCTTTTGAGAGGAGCTTCCCAGATACAACTGATAAAGTTAAGGATTTACCTAAAGAAAGGTCCACTACGTCTGAATTTTAAAACTTATGGGAAGTTTACACTTCCTATCCCACAAGTCTAGCCTAAGCTAGTAGGTGAAAGGCCCCTAAAAATAAAAAATTATTAGTAAGTTTTAATTATCGCGTTCATTTTAAAGGGATTTTTCTTACTCAGAAGGAAATGGAGTGTTGAACTATGGTGTTTTTGACTCGATAAGAAATAAAAAAGTAAAGGTGTATTCTTTTTTCAAAGCAAATTACCACTATTAAAGCAAACTTCTTTTTCTTTTTGTAAATATATATTGATGAACAAATGCAAGCGATAAAGAGAAACTAAGACTATGTTTTTGTAGTTTTTGAGATTATATTCTTAAAACTGAAATGAAAACTACTTATGCAAAGCAAATGCAAAAGCTTGAAAATGTTTTTCTTTTCATTTCTTTTAAAAATGCTCAAACTCTACTATGCACCTAAAATGCACTAAACTTGAGTATACTTGGATCAAATCAACTGTATAAAATAAACAGGTCAATACAACCAAGAATCAACCAATAAAGGGAGACCGGGAACCCTAGCTTGGGTGTGTACAATGACAAGAGATCACTGTAAACTCACAAAATTAAGTGACAAACCAACCATTATCAAGAGATAGACTTGAAAAGTAATGCCCAAGACCCTGATCACTAATTTAGACAGAGACACTTCAACCTATAATCCAAACAGGCCAACCTACTTTAGAATGCGACCAGAAGAAAATACAAACACAAGGGACCCAAGGGCTTTACGAGAAAGCACAAAGTGTGGTCACCAATGTCTTCAGACTAACTGCATAGTATTCATAAAGAAATCCAATGAATAAACATGAATTACAAAAAGACAAGGACAAGAAAACCCTACC
Source organism: Pseudotsuga menziesii (assembly GCA_001517045.1). Classification (NCBI taxonomy): domain Eukaryota; kingdom Viridiplantae; phylum Streptophyta; class Pinopsida; order Pinales; family Pinaceae; genus Pseudotsuga; species Pseudotsuga menziesii. The sequence goes on along the minus strand of LPNX010576468.1, from coordinate 125,788 downwards.
CTAAAAATCCCTATTTCCAGGCTTGTACGCGACTGTCCAAGACAACAACCCGCGTATGCAGGCCTCTGTACATGACTGTGTAGTAGAGAAACCCGCATACAGGTACAAAATTTTTCTCAAAAAATAAGAAAAATCCACAAGGCTTTCAAACACTATGATAAGCATGAACCAGGATAAAATAACACACACAAAATTCAAGGCAAAGACTGGTCAAGGGTGACAGAAATAGCCCACAGCAGTCCGGGCTCCCTAGTGGAGTCACCAGTTTTGTTGTACATGAATAAACACCTTATAACCGAAGGTATGGGGTTACCAACATACTCATAAAACTTGCAGGCAATTGACTCTAGAGTACAGAAAAGGAAATAAGAGGATAGAATAGACTCACCCGATATATGAGGGTTGATTCTAGCTTTGTCCTCTTCTGCTCCGCTTCTCCTCCAAAGCCTTCAAGGATGCTTCTCCTTCACCTGTCAAGAACAAATCCTCCAAATTCAAGATGATACATGTATATAAAACATGTTAGATAAATCATATGCAGAGTGCTTAATCATAAATATTCATCAAACCATGATACATGAAAAACATTCAAAGCACATATGGAAGAAGGATTCTCTTTATTAACAATAATGAATAAGTTCAGATTACAACCCAACGCCTGAGACAAGGAATCATCTGCAATGAAAGGATTCTGAGTTCCACTTCTCCCAAGACTTCTCAATAGAATCCACTAGCATAACTTTGCTCTCCAAGTATTATTGATTAATACCCTCCCTGAGGCCTTTATTTATACTTAGTGAAATAAGGCAGTTTCAAGGGTTGAGGAGGTTGAGACAGTTAAGGTGATTATGGTTAAGGGATTAACAAATCTCAAATAATCATGATTTATTATTTTTAATGTCAAATGAAGGTGTACGTGGGTATTAATCTTGGCAACTTGTGTAGGACACATGAGTTGCTATAAGGGGCACCCATGTACAAATCTATACACGAGATGCAATTACCGATACTCACATACAACACGCGACATGCTTTAATAAAAGGCACGTATGTACGCAAGTTGCATATAGGAAAAGGTGTGTACAACACTTGACATATTCAAAGGTAAAAATAACCAGGTGGATCGATAATAAATGTAATTCATAATATGCCCATCTATAGTGTTTTAGGCAACCTTCAATCCATAAATGTCCTTTTGTGTGCCAAGATAAGGAATGTCGGCACTCGGACGGAGAAGTGCCATTCAGGTGGATAACACCAAGCGAGATTAGGTTCATCAATTCTAGATATGTGGAATCACAAATCAGTAGACATTGACATCCCAATCAATCCATGAGCTTTATCACATATATTTTCCTATTTAATTTTCTTATCATCATCAGTGGGTTCTGTTTCTTTTCCCGAGGTTATCCTAAAAAGTCCCCTACTTCGCAGAACATCCTCCATATGATATTTCCATTAGAAATAGTTAGAACTTGTAAGTATAATATCACAAGGGGAAACCATGCTGTAAAATAATGGCTGAAAGAATAGAAACTAACTGTCTGGATGCAAAGAGCTTGAAGAAATATGCGGTTTTAAAAAAACCGACACTTAAAACTGATTCTAGATGATGAAGTTATGTTTGATCAAAGTTGAAGATGTCCCCAATAGTGATGTGGTAGATATTAACTTGACCAACTAAAAAAGGAAGCCCCCTCTTCCCAAGATCAACTTTTGACAATCACTTTTACAATAAAGTTGATTTGAAGTGAATCACTTTTGTAGAATAAGTGATGTTCACTTTTACAATGATGTGACTTTTAAATAGTGTGGCAATAAATTAAAAACTTAAGTGACTCACTTTTATTTTATTTTATTTATGTGAGATGCACTTTTACAGTAAAGTAACTTGAAAATAGAAATTGCATGCACTAAAAAGTATCTTAATAAGACTTGAACTCAAGACCTATTAAGTAATAGGGCAACTTTGGACCAAGCGAGCTAAGTTTAAAAGGTATGTAAAATAATGGAAAGAAGAAGGGGGCTTTTTTTTTACTCTTCTCTCTCGTTCTCCGTGCTTGCTTTCTTTTCCTACAAATCACAAAAAAAATGAAAAATAAAAACAAAAAAAATGAAAAATAAAAACAAAAAAAATATTTCCACACAATGGGGTTAGATCATGGTTAGCTTACCCGGAAAGTCTACGTTTTCAAGTTTTCTTGTTGTTTCTGATTTGCCGTGATTGCACAAGGTGCACGACAAAAAGCATACGTAGTCGAAAAGACAAGAAATTTTTTTTTTCCCTTACTATTTCTGATTCGTCGCGATCGCGTAAGGTGCACGACAAAGAGAATACATAATTAGGGAAGGCAATAGTCTGGGACTAAAACAAAAAAGATCTAATAATAAACTGATAAAATATGAGAGATTTACAAAAAAACAAATCCATCACTGTAACATTATACCTTTAGATTTGTTGAAATGGGTGTTTCTGGAGCAAACGAAAACGTTTTTCGATGAAATGAAAACTATTTAGTAATGGAAATGGAACTCCAAACACAATGAGATAGCTCCCATAGGCCACAAATCCATAGAAAATCCAAAACCAGAAACCCTTTCAAAGTTTCGTTAACACCGATTCCAGATCTTGATCAAAACCGAAAGCGGCTCTTCATAAAAGCTTTGATACCATGTTCAGGTACACAGAGTACTCCCAAAATATCGAACACCTTGAGCAATCGCTTCACACAAATAGGTCACAGATCAACACACCGATTTTTGTCATGTGGTTAAAAACCTCGAGAGAGAAACAGTCCACGACCCCAGCCAAATAGCTACTTGGAGCAATTTATTGTGCAAAAGAAAGAAAGTTACATGAGCTTCTCATAATTGATCAACTACCCAAGGACCCTCTATGCTCTTTAAATAGAGATCATAGACCAATTGGGTGTTAAGCCATGGATCAATGGTAGGTATTATCTAAGATAAGTTGAACCATCGAATCACTATATGTCTAGAACATATCGTGACCGTTGGATTAGAATATTTACAAATGCATACTAATGCATACTAAAGAAACACACTTTTACCTAATGGATATATTACACAAGTTGATCTTAACTAACTCCTAAGTGTCTAAATATCCTAAAATTGTGAAGTGTCGCAGAAGCTATGCAATCTCATGCGGTACCATGCAAGGGAAAATTGGTGCGATGAGCGGAAGAATAACCATTTTTTCAATATTTTATGTATATTTTGACCAAGCTTTGTTGGAATAGGTCAGTAGTGGTTAGAAATCAGTTAGTAGTGGACCCTCGATGTAAAGTTGTAATCCTATTGATAGATCTATTTTGGGAGAGATGGTATCAGATAAGATCAGGGGCGATCTGATTTATGGAGAATTTTCTATCTTAACTGTGATTTATCTAGGTTTTTTCTTCATGTATGCAGTATCCAGTTTTTGGAGAAGAATTGTGTAATGTGGTTCATTTGCACAAGGTTAATATGATGTGATGAATATGGCTCAAATATTGTCTATTATTATAGATATGTTATGATGTTGGGACTCTATTTTGTTATGACATAATATAGATGTTATTCAGTCTCTTTTTGCTATATAAATGTGATCTGTTTCTTTTATGTTGATGCAATATGCATTTATGTAACTGTTTGATGCACTATGAGTAATGATGTTCCTTGAATAATGCTGCGATGTTGCAATGCTGTGTGATGATGCAATGATTGTATAAGTTATGGTGTCCCTCCATTGGATCCCGATATCCTCCTTTCCCACTATCAAAAACTCGGTTCTGACAACTCTCTCTTGAACACCTCAGGTGAGGCCTCATCTACTCCATAGACATTGATGGATAGGGTAAAACCTGTCTGGTATGGTGCTCAGGGAGATTGCACTGTAGGGCATCGACAGAGTGGGAACCATTTTCGATTGAGCTTTGTTGGTGGGTTTCTCCAACAAATGGTTTTGTTTCCAGGATCTGAGTTGTAAATAAGAGGGGTATGTTCTGGAATCCGACTCGATTAGAGATAGAGGGATGGTTTGATCTGAAGTTGCGGGATTTTTTTGAAGCCAAAAAACATAATCCTAAGCTTTTGATGAGACAATGGTTGGATAGATATATCCATGATGGTCCCCATGAATAGTTCTTTTGTGAATTTCCTGTACTCTTGTATGAATGGTTGGAAAAGTTCACTAAGCAGGAGAAAAAATTTCAAGGAGGAGAGCCAACATCTTGGACCCCTGAATTGATCCATGAGCTGCAAAAAACCAACAACAAGGAATCATGGGAAGTCAAGGTATGGTTGGATAGTGCCTTAGAAGGATACATCATTGAGTTTGTCATTGATACCAATAAATATTTTAGTGAAGTAGAAAGGGACATTTTTAGTGGACCACAAGGAAGATTCTTATTGTCGCTACAACTGTCAATTAAGCAACTAGTCTATCAAAAGGGTATCCTAAAGATGGACCAAAAGTAGTGGAACTTTGGTGTGTGTGGGGGATGTAGGCACTATGAAAGAAAGGGGGTAAATTGATAAGGAAGTAAGGGGTAGATGGGCATGAGTTCTAATGAGAATGTAAAGGTCACCGAAGAAACTAGTGGTTGTATGAGGGTAGGAGCATGGTTTCGAGAAAAGAGGTAGAGGATGGGAGAAGGTCCTACTGAAGTCGAAGTGTGATACCGTGAAGAACAACCACACAGGATGAAGTGAAATTTTTGTGAAAACAAGGACATATAGGTCCAAGATACACTGGGAAGAATGACACGATTGAACCTCAACAGTAACGTGTCTAATCCTTCACGCACTACTCCACCACAATGAAGGAACATGCATTCTACATCGACTTTCTTGACATGCCAAAAACATTCTAGTAATAGAGCACTAGCAGGAGGAAGAAAGTCCAGAATGGCAACCGATGAAATGAATTTTTCAATATTCAATGGAAATGGCACCGACGATCAAGATCGGTACTGGTTCTTATGTGAATCGATCTGGATTACTTAACAAACTATTGATGATGATGTTAAGAAAATTCAGCTAGCCACTACTTTGAGGGGCTGCGCATTGGAATGGTTTATGAGATTTACACTGGTGCCTCAGGGAGGTACTGTAAAAACATTGGACAAGATCAGAACTAGTCTATTTAAATAATTTAAGAAGCTAAAATATGAAGCTCAGTACATTACTGGATTAAAAGAGATCATACAATTCCCCAATGAAATGATTTGGGATTTTGATTAGCGATTTAAGACATTGATGGCTAGGGTCAATTTTCAGATGAGCGACGTTCAACATAAAGAATGGTTTATCGCAGCGCTTGTCGCTCATATCCAACAACCCTTAATGAAACAAAAGATTGTGACATAGAGCGAGGATCTAGATAGCGTGATGAAATTCGAGGCATCGCTAGTAGGGGAAACCACCATTGGAATGAATAAGATTCAGGCACAGTTGGCTAATTTGACATTGCAATTGCAAGATATCAAAAAGGCCAAGGAATATCCCGATGGTATTTGGTGCACTAGTTTCCATGCAAGCGAACATACCAAGCATACCTACTCGACGTTTCAAAATTATTTGTTGTTGGGAGCTCCCAATCCGTTGAGTTGTTCTAGTGCCCTAGGCCATCGCATCTATCAGGTATATGGGCATCGACATGAGAACTGTGATTACATGAAGAAGATGGTTACCAAAGCAGAAAAATTGTATTGTACATTTTGTTGGTCAGTTGGACATGATGAAAAAAACTGTCCTGCTTATGATTTGATCTAGGAAAGGATGTATGATTCATACTTTGTGAAAGGGGAGGATCCCCGAATAGTGCAAGCACAAACAAAAGTAGTACAACCAATAGCACAAGTGCCATATTCACTGCCACCTCCATTGCAGTTTGTCCCCGCACAACCTCAACCATAGTTTATAGCGTAGCCACAGTTTGCACCACAGTGTCAAATGGTTGTACAAATATAGTATAACCAGGCACCATGACCACAGTATAATCAGCCACAATATCTTCAACAGCAACCACAACAGTAGATGGCTCAACCATAGTTTCAACAGGGAGGAATCCATGGAGGATTCCGTGGAGGATTTAGGGGTTGCGAAGGACGATTTGGTCAAGGAGGAGGATGAGGTCGGGAATCAATTCAGTGTTATACCTATGGGGTATTTAGGCACAATTAGAGAGAATGTCCTCATGTGCAGTTTACATATTTTGCATTCAGTGATCATAATGTTGAAATTTGTCCTCATTTGATTGCAAAATGGCAGGTTGGAAACATTCCCCAGTTGCAGAATGCACAAAATCAGAATCAGCCTATGTTCCAGGTACATAATCAGCTGCTGATGCAGGGTCAGATCCCACCGTAGAATTAGACTTAGACTCAGAACTCACACTAGGCTCAGACTATACCATTGAATCAATCGATGAATCGGACACTGAATTAGAACTCGGTGAGAACTCAAGGCCAAAACTTGAATCAAGGACCGATAGTTGAGACAATTAATGTTGAACCAAGGATGAAGGACGTTGATTTCGTGATTGTCACTCGTGCTGGCATGACAACTAGTGATGATGGACCACAGAAACTAGTTCAGCTTGCTGGCAAGAAAAAGTAGCATTTGATGTTATGACAGAGAAAGACACTTTCCTTGAAGCAAAGCAGGTGATTAGGAGAAATCCAGGTAAGTTACCAATTATTGATATGTATTCTACTTTCGACCCCTTCGTAGAAGCAGGACCATCACAGAAGCATGGTACGCTGCGCAAGTTTTTTGAGAGTTGTCTATTGCTAGTGAAGGACTCGGATGCCCTTGTTGATCTTGAGACATTATTGCAACACTTGGATAAGACGGGGAAGGATTCTGCTTTGAATTCCTTGCAAAAAAGAAAGATAGGCAACGAGATGAGGATGAATATCCAGATTGAATATTATGAGGTTGACTCTGTCATCCTGGACCTTGGGTGAGATGTAAACATTATGATGAGGAAAACCTAGAAATTGATGGGAAATCCAACATTGGGATGTTCACCAGTACAACTGCGTTTAGCAAACCAGGAGAAGGTTCAACCCATTGGTCATGTTTCAAACTTGGTTGTCGACATTGAAGGTATGAAAACACGTGTTGATTTTGATGTGATAGAAGTTGTAGAAGATGGTGGTTCCTATCTTGCACTGCTAGGAATTGGATGGGATAATGATAGCATGGTAGTTATCAACTTCAAAAAACATGTTATGACATTTGAAAACCAGGATGTTAGGGTCATTGCTCCTATGGAACATCAAGAAGGACGACGATATATCAAACCTGTAAAGGATGAAGTCAGGAGAAGTTAGGATCATGCTTATAACATCTCTGAGGACTATATCCATCCTACCATTGATGGTGAACTTGGATGGAAAATTCCAAGTTCGACGTCCTTTGATTTGAAAGATGCTATAGAAAATTGGTAGAATCGATTGCATGAAATATCATTCAGAAAATGTGGGTTGATTATATAGTCTCTTCGACATGTTACGACTGAGACCATAGAGTTTCCCCTTTATGAAGGACTTCTAGGGCTATCAGAGTTCTTTCAGGTATTCAAAGAGAAAGTTTTTGAACCGCAAAGGATATTGGCTCTTGATGTGGCACTAAAGGCTACTCCTACTCGATGCTGGGAGACACATAAACGAACAATCAGTGACTGGGAGTAGTGCCACAGATTGATGATGGTCCGCTTTGGTGATGTATAGGTCTATCATGCTGGGAGATATGATGGATGAAATGACCCCACTAGTTAGTTGATCGAGTGTCATAATTTATGGACATCATGACCTAGAGATTAGTGGGTTCACGCTTTTGTTCATACTCTAGAAGATACGCCAAGATCCTGGTATGTGGCTGCAAAATTGCACAGAACCATTACCACTTGGTAGGAGTTGTCGGCTTTCTTTGTGAAAACGTTTAGCTTCCGGGATTCCAACCATGAGGTATGCAACACTTTACACATTATCCATGACATAGTACTAAAATTCATCCCTCTTGCATACCCAGTTGATCCACATGAAAATTTCTCCATCCAATCCATGATGGCGTGCTACAACTTGTCTAGGGAACCTGAAGATGATGATGAGCTGTGGAATGTTAATATTCCAGAGTCTAAAGGAATTCATGGTGTTGCAGCTCCCAACATACCAACAGACTTATTGAATTAGCCACTAAGTATCTAGAAAGTTAACATTGGGTTGGAAGAGAATCCAAAATTTGCTAATGTCAGAGATTATTGGGGCGAAGAGACGATGGCAAAAATCATAGATATATTACATGAATTCCAGGACCTTTTCCCAACACGATTTTTAGATATGAAGGGGATACTTGGAGACTTAAGGGAAATGAAGATTCCACTCAAGCCAGATGCAAAACCAGTATGCCAGAGGCCATATAGATTGAACCCGCGATACAAGGATCGCATGAAAGTTGAGATCGATAGGATGCTTTATGTTGGGATTATCGAACCTGTAGAAGAATTAGAGTGGATAAGCCCGATGGTGGTCCAAGACAAGGAGACTGGTTAAATATGCATTTGTGTTAATCTAAGAAAGTTGAATGATGCATGTGTACATGATCCGTTCCTGACCCCTTTTACAAATGAAGTCTCGGAAGGTGTAGGCATCCATGAGATATATTCCTTCATAGATGGCTTTTTAGGATACCACCAGATCCGGATTGCGAAGGAGGATCGCCATAAGACTACGATTGTCACTAAGTGGGGATGTTTCCAATATACCATCATGCCATTTGGGCTGAAGAATGCACTCGTTGTATTCTCCCATGTAGTTGTCACTGTATTTAAAGATTTTATTCAAAAAATCGTACAGGTATATATGGATGACTGGACCATCTATGGCCTTACTAGAGACCATTTGGACAATCTGGGATTGATGCTAGAATGGTGTAGACAACATCAGATTCCATTGAATTCAAAAAAATGTATTTTTTGTGCACCCTTTGGCATGCTACTTGGGCACATAGTATGAAAAGAAGTTCTTTTGGTTGATCTAGTGAAGATTGCGCAGATCCTCAGTTTACCACCTCCCACAAATGTAAATATGCTCCAGGAAACACTGGGACATAGAGGCTACTATCGCAAGTTTATCAGAGGATACACTGTGACTACTACTCGCATGGAAAATATGTTAAAAAAGATGTCGCGTTTGAATGGATTCTAGAATTTCAAGGAAACTTCAACACCTTAAAGGCCAAGATGGCCTCTGCACCAATACTGTTTTTTTTTATTGGAATAAAGAATTCCATGTGCACGTTGATGCTTCTTCTACTACGCCGGTGTTTTTTTTTGTGTAGCCAGGTGAAGGCCAATTGGATCATCCAATAGCATATGCGAGTAGAAAGTTATCATTTGCTGAACAAAATTATACCACAACCAAAAGGGAAGGCCCGACGATGGTTTATTCTTTACAAAATTTTAGGCACTATTTGTTGGGAGGACATTTCAAGATGTTCACTAATAATTCTACTTTACAATACCTAGTCAATAAGCCTGTGTTGGGGGGGAGAATCTGTAGGTGGTTTATTTTGTTCCAAGATTTTGATTTTGAAATAGTGGTAAAGTAGGGACGGTTGAATGCAAGCCTAGATCATCTGTCATGTGTTGTGAATGGAAAAGAACCAACCAATATTCATGATGGCTTGCTAAATGCGCAATAGTTCTGGGTTGACGTCGCAGATGATCACTATGCACCAATTATTTAGTTTCTGTCTACTGGTGTCACCCCAGCAAACATGTAAACTAGCCAAAAGGAAGCAGCTGGTCGTAAAAGCCTCTGATTTTCAAGTAATTTTTGGACACTTGTATAAAATTGGATCTAATGATATTTTGAAACAGTGCATCTTACCGCATGAGCAGGGCCCCATTCTAGAAAAATCACATGCAGGAATCGCGGGAGGTCACTATGGAGGCTGTGCTACTGCACAAAAATTGTTGCATGTTGGGCTATGGTGGCCCATGTTGCATAATGATGCCGCTGACTATGCAAGAAGCTTTGATGTCTGCTAATGGGTTGGTAAACCATCGCAAAGGGATGAGATGCCACTGTTGCAATAGGTGACTATGTAACCATTTGATAAATGGGTTGTAGACTTTTTCAGTCCTATCAATCCACCAGGTAAGCACACTGGTGCTCACTATATTATTACTGCAACTGACTACTTGACTCGATGGGTGGAAGCTGCACCAGTTGCTGATTGTACCGCTGTGACATCAAGAACACGCTGTGTAATTGATTTAGCTTGAAGAAGATTGTTTCATTACAGGATTCTAGTAGTAGGTTGCGGAGGATCGAAAGAAGGCATGGCATGATCTCCATATTAAGTAAAAATAGTTTGTGATAGGAGATTTTGTCCTATTATACGAAAGTAAGTTCATGAAGCATCCATGTAAGTTACAAATGAACTGGTTAGGTCCCTATCTTGTTGAGTCCATTACATCTGGTGGTGCAGTTTAGTTATAACAATTAGATGGAGCATTGTTTCCGAAGTTCATTAAGGGGAGTCATTTGAAGCCTATAGAATAGTGTCGATGATGTGCACCACTTGAGGTGTTATAAAACAAAAAAGAGATGAAGATTTTAGTTCAGCACAGCAAGGTGAGCCCCGGGGGAGAGGCTGTGCAAGCTTAAAATTGCTAGCGGTAACCGGTTGACCATTTTGCGACAGTTGCAGGGATTTGGGGTGGTCAAATTAGTTAATAAATATAGGTAGTTAAACCAGTTGGTTGGTGACACTTGTTGAAGCACCTGCATTAATGGGTGATCCGACCATTAGAAGAATAAGATCGTTGGTGGATTTGGTGTCATTAATATCGATTTAGCAATAATGGTGAAGTTATATTTGGAAATGATGAGTTTTGATTGGAAGTGGCTATAAAACACCGTGTGGGATGCATAGGGTGGAATTCTTCAGTTGCGCTAGCAGAAGTAAAAGGTGAATTTTGTGCACAGTGTTGAGTGAAGTGTAGTTAGAGTTATTGAGTGTATTTTCAAGTTTTGAGGGGTAAGGGATGCTGAGCGGCCTTGATGCTATTGAAATTTCTAGTGAGTATGAGTCCCCCATTTGGACCACATATGTGGAATAAGAAATCATGAGTATTCCAGTGGGTTCGTCATCCATTTCTAACCAGAAGTGGCAGACTCAGAGACCCAGTCCTATGCCACCAGGAAAGAGGTAAACTTGCACGTCTGTGAGAATGCGGGAAGAATGAAATACATGAATTGGGTTGTTGAGATCGGGGGTTGTTGAGTCTGCTTCCCCTCGGGGTGTCTCGGTTCATGATATTTTGGGATATGTGGCTCCTACGTGTCTAGGAACCAAGGCACGATAACCATCAAAGAATCAGAAGTACTTTCCCAAGTTACCATCACTACCGGAAGGGATGATGTGCTCGGTCTATATCATCCCTGCGTTGATCAGGCTCAAGTTTGAAGATCATGACCTGCTCTTACTTAAAGATGTCAAGGATGAGCCATATGAATCCATCCCCACGGTGCCTGGTGCCCCCATTCAGTGAATTCCAAAACCATGGGCCAGTGGGTTAGACAAGTTTGTGTTATTGGGGCTCATCAATATGCCCCATTTTGGTCGCTTGAATGAAACCCATGCATATGTGAAGCAATTTTTTGCGTGTTTCCATGGAGGTATGCTTTGGTTGACTACATCGATCCTTGTCATAGTCAACTTGATTGCAAGCATTACTGGTTTGGAGAAGGCTGAGGAGGACCTCACGCAGTACATTTGCAGGATAGGTACGGACAAGAAACTTGCCAAGCATCTGAAGGAGCACTTTTGTTTACAACAGGATGGTCTCTCTTATCGCATTAACAACATTAACTCATAGGCAGTGCACATTGGTGCAAGAATTCTGGCCAGCAAGGTTGTTCGCGGCAATCAACCAGTCTAATGCAATTGAGGTATTGTCACATATGCCTAGAAATGTGCTGAGGAGGTGCAAATGAATTGGTCTCTATTTTTGTTAAATCAGTTACTTGAAGATGTGCTTGCTTCTCAGAATAGGCCTTTTTCCTATAGTTGGTTGTTGATTCTTATTTCTCTTATTACTTGGATGGAACCTGAAGACTACCAACCAATGGCAGTTGAGGCAGTCAAGGTCTGGTTTGGTGCCCACCATCAGAACCTATCGTGGGTCGAAGAGCCCAGTCGACAAGTGGACTGTGCCATTCATTTCTAGGTCTATTGGGAAGCGCTGCAAGCTACTGCCATTTCCATTCCTAGAGTTTATCCCTATTCCACGGCCAACTATAAGCACATCCTTTAGTTTTCTATTGGACCCCAATCTATTCATATTTAGGCCAGGCAGGACCCTGATCGACAGTGGCTGCCATTGCCTTATATAGTCACCATGGAAGATTTGGATGCTATTCTACAAGACTGTCTAGGGGAATGGTTCATCCCAGTGAGTCAGGAGGAGTTATCTAAGGAGCCTCCCCGGGATGTCCCTGTAGAATCTGCCCCGCATGAACTGAGCATCCATGACTCCAACAATGAGTCATTGACGGATCCTGAAGATGCAGCATAGTGTATGCAGGAGGAAAATTGCACCAAATGGCATCAGGAGTATGCAGTGGGTAGTAGTACGAGTTCGGGTATGGAAGACCAACTGTAGCGACTTATCAAAGCCGTCACTAATTCATCCATGGCAATCTGTGAATCCAACCATGAATAATTTGGCATGGTAAGATGTATACTAGAGTCCATTTTTATATTATTTCCAAACAATCACCGACAAGGCCTCTGCTGCAGGATAGCCCATTGATTAGCACTGAGCCCTAGGCTAGGAATGTGCAAGTTCCCTCGACTTTGATTGGCTTCGGTAATGAAGAAGTTCACTAGAAACTACACCCAATCCATAGCATGACTTTTGATCTGAACAAGTTGTCTGCTATAGCATTAGCTGAATTACAGCATTGTGTTGCACTGGAATTGGAGGCATGGAAAAATGAGATGACTGAGGGCTATGTCCAGTACCGTAATACTATTGAGAAGCTAAAGAAGGAATCAGAAGAGCTGCATCAGGTCCGCGTGCAGTTGATAGAGGAAAAGTTATGAGAAATCATTGATTTGAAGCTGACACAGGCTAAGCTACAGCAGAAGGTTGATGAAGAGATTACTGACCTCAAGAAGGTGCAATATCGCCTTATTTTTGAACAGATGTAGCTATGTTCCTGGTGCAACAAAGTTTATCGGGCTATTTCTGATGCTTTCCAAAACATTTTTGACAAAACAACAAGGCTCAACCCTGTAAAAAAGGACAAGAGCTTGGGGAAAAATATGGTTCAACTTCAGGACACTAACCTCATGCTCAATTCCTTAGTTCAACCCACAATGCCACCGGAGCAAGTTGCGGAACGCAATACCTCCATTGAAAAAATTGCCACTCAGTTCGATACCATGGAGCAAGAGGCCAAAACTATTATGCAAGCGACCATGCTATTTTGGCAAAGTATTGTCTAGGATAAACAAGTTGATCAGCTGACTGTGTAGGTGCAAGAGGTAGAAGGCCAAATGACAAACCTGGAGACGTCGTTGAATTCCATGCCATTAATGGTGCTAATCACCCGAGCCATAGAACTGAAGGATCTATAGCAGCGAGCTGCCTGTGCACAAGAATGCCAACAAAATCATTGCGGGTATCTTGATGAATTCCAAGAAATTGGTGTCCAGTTGGCTGTTAAGGTCGTCGCCACGCTCTAGGCCATTCAAGAGAATCAACAAATGGTCGAAATTAAGGCTAGTGAGGAACACCCCATCCAACAAACTTTGACTAATTGTCAGAGTCTCACCGATAAAGTTCAGCTTCAGGTTCATGAAATTGCGCAACAATTTGAATATTTTAAGGACAAGACCTCGGAACACACCCTGTCAACTCGATGTGGCTTGAGGGCAAGCCACAAAACTGTGTTGGGGGCTTGTTGGTAGGGGTTTTGGGGGTAGGTGAGTTATGCAGCATCGCGATAGATGTGTAAGATCATGCGGTACCGTGCAAGGGAAAATCAACACGACGAGTGGAAGAATAACTATTTTTTGAATATTTTATGTATATTTTGAGCAATTTTTGTTGCAATAGGTCAGTAGAAATTAGAAATCAGTTAGTAGTGGACCCTCGATGTAAAGGTGTAATTATATTTATATATCTATTTTGGGAGATATGGTATTGTATAAGATTAGGGGCGATCTGATTTATAGAGATTTTTCTGTCTTAACTTTGATTTATCCAGGTTTTTTCTTGATGTATGCAGTCTCTAGTTTTGGGAGAAGAATTGTGTAGTGTGGTACATTTGTGCAAGGTTAATATGATGTGATGAATATGGCTCAAATATTGTCGACTATTATAGATCTGTTATGATGTTGCGACTCTGTTTTGTTACAATGGAATAATATAGATGTGATTCAGTCTCTTTTTTCTATATGGATCCGATCTGTTGCTTTTATGTGGATGCAATCTACATTTCTCTAACTGCTTGATGCACTGTGAGTAATGTTGTTCCCTGAATAATGTTGCGATGTTGTGATACTATGTGATGATTCAATGATTGGATAAGTTATGGTGTCCCTCCATCGGATCACCATATCCTCTTTCCCCACTATCGAAAACTCAGTTTCAATAGCTCTCCCTGGAACGCCTCGGGTGAGACATCGTCTACTACATAGATGTTGTTGGGCATGGTAAAACCTTTCTAGGATGGTGCTCAGGGAGATTGCATTGTAACGCGTCGACAGAGTGAGAACCCCTATCGACAAAGCTTTGTTGGTTGGTTTCACCAACGTGTAACCTTTTACTATAACACCTATATGCCCTTTAAATGGATGAGTATTAGAAAAAGATTCCTTCATTAGTCCTAGAGTCAAACTTTCCAAGGTCAGCCTCATTTATTTTGATGTAACAGTTACTACCAAATACTTTAAAATATTTGACTGAGGCTGGTATTCCATATCACAATTCATAGGGGGTCTTATCCTTATTCAATATGAGTTTCCCTCTATTAATTATGTCGACAAATGTGTCTACAACTTCTTTCCAAAATGAATCTGACAATTTTTCTTCATTGAGCATAGCTCGTGAAGATTGCTGGACTGTTATGTTTTTCCTTTCAACAACCCCATTATGCTAAGGAGTTTTTGCAGCTGAAAACTATCTCTTAAGTCCACGACCTTCACATACCTGATTCAATTCATTTGAGGTAAATTCTCCCCCACTATCTTATCTAAGACACTTTATTTTCATACTTGACTCATTTTAAGCCATTGCATTGAAGATTTTAAATTTTTCAAAAGCTTCTGATTTTTGTTTGAGGAATGACACCCATGTCATCCTTGTATAATCATCAATGAGCAACATGAAACAGTGATCTCCTTGCAGTATTTTAGTTTTGGTTGGTCCACAAAGGTCTATGTGTATTATTTCCAAAGGGTGTGAATTTATATGTTCTTTTATTTTAAAACTTGATCTAGTTTGCTTCCCATGTTGAAAATGTTTACATACAAAGTTTAGAGGAACTACAATTTTTGGTAGATCTTACAACTTCCTTTGTGATTATTTTCATAATATTGTTAAAACTTAAATGTCCCAACCTTTTGTGGCATAACCAACTTTCATCTACCATACTTAAGTTGCTTTGGTTTTCATTTTCCAAGATGTATACATTGTTTGTATTTTTCATGGAAATGACAATGAACTTTCCTGATTTCTTATTCTTGATTTCACATTTTTCTGAGTCAAATATACAAATGTGTCCTTGGTCGCATGTTTGACTTACACTAAGAAGATTAGGCTTGAGGTTTTCAGCTAGGAAAACATTTTCTTCTTTGATCTTGTTATTGACAATAGTTGTTCCTTTGCAATTATTTTGGAAGATAGAATGTCTCCAAAAGTGACTTTTCCCTTATTATCCTTTAGTGTTATGAATTTTCTAGAGTCATCGGTCATATGTTTTGAACAAACACTGTCCAGGTGCCATAAGGTTTGGATTTTAGTTACACATAAAGAAATCATGGAACTTTCCATTTATTCCTTCTCTTTCCAATACTTCTTTTGTTTCGTGTTCTGAGTTTTAATTGCAATAGTATTCCTTGTATGAGTATTCAGTTTACAATCTCTTTCCATATGTCCATGGTTATTACATTTATAATTGTCTATGTCATAATTTTGAAGTAATCTAAAAATATTCTTATTTCCCTTCGACCCATTACTTGATGACTTCTTCTTGTATTCAGAAACCTTTCTTTCAGTTCTCCAGTTTAAGGATTTATGACCAAAATTATTACAAGCAAAGCAGTGACCTAAAAAGTTCTATATATATCCATTTGGTCTCTTGGGTGCTAGATTATTTCTATTTTTATCTTGATAAATTAAGCCAGTGTTCTTGCTTCTTGCCTTTTTAGCTGGAGTCGTTAGTACTTCATCATAGCTTTTCTTACTTCCTTCTTGATTTGTGACAGGAAAACCCTCTGGATTCTTTTATTTAACGAGCCCCAAACCAGACCTATCACCTAATGGTATTTCACTACTTAGAATTCCATCTAGAATCCTTGATCTATTCTCAAACTTTTATTTGATAGATCCTTCATCAATATTTCTCTTGAATTGCATGATTTCTTCTGCAATATTTTCAGATTCCTGTATTCTTCTTTTGAGCTGTAGGTTTAGGTCCTCTTCAACATTTTTGGAATCTAGGAGTCGAGCTTCCAACTGACTGATGAAAAGATTTGACTGTCTATTTTTTGTCCTACATTTCTCAAGTTATTAAATGGTGTTAACAAGTTGAGCTCTTATGTATACTTCTCCTTCCATATCTGAGTTACTATTTGCAGCTTGAGTATCTAGGCCCATGAATAAAACTTTACTTTCTTCAACTTCAATTCCAGCCGAATCTTCATTTTCTTCCATGGTGTAAACAATTTTCTTTTTCCCATAGTGTTTTTTCTTGTTTCCTGATTTGCACATTTTTAATTTCGAGGTTTCCTTTTCTTTATTCTCATCATGTTTAGTGTAGGTGCATTTAGAGGAAAAATGTCCAATCCTTCCACAATTAAAACACTTTAAAGGAAACCTCCCCTATTATTTTCCAGTCCCTCTATTAATTTTATTGATGAATAAAGATTCCTCATCCTTTGGGTTTTCTGATTGATTTTTTATTGACGATTTAAAAGCTGCTTCTTTTATTGAGGATCCATTTTGACCTGTTCTCATCTCATACGTACTGACAATTCCATGTACACCATCCATTGTTACCTTTTTTAAGATCATCTCATTCTTCTAAGGTGGATACCTTTGGGTTATATCTCATTGGTAATGTTCTTAGTACCTTGCTTACCACTTATTTTTATTTTAATTTTCATCCAAGCCCTCATATCGCATTAACAACTTCATCCACATGAAGGAGGTATTCACCAACATTATCTTCTTCTTTCATTTTAAGACTTTCAAATTGGATTTTATATGTTTCAAGTTTGGATTCTTAGACCTTGGATTCTCCTTCATAGATAATTTTCAATTTGTCCCAAGCTTGTTTGGAAGATGTGCATTGTATAACTTTAGTAAATATCAAGTTTGTTAAACCACTTAATATTGTGTTAAGGGATTTGGAATTACCTTCATATTCACCTAGTTCAACTGTGACTATAGGGTATTGGTTTCCTATTTTAATCTCCTTTTATGTTGCTTCCCAAACCTTCCATCCTAGGGACATATAATGACACCTCATTCTTACACTCTAGTAAGCATAATTTTCCTCGGTAAATAGTGTAGGTTTGTTAGTGGCCAATCCTTTTTGTTGATACATTGTAATTATTGGATGGNGGGGGGGGGGGGGGGGGGGGGGGGGGGCTGGAATAAGTATTGTTTATCCGTTGCAATGTAAAGGATGTATATACACCCCATATTTTTCCTGCAACTACATACAAGGATGCTATGACACCTTGTTCTGAAAATACGAGTGGACAAAGGGTTTGAACCCCTACAGAACTATGGCCTGCCCTAGCACCACCCTACCACCCTATACTGACTTTCTTAGTATTTTAGAATAGTTTAAAAACTATCCACTTTGGACTCTATCATACTTTATAACAGATACACTTCATACATTACACATTCACTAAATAAATACCTTTTATCTATTACCTATTGATGCATATATCCATAGCTGTGTTCTTTATTTTTGGATCATGACTGTTTACTTACATACATACCTCTTCATCATCTTCTCGTTCATCCGTCCCATCATTTCATCGTTAAGTTTTAGAAAATGCAGTATTTCGTTCTTCTCACAACTCAGAATTCATTTCTGTAGCCCTGTTTATCGGTTTCTAGTGCTTCCATAATCTTCTTCTCCAGATACAATCCGGACCATTCATTTTATGTCTGAATCTCTCTAGACCCTTGATCTACTCTATATAACCATTGATCTGCTCTATATATTTCCTCTTGAAATATTATTTATGGACCAAGTTTATCTTTCAATGATTCCCCATGGTTGATCTTCATCAGGATTCTCCATGAGTGTCGATTTTTAGATTTGTTGGATGCAGGAGGAGGGATACAGGATGTAACATTTCCAAAATCATATCTCAACTTTTCGCAAACTTATTTCCACACTTATTTTTCTGAACCGTTGATCTATTTTAGTGGAGATAACTTCATCCATTCGATCTCTTCAGATTGTAGGATGCGGGATGTAACATTTCCCAAAATTATATCTCGAATTTCCGCAAACTTCTTTTTGCAACAATAATTATGCATCGTTGATATTTTGTGAGTGTCTTCCCGATCGTCAATTTCTAGATTGCCGGTTCATAGAATCTTTAAATGCAATTCCCTTTCTGCATTTGTTTCTTTCGCACCGTCAATATGTTTTGGAGGAACTAATATCAGTCATCTGATCTTGATCTTTTGTGGAACTTTATATTTTCCTCCTAACTGTCGGAATTAATCCTTAACCATTGGATCTTGTGCGGGGATAATATAAGCCATTGATCTTGATATTTTGTGGAACTTCATCCTCCCACATATATTTTGTGGAAATTGATCCTCACACATATATTTTGTGGAACTGATCCTTAGCCATTGGATCTCATGCGGGATGCTTCCTGACCATCAATTTTGGATATTTCTTATCCTAGGTGTAACTATAATTTATCATCCCTAAATGTCAATAATGTCAACTAGTCAAAGCTGAGAACCAACATCCTTCTAGATTAATGCAACCGTTACCCATTCTAGAATGGAACTGGGAGGTATTTAGTATGGATTTTATCACAGGTCTACCAAAGTGAAAGAAAAGAAATGATTATATCTTTGTAGTGATTGAAAAGTTATCAAAAAAGTAATACTTCATCCTAGTAAATTAAACCTACAAGGAACTTCACATTGCCAACATCTTCTTAAAAGACTCATATTCAGATTGCATGGGATACCCAAGGAAATCATCTCTGATCGAGACACGAATTTTACCGAAATTTTTTGGAGATCCTTATTCTCTGTATTAGAGAAGCAGTTAAAATTTAGTACTTCTTACCACTTGTAGACAGATGGGAAAACAGAATGGGTAAACCCAATTTTTGAATACATGCTTAGGATGTATGTTATGAACAACCCCACCAAGTGGTAGGATTATCTGCATCTCATAGAATTTGCGTATAACAAAGGATACTGGACCTCTGCTAAGATGAGTTCCTCTGAGTTAGTCTATGGTTGGAAGTGTAGAACACTGGTTACTTGGGATAGCCCAGTGGACCTGCTCATGTTAGGGCCCAATTTACTAAAATACTTGGAACAATTGGTCACCAAGGTCCAACAAAACCTTAAGGAGGCACAAGACGACCAGAAGAGTTAAGAAGATAACAAAACAAAAGATAAATCAAATCAAATTAGTGATCATGTGTACTTAAAAGTAAAATAAAAGAGAATCTCATTGAGCTTGGGAAGGTACGGACTCTTGACACCAAGATTTTGCGGACCCTTCGAGATATTGGCCAAGAGAGGGCAAGTGGCTTATGAATTATCCTTAGTTGCTCACACAAAGGTTCAAAAAAAATTCCATGCATCCTTATTGAATACATATATATATGAGAGTAAACATGTTATTGATTGATCCTTGTTATAGGTGGAACCTGGAGGGGAGTTTGTACTTGAACCCCTTCATATACTAAACAAGAGAGAGGTGAAGCTCAGAAGGCGCACCATAGTCCAGTTGAAATTACAATGAAAGAATATTGAAGCCAATGAGGCTGCTTGGGAAAATGAATCCACCATGAGAGAGGCTTATCCTGCCTTATTTCATGATTACATTCCTAGTCCCTAGAACACCAGGGAGGTTGTTGTTATAAATGAGGAGGGATGTAATATCCAGAATTTGACCTAACACTTATGGGATAAGTCCCATCTCATGTGATGTGTCTTTGATGTTTATATTTTGTATATTTGGAATAACACCCCACTGGACATGAGTATGATTATTTGTTTGATATATTGGGAACAAGACAATACATGTTTTATTTATCATGTATGTGATTGAATGCATTGGGCATGGACTATGAAGCACATAATTGATGAGATGTTGTGTTGACCACGAGATCTGGAGCACATGAGTGATTTCATGATCGTGTTGAGCGCGATATTTGAAGCACACGATTATTTGATGTTTGTGTTGAGTGCAAGCTCTGAATCCCACGACTGGTTTGATGATTATGTTGAGGGAGAGTTCCAAAGCACATGAGAATTTGATGTTTGTGTTGAGCACAAGCAATGAAGCACAATATTAATTTTATTATTGTGTTGAGTGCGATCTCTGAATCACATGAGTATTTGATGTTTGTGTTGAGCATCAACTCTGGAGAACATGAGTTATGAAACATTTGTGTTGAGCATAAATCTATGAAGCACATAAAAACATAAGAATTGGAAGTTTTGTGCATAATCCTTGGAGAATTCCAAATTGATGTTGAGCATAAGCTCTGGAACAATGTATCCTTGGCCATTGTATTTGTAGGATTATTATACAAGTACATCCTAGAATTAGTGTTGAGCGAGAGGCTATGGAATTGCACTATGTGTAACTCCCTATTTTTTAGCGTTGAGTATGGGCTCTGAAAAATGCTAGGAGTTACTGAAAATTAATTATGTTGACTGAAAACAACTTTGATAAAACATCGACCTCATCTTACTTATTTTTAACTTGATTAAATGAAATTTTTATTTTTTGTTTCTCATCAATCACTGAATAACTACCATGATATATGAGGTAATCCAACATGGAAGGAGGTTTAGAGTTTCCTAACTTAGTTGACCAACCCTACCTAAAAGCCT
Source organism: Pseudotsuga menziesii (assembly GCA_001517045.1). Taxonomy (NCBI): domain Eukaryota; kingdom Viridiplantae; phylum Streptophyta; class Pinopsida; order Pinales; family Pinaceae; genus Pseudotsuga; species Pseudotsuga menziesii. The sequence goes on along the minus strand of LPNX010576468.1, from coordinate 104,409 downwards.
TAATAAAATAAATGATTATAAGCTAAAGAAGGTACCATGTGTGGTGGGACCATGTTATATGATACCCAAAGTGAAAATGTTAACAATTATATATGTATGTATATAATTTATATATGTTATGAATAAAAGAGTAAGGATATGTATTAATAATACTAACTATAAATAATAACTTAAGGACCTATGTATTAGTATTTACTAGAATAATTAAATAAATATTTAATACTTAAAAGAGTCAAAATATGAACTAGTGAAAGAGTTCCTAAGTTAAGTTAAATAAATATTCAATTCACCTAAATCAAGTAAAAGATCATTTCAAGAACATAAATGATTCTTGATGTAACTAAAATTTAACAGTCCTTTTTCCTAATTATTGTCTATAAAGACCCAAGCCAAAGAAAGTCTTGGGAATCCCATTTGATTCCATCTGCTCATTGTTTCCTAAGAATTTTGGAAGATCATTTTCCAAAAAGAAAAGAAATCTAGTACAGATCCTGATATTCCAGATAGGTGAAGCCTTACCTTTAGGATATCTAGACTACTTGCATGTTGGAACTAGCTCAGGGGAATCTTGATTGAAACCAAGAATGGTTTTGGGTCATGGTTGGGTGGAACGTGGTAGTTCCCAAGTTATTCAGTTGACAGATATGAGGTTAGAATTTTCTATTTTCTTATTAATTATGTGTGCTTGATTGTGCAGGGTTCTAGCCACTGAATAACTAAAAATTGAAGGTATGACGTTTTTACCTTCTCTACATTTCTTACAGATTTTTTTAAAGTAGGGTTTAAAATATTGAATGAAAATATGTATATGTATGTTTGCTTCAGCTAGGTTTTTCCTTTGTTTAATAGAGCCTTAAAGCCTGAACTATTTCTGTATAAAACCTAGGAATAGATGTTATGCTACACGTTAATTTATTTTATTAACCATTAAACTCAACCATTAATACCTCGATAGGAAAATATAGTTTCTATTCTTTTAGTATTGTTTTAAATTGTCAAACACACATATCGTAGATTTTGAAAATCTAGTTATTCAAATAAACATACAGACCAGAGATCCAATATTTAATCTCTTAAAATTAAAACTAAGACCAAAACATTTTAATAACTAATAAGCTACAAACTAAAAGATAAAAACTAACCATATCTTTAATCTATTAAAACCATTAACATTGAACTCTCAACATAAAATCAAAATGCTCGCAGATTTCATATTCCTAGAGAGTATGCTACTATTTCCACATAATAAATAAACCATAAAAAATAATATCATAAAATGAATCAAAACCTTTGAAATAAACATTATAAATCCATGCTACAAAAACATAAACACTGCTAAGTATTATTAACCCAGCCCATCCATCAAATCTTGTCCACAATTGGCTACGGGATTTCACAATTTCATTTCAAATCTTTTAACCCATCTCAACTGTTATCAATGTAGGAAACTCCTCTAGGATGTAGGTCGAGGATTCCTGGTAACTTAATTGTTTTTATGGTTTTTCTAACTGGATCAAGTCAGGTGACCTACAGGACCTCACACTCTCAAGACATGGATGAAACTCAATGAAGGATAAGGATTCTAACTACCACTGTTCAGAGGTTTGATAATATGGTGCGAAGATGGAGAACTTATCATGCTGGCATATTCATACATAAAACAGTTATATATAAATGGCTAATCATAAAAAGGAAAGTACTTTCAATTCAAATAATCCACATGTAGATAGGATGACAACTATTAGACATCAAATAACATGAATAAAGCTCAATAACACATTCAAGCATAAGCACAGAATAGACAAGAAATGGAAGTTGAACATATGATAACAAAAAGAGCTTATATTAGGCCATGAGCAATATGAGAAGCTTGATAATAGTAATGGTATATAGGTCCCCGAAACCAAATCCTTTCTTAAACATAAGTATTACGCTTTATAGCATTCACAAAAATATTCAGATCCTGAAAAATTGGAACTGATTTACTAAAAATAGATAAAATAACTGGTTTTACAAAATTAGGTCAAAAACCCTAATTTAACTACTAGTCTATCTAACTGTAACACTTGTTCACTTACTGAACCTTTTGATGACTATATTGAGTACTGGGGGTAAATTAGTAACTGTTCTTCTGATAGATAAGTTGTTGTTGGTTAAAATAGGTAGGGTTTGTGACCTTCTCCTTGTTGATGTATCTTAAAAACAAGAACAGACCTCCTTTGATGGCACACTTCAACAACTTTCAGATTTACACTTTATCCCAGAGCTAGTTATATTTTCCAAAACTTGTCCTTTATGCCAAAATATCTTACTGCACCTCTTTCTGCTTTCGATGGTTAAGGAGTCAAAAATTTGGGTTTGTTAGCCGTCGAAAGCTTTGTTTTTTTGCAAAATTCTCATTCACCTCCCAACTCATCTTTTTCAGTTTTGCTGTTGATATTCTTGTATTTCTTCAACTTGCCTAATGTTTGGAAAGCTAGTAGCCTCTTGGATTGCTTCTGGATTCTGAAGACTTACTGTTGCTTCAGCTAGGTTTTCTAGTGCAGAATGAGAGCTAGGGTTTGATCTGGAATTCTTTAACTGCAACCTAGAACCTTAATCATCCTGTACATCCTGGTGTTGTCTTTCATGTATCTTAAATTTATCCTTTTTAGCAGGACATACATCCCTCTCATCTCCAGAATAGAATTGTGCAACTGCTTATTCATTTTGGTCAAAATATCATTACTCCTCTTTATCTCCCTATCCAAAACTTCTAGTTCAAGTATTTCCTCTAGCAGTTTGTTCACTCTCTAATACCTAAGTTAGCTTGTGGAGGTCTCTTCTCTTTGTTCATCCTGCTTTTCCATAGGTGTTGGTGAAGGAAACTCTTGTTTTCCTGTTGTCAATGGATCTGTTATATCAAGCCCTTCCTCCCTCTCTTCTTCTGAGTCTAAGTAGGGAAAGTTCAACATGTTTTCTCTTTGTGTTGGGATTTCCTTTCGCTTTTCACTAAAGTCTAGATTTATTTTAGCCAATTTATTTTTGGAAGGGGAAGAAGGATGATCTATTGGTACTGGTGAGATATATCTTCTTTTTCTCTTTCCACTCCTAGGGGTGGTGGATTTCTTCGAAGGAGACTTTCCCATCTCTTCTCGTTGTAGGCTTGTTTCAAAACCATTCCAAAACAAAAAATGTGTCCATACCATATTTCTCTTCTTCAACAATTATTGGATAAGGAGTTGTATAAGGCCATGGTGAGAAAACCTTCCAGTAATGTTGGTGGGCTGAGCCTTCACCTGGTGTGCCATTTTTGTCAGGCTCCCGTGTAAGTAGAAAGGTAAATTTAGAGGGCTCCTTCCTGTGAAATGGTTCATTAGTATGAAGTGGTATATCATCTCCCTATTGTATCTACCTTAATAGGTTATATACACCATAATGGATTTCAGTAATTTTTTCCACCTCTCTTCCATCCAGGAGGATGGAACACTTTTCTTCCACACCACATCTCTGTGTTCATGTTTTAAATAGAATCTGAACTCCACTTTTTTAGTAATGGTGGTTTTAAACCACTTCTCCCCAGTTCTTGGGATTTTTTTCACCTTTGAAATTAGGGTTTCATTCACCATGAACTCCTCCTTTCCTATTAGTGCTTTGGATCCATCAAAAGAAAGGGCAAATGCCTCCGCAATTTGCTGGTGTGACCCTTGAACTTTCTCAAAAAACCTGTAGCAGCCCCTATCTATGAAAAATCGATATGCTTTTGGATGTGATTGTAGGTAGCTGATGCCTCCTAATTATTTCCTGAGAGCAGGTCCTCCCTTCTTCATTTCTAAATTGTGCTTATGAGTACCTACAAAAATCAAATTCAAATTCTGTGGAAGATGTTAGCAGACTGGATTTCAGAGAAGGCCTCGAGTGGTAAGGATGCATGGAATCAAAGGTGAAGTGTACTGGAGGTATGGCACTGATTCTGAGGGGATAAATACTTGGTAAGTGCTTGAGTGAGATGATAACATCTTCTGGTGATATTAATGAGACAAATCGCTCAGTAGTCATTTTAAATTTGAACTTGGAATCCAGTGGAGGTTTGCTGCAGTTGTGGGATGTATTGGAGGGTAGATTAGGGTTTTTAATCCCATTAGTCATGGTTAGATCAATATAAACCTATTTAATCATCAATTTATTCCTTACTACAGCTTCCCCATCCTTTCAGTGGTTTATCATGCCAAATCATGATTTTTTTGTGCTGACATGTTTGATTTGACCGATAAGTAACCATTTTCCTTTTTCTGTTTTTTTGGTGGTTAAGAGTATCCAGGTATTTATTTGTTAGCTATCGAAAGCTAAGCTTTTGGTGGCTAATGAAATGCCAATATGTTCACCCAGGCCATCGAAACGTTCTTTCTTCCACAACGTATCTCATTTGCTTTCGGTGGTTACAAGTATCTAGGGTTTTGTTTGTTAGCTACCGAAACCTAGGATTTCAGTGGCTAATGAACCACAAACACTTTCTCCTAAGCTGATGAAACTGACTTTTTCCCCAACATATTTCATTCGCTTTCGGTCGTCGACGTCCTCTAAAAAACCCTCGTTAAGCTACCGAAACCAAATCTTTTCGGTGGCTAATGAGCTATTGGAAAGCTTGCCTAAGCCACAGAAAGTCCTTTTCCCAAATTTTTTAATAAGAACATGATGATCATGATTTGGTTGGATAACCTAGTCCTAGGCTTAAACTATTAGCTGTCGAAAGCTAGGCTTTTTGGTGGCTTATGAGCTCTTGAAAATCTCACCTAAGCCACCGAAAGCTAAAACTTTAAAATTTATCAAATAATAGAACATCATATATCCCAACTTTGTTAGTCACCCCAATTTCTTTGATAATATGAATTGAAATCTTCATCATATCAAAAAATAAATTGTTTGAGTGAACTTATTGAAAATAAATTTATTTTGGGAGATAACACCAACCATCAAAACCTACGTAGGATTGGTTGTATGTCATTACATGCATTCATATTATAATCCAAAATGATAGACAATGAATTAAAATCAATAATTACATAAACAAAATTATCAAGACAGAGTCATTCCCGGTCCATCGCGCTAGTGGAATCCCGTTGATAAAACCATAATCTCACATTAGCAGAACCAAGGATCATGTTCTCACATCTTTGTCGAAATGCATCCAGGATCAAATCTTGTGATATTCCCAAACCAAAACTAAACAAACCACAAGTCTAATTCATTAAGTATCCCAGGATCGAACTTTGTAGGCTTCATTAACTAAACAAAACTTCACGATTTATACATTAAGGGTTTCGCCTCCCAGGATGCCCAAAAGAACTTTAATATAACCAATAGTTTAAACAAAACACCTATGCTCTTTACTTCAATTTCATAGTCACTTTCTAAAACTATAAATACATAAATACAGGCTTCCTATCCATGCTAAGGGCTGAGCCAAGATTCAATATTACGGCTGCAAGGTAAGAACCAGCCATAACATTTAATAATCTCATAGATCCACGATTTTACCACACACTACCTCCATAAGAATACATTGCATAAAATACATAGTTGAACTATTCATGGTTCCATTGCAAGAAATGACACTATAAGAAGAGAAACAAGTCATAAAAACTTAAACACAAATCTTTCACTAAAATTAAACAAGACCCATTACAAATCGTTGCAAAACAATGAAGTTATACACAGAGCCGAGCTAATTTTGGACAGTCAAACTCTTATTCCCAAACGTTTACATACGACAAAGACATGGAGAAGACTACACAGTCGCATCCATTCGATGCACAACAACTAAAAAAAACGCAACCAAAATAAACCACTAATCAATGCATTTACCTACCCACAACTCGAAACCTATGTCAACAAGCACATAGTAGTAAGGGCCTTCAAAATTTCAGGGCTTACCCGAATAATGGTTACACATGAAACCTATGGTTCCACCATCAAGCCACTATAGAGCAATGCTTTGTCACCTGCTGGGATCAACAAAAAACACTATCATGAGTATGCAAGAAAAAAATCGTATTCAAGCTAAAAAAATTCAGTGTGCAAACCAATAACATGGCTTACCCATGAGAGAGTGGGTAGGTTGTTGAGCTGTGCATCATAGAAACCGAAAGCATGAGACCCCCAAACCAAAACCAGATAAATACCAAATGAATCGAATACAAACCATATCCAACGCTTGAGGCATTATGTCCACACTTCCCAAGAAAAATTTAAGTCCCCACCCTGTCCACCACTATCCATCAAATCAAAACCCACAATTCTATATTTTTGTCTACATCGTTGTTCCATAGTCACCATCCACCAATGTCTAAAACTTAAACCCTCAAATTTCTTGCTAACACAAGTTTTGATTGCATATGGAATCTTCCATAAAACCATAAACCCTATTTCATATAGTTTTAGAGTATGTAATGCAAAGTAATTAAGGTATTGAACCTTAAGCTTGTAATGTATACCATAAAGTTTATAACCATGCATAAAATAATATCTTATGAACTTTATGAACATTGGACTTACATATAGTTAGGCCCATGACTTTAGTCCTCTTTTTCACCTTGCTATGAACAAGAATAGTGTAGTGTATATGTAGTGTGGTAGACATAGTATGTTTTTATTTTCCACAGTCATAGACAAAGTTCACTGATGAAATAACCTGCACAAGAGTAGGAGCCTACATTAGTTCATGAGAAACTAAGTAATCCCCTTATCAATAGGAACATTTACCTTTCTGAGTGGTCCCTCAAGGGATAAAACCCCGCCACTCCACTCTTTAACATATGAAGGAAATTCATCCTCTTATGAATAAAACCATAAAGCAATTTAAATACATATGAAATAAAAGTAAAATGTAACATAATGTAACCTTCGGAATATCCACAACTCGTATATAGGAAGAGTAACCATACAAATAAGTCCAAGTAATAGAAAAACATCACATAAACACATCATCATCAAACAAGAAAGAACATAGAGGGAAAATAGATTACGACACTTAGGTTCAGTATACAACCGAATTTTATTCTGCAGAAGTTTTAAACAACGTCCTTGAATGGTAGTATATTAGTAGCCTACAATATATTTTTTATTTACAAATTTTAGGGACATTACAATAAGAGTAATTTTCACTCAACATAATTAATTTTCAGTAACTCCTAGCATTATTCAGAGCCCACACTGAATGCTAAAAAATGGTAATTGCACTTAGTGCAATTCGAGAGCCTCTCACTCAACATTAACACTAGTATGTACTTGTATAATAAACCTAGGAATACAATGGACAAGGATCTGATTCTCCAAATCTCATGCTCAACATCAATTTGGAATGATTCAGGCCTTACTCCCAACACTTCCAATTCTTATATTTCATGTGCTTCAAAGCTTATGCTCAACAAAAACATTTCATAACTCATGTGCTCCATAACTAGTGGTCAATAAAAACATCAAATAATCATGTGCTTCCGAGATTGCGCTCAACATAAAAATAAAATCACTCATGTGATCCAGAGCTCAAAATCAACGAAAAACATTAAATCACTCATGTGCTCTAAATATCATGCTCAACACAAACATTAAATCACTCATGTGCTCCAGAGCTTGCACTTAACACAAAATCTCATCATTCATGTGCTTCATGGTCCATGCTTAACACATATAATCACATACATTCTAAATAAAACATATGCATTGGATTACACCCAATATATCAAACAAGTAAACACACTCATGTGTAGTGGGTTATTATTCCCAATATACAAAATATAAAAATCAAAGAAAAATCACATGCAATTGGACTTATGTCGATTAGAGTTAGGTCAAAATTCAGTATATTACATCCCTCCCTGCTTAGAACAACATCGTCCCTGGTGTTCTAGGGACTAGAAATGAAATAATGAAATAATGTGGGGTAAGGCTCTCTCATGGGAGCTTCATTCTTACAAGTAGCCTCATTGGCTTCATAGTTCCTCCATTGCACTTTAAATAGGACTATGGTATGCCACCCGAGCTACACTTCTCTCTTATCCAGAATATGAAGGGGTTTAGGTACAAACTCCCCTTAAGGTTCCACATATAACAAGGACCAATCAATAACATGTTTAGTATCATATACATATTTCTTCAATAACGATGTGTGGAAAACATTATGAACTTTTATATGAGCAGGTAAGGCTAATTCATAAGCCATCGGCCCTCTCTTGGCTAGTATATCGAAGGGTCCGCAAAATCTTGGTGCCAACTTTCTGCACTTTCCCATGCTCAATGAGCTTCTGTTTTCTTTTACTTTTAAGTAAACATGTTCGATGATTTGAAAATATTTATCTTTACTTTTCTTATCACGATAACGCTTATGGATTTCTTGTCCTTGTTTAAGGTTCTGTTGGACTTTGGTGACCAATTGTTCCAAGTCTTTTAGTAAATTGGGTTGTAACATGAGCCGATCCACTGGGATATCCCAAGTAACAAGTGTTCTACACTTCCGACCATATAGTACCTCGAAGGTACTCATCGTGGCAGAGGTCTGGTATCATTTGTTATACGTAAATTCTATGAGATGCAGATAATCCTCCCTCTTGGTGGGGTTTTTCATAACGCACATCCTAAGCATGCCTTCCAAAATCTAGTTTAGCATATTTGTCTCCCTATCTATCTATAGGTGGTAAGAATTACTAAAGTTTAACTACGTATTTAATCAGGAGGATAAGTATCTCCAAAATTTTTCAGTAAAATTCATGTCTCGATCTAAGAGGATTGCCTTGGGTATCCCATGCAATCTAAAGATCTCCATTAAGAAGATATTGACAATGCGAACTGCCTTGTAGGTTGGATTTACTGGGATGAAGTGTGCTTCTTTTGATAACTTGTCAACCACTAGAAATATAGAATTATTTTTCTTCTTTATCTTTGTTAGACTTGTAATAAAATACACGCTAATGACCTCCCACTTCCATTCTGGAATCGATAATGATTGGATTAATCGTAAAGGATATTGGTGCTCAGCTATGACTAGCTGGTATTCTTGACATTTTGTGATAAACAATGCTATGTTGGCCTTCAAATTAGGCCAGAAGAAGTGTTTCTTCACTACAGATATCATCTTTTGATATCCCAGATGCCCTGAGTAGGGTTTCCGATGAAATTCCATGAGGATGATGGACCTAATGTCTCCTCCTTCCATAACATAAAATCTTTCCTTGGACCACAATAGCCCAATATAATCTACCTTATACTCTTTTTGTTACTAAAAAATCTGTCCTCTTAGACCTTCTTGAGGATTTCAACATAGAAATGGTCAACTTAATTTTTCGTTCTCATCTTCTTGTGCAAATCCAAATTGATTTAACTTAAAGTTACCTCATATAACATATGAGTTCATCAAATTAAAGCATTGGTATATTTATTCTCCTTTCCCTTTATATGATTTAACTTGAAGTGGTACTTTCTAAGGAATTCCAACCATATTTCCTACCTAGAATTTAGATATGGATGATCAAATAAATACCTCAGACTCATGTTGTTTGTCTTTAGAATAAATTTCTTTCACGTGAGATAATGCCTCCACATATTCAAGGAGTGGATAATGGCTTCTAACTCAAGATCGTGGGTTGGATATTTTTTTTCATGCTCTTTTAAGTTGTGTGACTTGTAATAGATCGTGCAATCATTCTGTAAGAGGACTCCTCCTTGTCCTTCCTTTCTCAAATTTGTGAAAACAATGAAATCCCCATTGGGATCCGCAATTCGTAGTATCGATGAAGTAGTCAAAAGCTGCTTAATTTTCTTCAAACTTTCCTTGTACTTGGTCATCCATAAGAACTTGTTTGGATTCTTTTGTAAAGCGGTCATGGGAGAAGCAATCCTTGAAAAGTTCAAGATGAACTTTTGGTAGTAACTGGATAATCCAAAAAATGACCTAATGCCAGTGAGACTGATAGGGGTAGGCCAATAATATATGGCTTTAATATTTTTTGGGTCAATGACTATCACCTTCTCGAATAAGATGTCACCTAGGTACTATATCTGTGGTTTGTAAAAATCATATTCAATAAAGTTAGCATAAATTTGGTGTTCCTGTAACACATGTAGTACTATGCGAAAATGCTCCTCATGTTTCTCGTTAATCTTAGAGTAAACTATGATGTCGTCTATAGAGACCAATACGAATTTATCTAGGTATTTATTGAATATATTGTTCACCATACAGATAAAATTTTCAAGTGCATTGGTTAACCCAAATGGAATTACTACAAAATCATAGTGGTTGTATTGCATTCAAAAGGTCATTTTATGAATATCTTCATCATGAATCCGTACCTGATGGTATCCATACCGCAGGTTGATATTTGAAAAGATCTTGGCTCTTTCAAGGGTGTGGGTAAAGGTTCTTGATGGTCATCTTGTTAAGTTGGTGGTAATCGATGCACATACATATCGTATTGTAGTTCTTCTTTACAAAAAGTATAGGTGATCCCCAAGGGGACACACTCGGTTGGATATACCACTTCTCAATCATTTCTTGTAACTCCAACTTGAGATCCACCAATTTTGGTGCGCTCATGTGGTATGGGGATTTTGAAGCTGAAATTGACCCTGTATGAAAAAATAGAAGTCTTGTTTTGATGGTAATACTGGTATTTTCTTGGGAAATACATCCTTAAAGTATATGGGAACCAGAAATTCCTCGATGTGTTGATCTCTCTTAGCCTCTACATCCTAGATGTTTACTACAAATAGTTTGCAGCCTTTCCTAGGGGACTTCTTTGTTTGTAAGGAAAATATTTTCTTAATCAAAACCTTGTTAGCTATGCCTTGAATATTTGTTTGATTCCCTTAGTTATTTTTGCACAAGCTTGACTTGTGTAGGAAATCAAGCATGACATGGTGTTGTTCCAACCAGTCCATCCTGATAAGTACATCGTATGATCCTAAGGGTAAAATATTCAAATATATTCTTGCAGGGAAACCATTCAAGTTCACCTCACAATCTCTAACTATTTCGAAAACATTTCATTTCATAACCATGGCTAATCACACTAGCCATGGTTTCTCATGATTAACTCTTTCTAGTTTACATATATCAACAATTTTAGGTGATACATAGCTTCGACAAGCACTAGAGTTAATCAAAATTGAAATAGAATTGTTTGAAATCATACCTTCTATTTTGACCATATTAACCTAGTGGCCTGCTCGCTGGCCATCCAAAGCAGCATAAGTACTCAGTGTGCTAGCTATGTCATTTACTGTTGGGTCTTCTTGTATATTGTGCAAGATTCCATTATTCTTTTTTTAATATTTGTTGCATAATGGGGCCCTTCGAATTTCCATCATTTGATTTGTAGCGGGGCAACATTGGCTCCTCCATTTACTGCTGGTATGTTGGAATTTGGTGTAGACACATTTGTCTTTGTACCTGTCTTGCTGAAGTTCTTATTCACTGGAAAACTGTTGTTCTATTTTCAGTAAGGCGATGGGTTGAAACTTGGTTTTCGGTTTTCCAAGAAGGTTCTAGACCTATACTGACTTTTATTGATGTTTTCATGCCTTAGTTTTCAATGCTCATAGAAAATCCTATCTTTGTGTAGGGTAGTGTCTAGATTTTAAGGTATTTCAAACTCAATTCTCTATGGAAAATTGGAAGGAAGACATCCTAAAAACTGTTGTATTTTCACTTTCTCGTCCTTTATGTAAGGTACGTAATGTAATATATCTAAAAATATGTTAATGAAAGCATCCATGTTCAGGGAACCCATCCTTAACTTGTGAAATTCCTTCACTTTCCTATAAAAGAATATTTCAGACATGTATTTGTCCTGAAATATTCTGTAAAAGTTACTCCATCAGATTTTTTTTACCTCAACCTTCTTGGTATGCTTAAGGTCTCTCCACTATCTAGCTACTTTTCCATTCAAATTATAGATGTCTAGATGGAATTTCATTTCCATAGAGTAGTTTTGTACTCGTAAGTATTTTCTCATACCTAGAAGCCATTCTTCAACTTTCTCCCTAGTGTTCATCTCTCCTTCATAGGTTGGGGCTCTTATCTTTCTAAACTCTCCTTGTAGGTTGTCCTCATTCATTTGTTTCTTTCTGCAAGGGGAAAGGGAATTATTACTGGAAAAACTATGATAATATTTTTGTAGGTTCAAGTGTGTGTTTGTATTTTCCTTCTTCTTTTGGGTTTCTAGCCCATTTATGATACAAATATTCCCTGGATTTGTTGGTTGAATTAGTAGGTTTTCCATGCAGGATTCCTCCCATCATGTTACACAGTAAAGCTTCATTAATTTATTTATTCTCTTTTCTTTCGTTAAGATAATCATCTTTGAAAATCTGTAAGTCTTCTTGCAGACTTTGTATGGTTTTCAATATATCGGAATTTAATTCAACCACTAGTTCTCCTTATTGTGTGGGGGTATTCATATTTCCTTGCTAGTTGTTGTCTTCTTCTATATTGATGATTTGAACTATTCTATAAGCCTGCAATTTAAAATATTTAATAACAAATAGTTTCCTGTTAGTTAACACAATTTGAAATACAATTCTTTTCTAGAACGAATGTTTGGTAACTCCCATTAGGTCTCTTAGTGTTTGATTCTGGGCTCTGATACCACTTGTAATGTCCCTAAAATTGATAAATAAATAAAAATTGTTGGCTAATAAAATACTCAATTTAAGCACATCGCTAAAACTTTTGCGAAATAAATCTTGGTTGCATACTGAACCTAGGTGTCGTAAGTTGTTTTTCCTCTATGAATTTGATGTCTGATGATGATGTTTTTATGTGATGTTGTTCTATCTCTTGGACTTGTTTGTATGTTTACTCTTCGTGTCTACTAGTTGCATACATTTTTAGGCACCTACATTATGTTACGTTTTACTTTTATTTTATATGTCTTTCAATTTGTTTATGGTTTTATTAATAAGAGGAAGACTTACCTCTATATGTCAAAGGGGTGGAGTGGCGAGGTTTTATCCCTTGAGGGACCACTCATAAATGTAAGGATTCCTATTGCTAAGGGGCTTGTTTAGTTCTCCATCAACTAATATAGGATCATATCTCTCTTGTGCAAGTTATATCATTGGTGAACTCTCTCTATGATCGTGGCAATAAAACATCCTATGTATACAACAAACTACATCTACACTACACTATTGATGTTCATAGCCATGTGGAAAGAGGACTAAACTCCTAGGCCTAAATATACTAAATTCCTATGGTAATAAGGTTTATGAGAGTTATATTTATGTATGTTTATAAACTTCATTGTATACATTATATACTAATGTTTGAAACCTTAGATTCATTGTAATATAAGATGGAACTATGTGGTAAAGGGTTAAATGTTTATGGAATAATCCATATTCCATTGAAACTATGGGTTAGCATGACATTGGAGGGTTTAAGGTGTATAGGTTGGTGGGTGGTGAACTATGGAACACACGACGTGAACCAAAACTATAGGGAATATGGATTTTGATTTCCTTGATAGTCGTGGACAGGGTGGTGAATTTAATGCTCCTTGGGAAACGTGGGAAGAATGCATCAAGTGATAAGTAGGGTTTGTTAATCAATTCATTTGGTATTTCGATGGTGGAGGTTTGTGGTATCATGCTCCCTTGTGCGATATGTTCCTCCCATGCTATAAAAAAACAAGATTTCTTGCTCTTTCATCAGGTGACTGACCATGGTGGTCTGCATAGTGTAATGTTTGGTTTGACTATGACTTGGATTGCATACTCCTGATGGAATTCACGTTGATTTGTGTAGGTGAGAGAGCGTGGCTCTATGTGTTGCTTGAAGGTGTTGTCATAAATTTTCTTCACAGCCATTCTTTGGGTAATCCTTGAAATTGGAAAGGCCCTTACAATACTGTGTGTTTTTAATAGAGGTTTCAAGATTGGGGTATGGAAATGCATTGTTTAGTTGTGTCATTGGTTGCGATTTTGATAGTTTATTGGTATCCAAGGATGCGACTTTGTAGTCTTTCCATGGCTCTGTCATATGTAAACTTTTAGGGATAAAATATAGACTGTTAGAATGTTGGCTCATCTCTATGTATCAATTCATTGTTTTTAAACGAACTGTAATGGGTTTTAATTAACTTAATGGAATCTCTATGTTTCTTTTTATTATGCGTTTCTTATATTTATAGTGACATTGCTTGCAATGGCGTCATGGATGATTCAACTATGTAGTTTATGCGATTTATGCTTATGGTAGTGTTGATGCCTGGGAAATCGTAGGCGACAACATCAACATATTCTCCCTAGTAATAATTCCCAACTAGCACGTTACTGTTTGGTATGGGGAATCTGTCTCATTTGTGGTCTCGCTACCATAGGTCAAGTAACAAAAATAAAAGGTTTTACCGGTTGCGGCCCGGTCCACCGTGTATATTTTTGTGTTTTAGTTTTAAGTATGATATGCAAGTTCCTATCTAAAATGTAGATTGATAGAGAATACAAGTGGTCACAATGTGATGCGCAGGTTCTTACCTCTCGTCTTAAACTCTCTCGCATCTAAATCACACACAACAAGAAATTAAAACTAACTATCTAATTGTCCCTAGGGAGCGACATTGTCATTTAATGAGTAATGTATTGCTATTCATGCATGAAGAGAAATAGCAGGTAGTTATTCTTATTTCAAAACACATAAACATGAATAAATAGATGAACAACAAGATAGCTCATTCTTTGTGAAAACATTCATTACTCATGGTGGAAATTATCATAAAATAAACTAGAGAACATTTATACAAGAAAATAGGTTCAACAAGTTAGAACGATCTCATAGTTAATGAATAAAAGCTGAAAATGAAATAGTTTCCCTTCAGCATCATCCATTGCACAGCATTTGAACATTCCACCAAAGCTTTCTCCAACAGGCAAAATTGTAATTTTCTATTGCAAAATAAAATAGTTCCTCTTGCAAAATGTTCTCACAAATCTAAATGGCAAAAAGTCCCTTTTCTCCTATCTAATTTTCCTATACTTATACTACAAGAAAACTCTTCGGATGCCCCTCGGTGACCTTTGGGTTCTTCAACCATTTAATCTCACAATTTTGTCCTTTTGTGAGTGCTCAAGATTTAGCCTAATACGTTACATTTCATTAAAAGCTAATAGCAATTTTATAATGAGAGACTAGCAGTTTTCCTTGAGCCTCTGCTGCTATCAAATCCGCTGGTCTTGTTTTTTGTCTTGCTTCTCTATGCTTCAACCTCTTCTTTCCGTGCTTCCTCCCTTTCGCTTTGGCTTCTATATATATGTTGTTGCAATAGTCACCCTGTCATGAACATAGCAGATTTTAGACCATCAAAGTAACACAAACTGCACTACTACATGCATTCTATAAAATGAACTATAAACAATATTAATGCATGAAAATAAAGAAAGTCAAGGAAAAAGAAATCATGCAAGTTTATGCTTAAACCCCTGTTCAAAACTTAAACATATGCCCGATAGAAAAAATGCTTCCTCCCAATCAAGTCCACATCTGATGAAAGCATGAACCAGGACAAAGTTACGACTATTCTTCAAAACACCAAAATCTCAAACTGCGCTCTTTAACTCAGACAACCTTAACATCGATCCGTGCCGACAGGAAATCTCTGCCATTCTATAGAACAATGTAAAAACACCAGGAAGGTAGGAAAAAACCCCATCGACAGTACTAAGCATTGGGAAGATAACCAACTTTGGCAGGAGATGATACTACAACATAGGGCTATTAGTTCATTAAGCTGTCGTAACAGTGAAAACCATACAAACAGCAGTTTCCCCGATCAACATAAAAAATATCAGCAAGCGGAAGAATAGAGGACTCTAGTAGCATAGTCCTATTCAAAGCCACAATGGCAGGAGACAGATAGACAAAGGGCTCCATGAAAACTAAGAACATCGATGAAATAAACACTAACCGCAGCCTCAAACCATGAAAACACTATGGTATCGGATGACTAGCTCAAAGAGGAGCCGCAATGGTGAAAGTCACATGGACTAAGGGTTCTGCAAAAATAGAAAACACCCACGAAAATCAAACCATCGGTGAAAAATATAACAAACAAAATTGGATGGTTAGTCTGCTAAAAATCCGCAATGGCGGAAAGCAATCAGAGTATAGCTTTCGATCAGAGCTATAAAATTTTCCGATAGCGAAAATAAAAGACAATAAACCTGGAATCAAAAAGGATAAGCCCTAATCCATCAGAACTTTTATTATTAAGCCTCCACCATGACGGTTGCATAGAGGACTATGGTTGCGATTCACAGTTCAAACAACTTTCAAGAGCAAAAAGGCTGAGATAAACATCCGTAAGTCAAAACTCAATTTCAAATCAGCAGCATCAGCAGACAAAGATATTCATTCAACAATCAACCTCAAAGATCAAACTTGCAGCAGAGTCAAACAATTTCAATAAATACAAGCAAGACAAAATTTAAAGGAGGGTCCCAAAATTTTAAGAAATTTGGGAAATTGTTACAGCTGCAACAATTGGTGACTACCTGGTGAACCCAGATCTCTGGACAAATTTTTTCTTAAGTAGCAGACTATTTAACAATAAAAAACATGTTGAATTCTTCCAGATGTATAGATTTCCCTAAAAGAAATTATATGTACTTTTAATAATTGATGATAGTCCAATTTAGGAAATGGGAACTAAGACTTCAAATTCAAGATAACTCTTTTGAGGCCAAGGATATGAGTTTCATAATTTTATTTTTTTACCTCCGTCTTCGAGTAGCTTTCAGCTTAGACACCACAGGATTTTAACATATGGTAAATAGAAATATTCATTTGTTCCTCATTCCCCTACCATTTTGCACTTTTGTGCTTCTGGACATTTTTGTCCTTTTAAGTCCTCCTCATGCATTTCTTTCTAAATTTTTATTCAGGCTCCTCTATCGATAGTGTCCTTTTGTGTGAGAGATGTATTTAATTTTCAGCTCACGGACAGAGAAGAACTTTTTGGCAGTTTCATACTTATATGATTCAATACTTTATTTTGATAGATATTACTTTCTTAGGAATTTTGACTCTTATTAGCCTTTTGGCTTTCAATTCTCAGCATGGGATGATTTATATATAATACATTGTTTACCTTCTTTCCTTTTCATGGGTCTTTTGCTATCGCACCTTAGGACATTTTTAAATGTGAAATGGATGGAGCCTCGAAATAGTATTCCAGAAAGTTTTGATCTTGAGCTATTTTACAGGGGTTAAGTAGGACTTCAATGTACTCATAGCCATTTACGAAAACTGCTTAACTAGAAGAAATTCTATCAGATGAAACAAACATACACAATCTTATACCCAAGGATCTCAATTAATCCATAATTCTAATGCTTTCCATGCAACCAAAAGTTTTCCTCTTTTTATTGAAATCAATCAAAATATAAACTACAACAAAACAAAAATAAAATAAATCAAAATAGATAATCAAATTAGTTTATTTATGCACAAAACAAAAAACAAAAAATCAGGAAAAATAAGGTTTGAGAACCAAACCATTTACTGGTAAGTTCTCTTCCCGCCCCTGTAAGTCTTGCAATTTATAGGTCTAGGGGCCAAGTTTTGCTGCAATCTGAAAAGGGCCTACCCATAACTGTTGAAACTTTGTGTGCTTCCCCTTTTCATCATGTAGGTGATCCCACATAAGAACCAAGTCTCCCACTTCAAATTCTTTTGTTCCAGCTTTGTGCTTATCAAACCACCCTTTCACTACCTCTTGTTGTTGCTTAAAACGTTCTTTGGCCCAGAATCTAGACTCTTCCACCTTCAAAATATTATAGATTCTAAGTTGCAGGATTTCGTTATCTGTGCCTCTAGACTCTTGGGTTATTATGGAAGATGGTAGCATAATGTTAGGAGGAAGTATAGCCTCTTTTCCATAAACAAGGGTATACGGTGACACACCTAAGGAATTCTTGGGTGTGACCCTATCAGCCCAAAGAGCATTCGGTAGTGCTAAATGCCAATTTCTCTGGTTTTCTATGACAGTCTTTTTTAAGATCCTAATCAAATTCTTCTTTGTAGATTCTGCCAAACCATTTACTTATGGGTAGTAATTCACAAAATAATGCAACTTAATTCCTCTTTCATGAGCAAATGCAGTTAATTTAATGGAAGAAAAATAAGTAGCATTATCGAAAACCAGGAAAATTGGAACCCCAAACCTGGTTATAATATGATCCTGCAAGAAATCCATGAGCGCATCTTCATTGACTTTACGTAATGGAATGGCCTTGACCCATCTAGTGAAGTAGTCAGTTATTGTTAAAATATATTTGTGCTGTAAGGAAGAATTTGGTTTTGTTTCTACAATGATATCAATTCCCCATTGCTCAAATGGTTCCGCTATCATCACAGGATTCAATGGTCCTGCTGCTTTGGCTTGTCTCCCCCCACACCCATGGTAGATATCACACTTTCTAACATGGGGATGAGCATCCTTGAACAACATGGGCCAATAGTATCCGGCTCTAATAATTTTGTGGGTAGTCGTACCTCCAGAAAAATGGCCTCCAGCAGGCCCATCATGTAACTCAGCTATGACCTTTTTTGAATCTTCTTTCTCTAAACATCTGAGAAGGACTCCATCATAATTTTTCCTGAATAAAATTCCATCAATGATCTGATACACAGCTGATTTAAGGTGCAATGCTCTTCATTGCTTGGAATTCCAATGTTCTGGCAACAAACCTTCCTGAAGTTAATGAACAAGGTCTCGGTACCAGGAATCTGGAGCTGTGAAAAGAGGACATACATCCATCATATGTAATTCAGCTTCATTTTCCCAATTGTTTTCTTCATTGTTTTTACCCTCAGCCATTAATTTGCATAGTATTTGTCCTTTAACTATGCACAATGTTCTGAATTCAAGGTAATATTCTTGTAAATCTATTACCCAGTTGCCTCTTCTTTCTCCTAATTCCTTTTGTACGAAAAGAGACCTCACAACTGAGTGTGGAACTATTACCTTAGTTCAGTTTTTAAGTATGTATGACCTGAATTGTTTTACCACTTTCAAGAATACATAAGCTTGTTTATCTACTGTTGGGTAATTCAATTCACCCCCCTACAGACCAGTGCTCATAAATGATATGGGGAACTCATATCCCCCATCTTCCTTTTGAGTAAGCACCGCTGCTAGTGAATCATCAAAAGCGAAAGTGTACAAAAGAAAATACTTCTCAAAATATGGACTTTTGAGAGAGGGTGCATGAGAAATAGATGTATTTATTTTAATGAATGCATTATTCTCTACATCAGTGAATTGTACACTTTGTTTCACCATTTGCTGCAAAGGTTTAACAATTTGAGCGAAATCTGGCACAAACCTTCACATGAAATTTATTGTCCTCATGAATGATTGCATCCCTTTTTGTTATGGGGTAAGGGGATCTGTTCAATATATTTGATCCTTTTCGAGTCTATGGAGATCCCATTTTTAGAAACCACGTGATCCAATAGCTTTCCTTCTATAACAACAAACACACATTTCCTTGGATTCAGTGAGATGTCGTATTTTCAACAACGCTCGAAAATTTGTTTTAAATGGAATGTGTGTTCTTCTCTCTTCTTTGAAAATATCATCATATCGTCAAGATACACTACAACACTATGGCCAATTATACCACGGAAATATATATCCATAGCCCTCTGGAAAGTAGCTCTAGTGTTAATGAGTCCGAAGGGCATCCTTATGTAAGAAAAAGTTCCCCATTTTGTTCTGAATGTAGTCTTAAGTCTATCTTCTTCAGCTACTAACACTTGATTGTAGCCAGAGAATCCGACTAATAACGAAAATAACTCAAGACCCGAAACCATCTGCAATATCTGTTCCATGGGAGGGACTGGATAGTTGTCTTTGTCTGAAGCACGATTTAGGTTTTTGAAGTCCACACATAGTCTGATTTCTCCAGATTTCTTCCCTACTGGTACCAAATTTGAAACCCATTCTGAGTGTCTAACTTTGAATATAATTTTGGCATCCAATAATTTCTTCACTTCACTCTGAATTAATGGCTCTAGTTTTGGATGCATCTTCCCCAAAAGTTGCTGATAAGGCTTGACTCTAGATCTAATAGGAATGATGTGTTGTATAATCTTGGTATCATATGTTTTAAGTTCTTCATTTCTCCAGGAAAATACATCTTTGTACTGTGAACAAACTAATGAACTTATTTCTTTCACCCAGGGAACAACACTTTCCCAAATTTACATATTTGGGTTTAACTTCAGTTCCCAAACTTATCAGCTGAAATTGCAAAGATAAGTTGTGAGTCTTGAGATTTGCTGGTCTTCTGAACTCGTTGTCTAAATCAAACATCCGCTCTAGAGTCCTGACCCCTTTAGGAATGAATTTGTCAAATTTTAACTCAGCTTGGTGTTATTCGTCATCGATAATTTCCCCTTTTAAAGTTTCATCATTCATTAAATATTCCAAGATTTGTTTATCATCATCAAAAACTCGTAGATTAGTAATCATGTCTGGAACTGAAGGCCTAAAAATTAATTCAATAGAACACTTGTTATTCGTAGGCACAAGCCTTACAGCTGAGGTAGCTAACAAGTAAGCAACTGCATTCTTAAGTCTAGGAATGGATAAAATATTAAATGCATAAAAATTTGTCAGCAAATCCCATACTTCATTCTGATAAGATTTTAAATGAGGTGAGATGCAATGTATCTATTTTTGAATCTGTTTTACAATTATTTCTGGATCCCCATATACTTTCAGATTTTCTACTTTTAACTCGATTGCTTTTCTTAGTCCTTGAACTAATGCTTCATATTCGGTTGTGTTATTGGTACATTCAAACTCTAATATGCATGAAAGAAAATGTTTATTCTTCTTTGGATCAATCAGGACACATCCAGCTCCTGTTCCTTCCAAATTTTTAGATCCATAAAAAAAAGCATCCAAAAACTATCTACTTCTATTGTACTTGAATCAACAACTACATCTGAAACTAATTCTACTATTTTACAATCAAATTCATCAGCCCATGAAAATCGAAGGAGATCAGGTAGTGTGTTTGGTGTGCCGTTGACTTCTTCCGCTTGGTAGTTTCCCGGTTCTAGTTCAATGAAGTAATTCCCCAATATAGAATTCACTGGTTCATTCTTACCCTCTAGCTGAGTAACATTGTGCTTCATGTGGGGCTCTCTTAATACTTTAATTTGATTGGGACTTCCCTTATAAGGAAACCAAAGATGTGACCAATCTGAAGAAAAATACCCATTTAGCTTTGCTGACCAATCCCGACTCAAAACAAGTCCATAATATTCAGGTATGTTTGCTACTACAATATCTATGAACTGACATACTTTTTCATTTGAATATAGTCGAATCAAAACATCCTCCATCTCCCCAATTACCTTCACATTTATTCTGTCTAACTGAATAACCTTCCAGGTAGATGGTTTAGGCTGTCCATTTATCTTTTTACAGACTGAAAGCGGCATAACATTTACTAATGTCCCTGAGTCCACTAAACAGTTTTGTACGTTATGGTTGAAAATTTCAAAAGTCAGGAGAAATGGTGGAGTTTTGTATTTAGGATTACCTCCCACACTTGCTTCACCAATTTCCTCCTCTTCCAGTTGATTGATAGTGGGAAGCTTTTCTTCAGGTATCTCAAGTGCTTTCAATAATTTTTCTTTCTACTGTGGCACATTACACATCTCAAATAGTGAAATATTTTCCTTTACCTTTTTGATATCCTCCACAATGTCATACTCCATCTTATGTTCTGCGAGATTCATTTTTACATTATTGATCTTCTCTTCAATGGGTTTAGTAGGCATGTTAATCTGCTTTGGATTTTGACTGGTAATGGTAAACTCAGGAATTTTATTAGCTGTAGTGCTTTTCTGAAATTTCTTTACATTCTTCTGGAGTCTCTTAATTTTTGGTATTATTAACCTGTCTTCTTTTTTCAACCCTTGGCTTCTCGTTGTCACATTTGCTTTTGATATGTCCTCATGTCTCAAATCACTTTTCTTTTTAGTATCAAACATAGAGAAACAGTCCCATAAATCCATGGCATCATCCTCTTTCTTTTTTGTTGATTTGTTATCATTTTGTTCCTCATCATTTGCCTCTGTTAGTTTTGAGTCCAGAAGCTGATTCATCACTAATGTCATTGAATTTATCCACTGAGGACAATTTTTTTCAGAATGGGGTTGCTGGTGAAAAGTGCAAAAGTTATCCATACCTACCTCTGTTAAGTTCATTGATGCAGGACTATGTGGAGGAGGTTTGGACTGATTGTTATCTTCTCTCCTTTTATAATAAGGCTTGTAAGATTTCTGAGCTTCCTTTTCCTTTTCCAAATCTATTATTATGTTTGAAAGATTCTGCATCATCTTTACCACCCCTTCAAAATCATGAGACTGCTCCTCCTTAGGCTTAGTAAATAATAAATATTTATTACCAAGAGTTTTTTCTCTAGACCACTCAGGCCCAATATTCGATGCTCTCTCTTTCAACTTCTACTCTTTCGGCTTCTTCATATGTTTCTGATAACATAGGTTTGGATTTCATCTTGAAAAGCATGGCCAAATCAAGCCCTAAAGCTGAAGTATAATATTGAATCAGAACTTTATCCAAGGGATTATCAGTTTCAGAAAAATTCTTAAGATAAGCGGCAAAACTTTGGGTGAAACTATGCACCTTCTCTTTTCTTTCTTTCGTCAAAGTGCACAAACCTTTCTTTAGTGCTGCATGGGTCTTTTGGGCTGCATATTTATTTCTAAATATACTTTTA
Organism: Pseudotsuga menziesii; assembly: GCA_001517045.1. Lineage (NCBI taxonomy): Eukaryota > Viridiplantae > Streptophyta > Pinopsida > Pinales > Pinaceae > Pseudotsuga > Pseudotsuga menziesii. The sequence goes on along the minus strand of LPNX010576468.1, from coordinate 81,615 downwards.
AAAGTATCCTAGTTTGGAATTGAGTTTGTAGGCATACCAAAATACCATGAGGTTGCTGCCCCTTTCAAGGTATGTGGAAAAAGTATGCAGACAACATCTTCGTGTGCTACAGCCCTTAATCCTTATATATCCAAGTAAAAGCTTTGCAAGTGGTCATCTAATAAAATCCTCTCACTTGGGTCAAATTTGGGCAACATTTTCTCAAAATCTTGAGGTAGGTCATGCAAAGCAGGTGTTAGGTTTAGAGGTGATCTGGCTTTCCAAGCAGGTGGTGGATTTGGTGGGTTAGATGGTGAATGAATAGGAGTATTAACAGGTGAACCGTAAGGTGTATTTAATCCCACTTGATTCAAAGGTTGAATAACTTCCTGTAATGTCATTTCTACCAATTCTTTCAAATCTCCAACCAACACTAAGTCTTCCAATACAGGACTGTATTTTTTCTTATACTCTCTTCTGGGTAAATCAGGGATAATCGGTAACCCTCCAATACTTTTCACCTAAGACCTGGTATGCCTTCTCAGATCATTAACAACTGCGTTATCAATAGAATACAAGTGTTCCTTCCACTTCTCTTCAGGAATCAGATTGGGAAATGAACTGCTTTCGGAACAATAACTGGTGGAGTAATTTCAAGGAAATCAGTTTCCTCGACCATCCATGCACTAGTGGCCCTCCTTCTAGCACCAAAAACTGTTGATTCCTGGGAAATCGCAGGTGACAACAGCAAGGGATTCTCCCTAGTAAACATTCCCAACTAGCCTGTTACTGTTTGGTATGGGGAATCCGTTCAGTTTGCGGTCCGGCTACCGTAGGTCAAGTAACAAAAATAAAAGTTTTTACCGGTTGCGGCCCAATCCACCGTGTATATTTCTCTATTTTAGTTTTAAGTATGATATGCATGTTCCTATCTAAAATGCAGATTGATAGAGAATACAAGGAGCGGTCACAATGTGATGCGCAGGTTCTTACCTCTCGTCTTAAACTCTCTCGCATCTAAATCACACACAACAAGAAATTAAAACTAACTATCTAACTGTCCCTAGGGAGTGAGATTGTCATTTAATGAGTAATTTATTACTGTTCATGCAAGAAGAGAAATCACAGGTATCTGTTCTTATTTCAAAACACATAAACATGAATAGATAGATGAACAACAAGATAGTTCATTGTTTGTGAAAACATTCATTACTCATCGTGGAAATTATGATAAAATAAACCAAAGACCATTTATACAAGAAAATAGGTTCAACAAGTTAGAACGATCTCACATTTAATGAAGAAAAGATGAAAACAAAATAGTTCCCCTTCAACATCATCCATTGCACAACATTTGAAAATTCCACCAAAGCTTTCTCCAACAGGCAAAATTGTAATTTTCTTTTGCAAAATGAAATAGTTCCTCTTACAACATCTTCTCACAAATCTAACTGGGAAAAGTCCCTTTTCTCCCATCTAATTTTTCTATACTTATACTACAAGCAAACTCTTGGGATGCCCCTTGGTCAGCTTTGGTCTCCTTAACCGTTTAATCTCACAATTTTGTCCTTTTGTGAGTGCTCATGATTTAGACAGTACGTTACATTTCATTAAAAGCTAATAGTATTTTTATAACGAGAGACCAGCTCAATCAGTGATCAAGTTTTCCTTGAGCCTCTACTGCTATCGAATCCGGTGGTCCTATTTTTTGTCTTGCTTCTCTATGCTTTAGCCTCTTCTTTCCTTGTTTCCTCCCTTCTGCTTTGGCTTCTAGATATATCTTGTTACAATAGTCACCCTGTCATGAACATAGCAGATTTCATACCATCAAAGTAACACAAACTGCACTAATACATGCATTCTATAAAATGAACTATAAATAGTAGTAATGCATGAAAATAAATAAATTCAAGGCAAAAGAAATCCTGCAAGTTTATGCTTAAACACCTGTTCAAAAATTAAACATATACCCAATAGAATAGATGCTTCCTCCCTATCCAGTTTGAAGTTTTTGAAAGCATGAACCAGGACATAGTAACGACCATTCTTCAAAAAACCAAAATATCAAACCACACTCTTCAACTTAGATGACCTTAACATCGACCTGCAACCATGGGAAATCTCCGACATTCTATAGAACAATGTAAAAACACCAGGAAGGAAGGAAAAAACCCCACCAATAGTACTAAGCATTAGGAAGATAACCAACTTCAGCATGTGATCATACTATAGCATAGGGCTATTAGTTCATTAAGCCCCCGCAATGGTGAAAACGATACAAACAGTGGTTTCCCCAATCAACATAAAAAACATCAGCTAGTGGAAGAGAAGAGGACTCCAGCAGCATAGTCCTATTCAAAGCGACAATGGCAGCAGATGGACAGACAAAGGGCTCCACAACAACCGAGAACATTGGTGAAATAAACACTAACCGCAACCTTGGACCACAGAAACACTACGGTATCAGATGACTAGCTCAAAGAGGAGCCACAATGGCGAAAGTCACACGGACTAAGGGTTCCACAGAAATAGAAAACACCTGCGAAAATAAAACCATCGGCAAAAAATATAACAAACAAAATCGAATGGTTAGGCCGCTCAGGAGCCGCAATGGCAGAAAGAAATCAGACTACAACTTTCGATCAGAGCTATAAAAATTTTCGATAGGGAAAAGAAAAAACAATAAACCTGGAATCAACAAGGATAAGCCCTAATCCATTGAAACGTTTATTATTAAGCCTCCGCAACAGTGGCTGTATAGAGGACTATGGTTGCGATTCACAGTTCAAACAAATTCCGAGAGCGAAAAGGCTGAGATAAACATCCATAAGTCAAAACTCAAATTCAAATCAGTAGCATCAGAAGACAAAGATATTGATTCAACAATTAACCTCAAAGATCAAACTCACAGCAGAGTCAAACAATTTCAATATATCTAGGCAAGAAAAAATTTAAAGGAGGGTCCCAAAGTTTCAAGAAATTTTGGAAATTGTTGCAGCTACAATAGGTAGTAATTTGTGGTAAAAAAAACATGGATACATGAGTTTATTATTTAATGTTGTTGGGGTTCACCTTTCGCCCGTAACCGTGAAGCTTGTCTTGGTTCTTAGCATGGATACATAAAAAAATGTATGCTATCATTTTTAGAATTTGATTGGTGCATTTGATGTAATGAGTGTAGATCTATATCGTGTTTTTTTATACTGTTTGTTATAAACCACTTATACTATGAAACGAGAACTTTATACTAAGAACGAAAACTCTAGGCATAAAAACGTTGATTTTTGCAAAAAAAACACCAAAAACACCTGCTAATAGAAAAGTGTTGATACCAGTATACATGTTTTTTTTTCGGGGTTAAAAATAGAGCCATGCCTAAACATCACATACTGTTGTTTACAAAAACCTTAAAATCAAGCCCTAAATTGGAAAACGATTTTTTTCTCCCAAAAATAAATTAGAACTTTTTTGAAAGTTGCACATTAAACAAACAAAAATATTTCATAAATAAGTTCACCACTCTAACCATATAAAATCAAAGAAATTATGATATGATTCATAATGGAATCATATATTATACCATACAAGAACACATGATTCAGATAAATATTCAAAATCTCCTTAAGAGTTTCAATTACAAACATCATACTAATAAAAAAAAATCTAAAACGTTGATTCCGAGGATTTGTAGTTCTGATTATTTTTAATTTTTAATTTTTAATCTTTTAACCTACTTGAATGCCATCTAGACCCCCTAAACCCCCTAACCCACCCAACATTATAATTAAAAATAAATTTGAACCCACCTATCCTCAACCCCTCTACAACAATACATTTTAAAAAAAATATCAAAACATATAAAACACCCTTCCCTAACCTCTCTACAACAATAATTTTTTTTTATATATGTATAGATTTTTGAGGTGTGTGACAACTTATTCAACTAATTGTAAAAGAACTATATAAATTAAAATGTGTCAATAAATTTAAAGTTATTGTATAAATATCTAAATTACATACATGTAAACTATATAATTGAAAAATATTAAACACATTAATAAATAACAACTCTTTTTTTATTGTTAAAAAGTAATATCATAAATTTTTTATACATTCCTCTCCCTTAATATTTGCTTCTTCAATATATACAATCCTATAAATATATTGTTATGTTGTTTCAAATATTTGTTATATTTTTTTTATTATGTTAAAAATTTAGTTTTCAAAAACATTTAAAAGTATAATTTTATATATAAAAAATAATAATTCAGGTAAGTTTTCTAAAACAAATTTGCTTTTAAAAAAAAAAAACCAACATTTAGCAAAAATATTAATATTACAACAAAACTATTGGTTGATAAGTATTCACTCTTATTTTTTAATATTACCCTTGCTCACCTTAAAAAAAATACTAGAGTATTTGTAAGAATCTTGATTTGCCTCAATCAAGGAGTAAAATATATAAACAATTATAGCAAACTATATTTTTATAAAATTTAATACATGTTTCTTTTATAGTACTTGTTTAGTAACCCAACAAGAAGCATAAATTTAAATATTATTGAGAAAGCAATTAGAAGTTTAAATATTATAGATAATATAGTCTAATTAACTAAATAAAGAGCATAAATTTAAATATTATTGATAAAGCAATTAGAAGTTTAAATATTATAGATAATACGGTCTGATTAACTCAATAAAGAGCATAAATTTAAATATTATAGATAATACGGTTTGATTAACTCAATAAAGAGCATAAATTTAAATATTATTAGTAAGCCACTTGGAAAATATGTATGTTTTCTCTCCTATGAAAGGGATTGGGCAGCTAACCATGATTAACATTTGATTTCCATTGTAAGTTGTGAGTTTAATTTTTTAATTAAATCGAAGTTGATAAATAATAGTTGGCAGGGGGCTTGAGTGGCATTGTAAGTCATAAGTTTAGTTTAAACAAAAGTTAATAGTTGGCAGAGGTGAAAATTTAATTCCACTGCTTTCGTATAATGTTGGAAATTATATTCTAATTTCTACTTCTTTGAGCCAAATAGCAGCTTCATACTAAATAAAAATAAAAAATAATTATTCTATTTTATCGAGATTGCATGGAAGCCATGGCGGGCCCCTTCTCCCCCTCCCATCCTCTCACCCACCGTGAGCCTCCTCCCCTCTGCTTCCCTCTTCTACCTCATCCGCCGTCGTAGGGAAGCACCGCTCTCTTGGCCAACAAAGAGCCGCTCTTCAGTGGTGACGTGATTCTGAGAATCGCGCCGCTACTGAAGAGCGGCTATTTGCTAGCCAAGAGAGCGATGAATATAAAAAATATTCCCGTAATCTGGCTTGGTTGTATCCACTACTTTGGTATACTGGTGGAAATTATATTCTAATTTTTGCTTCTTTGAGCCAAACAGTTGCTTCATACTAAATATAAATAAAAAATAATTATTCTATTTTATTGGCAAATAAAACATTCTAATGGCGGATTGCATGGCAGCCCCTCCTCCACCCATCCCTTCTCCCCCTCCCATCCTCCTCCGCTTCCGAGAATCGTGCCGCCAGTGAAGAGCGGCTCTTTGGTGGCCAAAGGAGCGGCGCTCCCCTGCGACGATGGAGGAGGATGAAGAGGGACGTGGAGGAGGATGGGAGGGGGAGAAGGAATGGGTGGAGGAAGGGCTGCCATGCAATCCACCTTAAAAAAGATTCAACATATTCTTATCATAATGGAATAAAGGCAAAATCCAACCACCCAAAAAAGAAGACAACATACAGTTTATAATGAATTTCTTTTGGAACAAGGTTTAAAACCTACAATTCTTTTTAAGGAATAAAATATATATTACTTAAAATCCCTTGGATATATAAAATATATTTTGACTACTCATCTCTAATTGACACATATTCAATACTAAAGGGTTTTGTTGCTTTTAGAATACGTGACACACAAACAAGCAATTTTCAATTCAATAACATATTTCCATTTCTAAGGGCATGCGTTCACAAATTCTGATATTTGTTTTTACGATGACCCTCCTGCACTGGCTTCCCACATAAACTGGATTATGACTATCAGGAACATTTGGGAGAATCCAAATTTCAGTAACGCCGTCGTTTGAGTGACAGAGCTCAAAATCCAAGTTTCTGTAAGGCCGTCGGGAATGTAAGGCATACAAATATTATAGCCTCCGTCAATCCGCCATTAGAAGTAGGGTTTATTTGGAATAAAATATATACAGCAATCTGATGGAGTGATATTCTATTTATTTCAATACAATATTTCTTAACACCTCAATATCCTATGTAATACAGAGACCATATAGCATATTGGCTTGCCTAGGGCTCCAACCCATGGAGAATATGCTTTCTTACCTATTTCCAAAAGGATATTTATTTGAATAAGGCCAAGGATATAAGTCCCGCAATTCCTAGTTATTACCTGCCTGCCTACATTGGATTGGGTTCGGCAAGTAATAAAATGAAGAAAAGCCAACTGCCTGCCGGTTCAGGCCATAATATTAAGGAATGCCAACTCCATTTATGGATATATTAAGTATAAGTTCCAGTTATGGCCTAATAAGTATATCCTGTTACAGATATCTAAGCCTCTTTCATCTTATACGGATCCACCACTACATACCTGCATTCACCGTAATACCCTATATTGCTTGCCTATCTTGTTTGCTTGGCTAGCCAGGTTCAAATTAGCATACTTTTCTCAGCCAGAAGGAATCCATGGTTGTAGTGCCTATGCATCGCATGTATATCTTTTATTCCAAATAAATCTTCCTTCTTCCTCCTCCGCCATCGCAGGGGAGTGCCGCTCCTTTGGCCACCAAAGAGCCGCTCTTCACTGGCGGTGCGATTCTGAGAATCGTGCCGCCAGTGAAGAGCGCCTCCTTAGTGGCCAAAGGAGCGGCACTCCCCTACGACGGTGGACGAGGAAGAAGGAGGTTTTCTTTGGAATAAAAGATATACATGCAATCTGATGGAGTGATATTCTATTTATTTCAATACAATATTTCTTAACACCTCAATATCCTATGTAATACAGAGACCATATAGCATATTGGCTTGCCGAGGGCTACAACCCATGGAGAATATGCTTTCTTACCTATATCCAAAAGGATATTTATTCGAAGAAGGCCAAGGATATAAGTCCCACAATTCCTAGTTATTACCTACCTGCCTACATTGGATTGGGTTCGGCAAGCAATAAAATGAAGAAAGGCCAACTGCCTGCCGGTTCGGGCCATAATATTAAGGAATGCCAACTCCATTTATGGATATATTAAGTATAATTTCCCATTATGGCCTAATAAGTATATCTTGTTGTAGATATCTAAGTCTCTTTCGTCTTATATGAATCCACCATTGCATACCTACATTCACCGTAATACCCTATATTGCTTGCCTATCTTGTTTGCTTGGCTATCTGGGTTCAAATTATCATACTTTTCTCATCCAGAAGACATGCATGGTTGTAGTGCCTATGCATCGCATGTATAATCGCACCGCCAGTGAAGAGCGTCTCTTTGGTGGCCAAAGGAGCAGCGCTCCCCTATGACGGTAGAGGAGGAAGAAGGAGGCTTTCTTTGGAATAAAATATATACATGCGATCAATCTCAATGAATTTTTCCAACTGGATGAATACATACAGAAATATTATCTGCTAACTAGATGGAGAACCATACATGATGCCGGATCCCTTTCTTTACCCAAATGTAAAATTGTGTTGGCAGCATAGTTTCCTTTTTACTATCATTCCCGGGCGTCTAAGTACTCCTTGCGAGTGAAAGCTCTAAGAATCATTGAACCGATTTGTAAGCGGGCTCTTATTTCCCTTTCCCATTTCAATTATTTATCTGAGCATGGCCCAGAGAAAATTACAATTCCATTACCGTATTCATTTTACCAGCTTCATTAAATATTGAAATAAGATTGAAAAACTACAAATTCATGAAAATCCCCTTGTCTGTGAAAAATCAGATATGATTCTTGAGAATTATTTCAGGGAAGATGATGATACGTCTCATACGTAACCTCTGGATGTTTTTGTTTTTTCTACACACCAGCAGCCAGAATTTCGACCAGGTGGTTTTAGTTTCATGTAGAAATAGGGTGCATTCATTGAGGTTTCAACGTTTGCTTTTCCAAATTTGATGCTATATCATAGGCTTCAAGGTTTTCAGGATTCGAAGAACCTTTTGTAGGTTTTAGAGATTCGTAATTCCTTAAGAAACTTACGATCATTTTTTGTTATATTATTTAAATAATGCTATTGCAAAATGTGAATCAATGGATATAACTTAAGAATTAGTTAAAATGATTTAAATCTGTTGTTCTTTTATTATAATGTGAGAACAAAGAATTTGCAATTATGAAATAGTTTACAATTAACTGAGTCAAAGAGCATACACACATAAATAAATAATGTCCGCATGGAACGTTCCAAAATTTTTGTTTGGTAGTATTTGAGGAAAAATAATAACAGATGTTGAGAGAACTTTTTCAAAGTGGAAAGGTTATGTCAAAGTAAAATGACATAATGTTTAAATGAACATTGGATATTTAAATGTTTGAGATTTGGACATTGAATATTATATCATGTAAATTATTCGATTGTTATCATGTTTATGGTTTATTTTCTATATTTTTATAATAGTAATTTCAATTTATTAAATAATATTCATACATAAAAAAAATTTTTATAAGACTCTAAAATATTGTATATCTTACTATTGTATTTTTTTTCCACGAATCTTTATTAATATGATATATTATACTTTGTTCAAGATTTAACACCATTTAATCTCATCCTCCGTGAGAAGTGAGAAGTTCAGTAACATCATTGAACCACAAAATAATAATATCATTGCATTCTTCAAGTGTATATTATACTAAGTAATCACTATCTTTTTAGTGTAAGTTTCTATCTTTACATCATTTAAAATTAATTTTTTTAGTTCTTTTTTGTTTTATTACAAAAGACAATATTGTTCATAAATATCTTATAGTAAAAATAATATGCAATCACTTAATTGCATTGAAGAGGCCCATTCTACAACCTAAGTAGGGGAGAGATGCGTAAC